>OY992878.1:101419233-102019233 GCA_963921405.1 Cepaea hortensis | reverse complement strand
CATCCATCATGTGCCATGCCAATAAGCGTAGGTGGTCATGTTTTGCCATCTCACTTGATCACCAGAGTCGTGAATCAGCTCCATGTTTATGTCTCGACCATGCCACGTGGCCAAGCCATCCAGGTATTTACTTCTGGGTCTTCCCCTTCGATCTCGCCAATTGTCACAAAGTTCTCTAATTCATTTCTTCTCATAACATGCCCCAAAAATTTTGACTGTCTATGTTTAATGTCTCTAATCAGTTTACTATCTTCATTTGTTTCTTGAAGGACTTGTTCATTGGTTTTTCTGTCTGTTCATTGTATTCTTTGCATTCTCCTCAGAAACCACATTTCCTCAACCATCAGATGTTTTTAAGCTTGTCTGCTCATTGTCCACGCTTCACATCCATACAAAAGTACAGGTTCTATGTAGCACTTAAACACTCTTTTTCTCGTTTCAATTGATATCTTTTTATTGATCAGTATGTTTTTCATATTCAAGAGGTTTAGAAGGTCTGAATATGGGCTTTAACATTGGACCTACATCAATGTCTGCCAACAACAAAGAACATACTGCTTTGGTCTATATGATGGAAATACACAGCTGAAACTATGAAGGGATCTCAGCAGGAGGACCTGAGGAAGAAAATGGCAAGAGTAGATTGGGAAGCAAACACTCAGGACCTTGTCTACTCATCCCTCAGGACAAAGTGGAATGTGTAGATCAGCTGTGTGTGGATACTTTGAAAAGAAAGAATACCACTTACAGTCATCATCAAGCCAAAGAATTTCAAAAGGTGGGGCCACTCTCCATAATAGTCATCATGAAAACATGGTGTGAAAATAAATCCCTCACAAAAAGGAGATTATTAAAAGATGTTACTAGGATCTATAACAGAAAGAAAATAACAGAGACCAACCTTATTGTGTCATTTCAGAAAGCACTTCAGGTCCTCTCTCTACTGATAGTGAGAGGTCAAGTGACTGCATAGACAGTATCACATCATACATTTCACAACTATTCAAACAAAAATATGATGTAGATCAAAACCTCACGTCTCACATCCTGACAAACAAATGCATATATGGCACTGACTTAAGTGCTTTCTGTATGAACAACTGTTAACAGCTAATAATGCCACGACCTCCAAATGTGTCAAAAATGTGTCATTCATTCATTCATTCATTCATTCATTCATTCATTCAGTACCATATCCTTTGCAGAACCTCGTTCCCATAAATTCCTCGACTCAACACAGATTTTCTAATAATGTTGTTTATCTGCAACCAGACATATTCACATCGAATTCTGACAGTCTGTTTTTCTGGGACAGTTCCAGATAGGATATTCTTTATTTTTCTCATTCTTCTTTACTTCTTCTTAAATTCATTAATTCATCCAGTTGCATGTCCTTTGCAGAACCTTGTTCCCATAACAACCTTCCGGAAAACTTCTTGACCACAAGCAAGATGTCCTGCGTCCGATACACCAATCTGGAGATCATCTGCCACATCCTGCACCCATCTTCTCTTTTGCCTTCCTCTTCCTCTTTTCCCAGGCATATACCCCTCCATTATTGTTCTCTCCAAACTTTCGTGACGTTTCAAGTGACCAAAATATATCAATTTTCTTTGTTTTATCGTCTTTAATAGCCAACCCACTTCAATATTCAGCTCTTGAAGTATGGATGCATTTGTTCTTTTCATTACCCAATGGGTAACAATATCAAAATTCAACAATGCAGACAAAGTGAAGACAATGACACAAAATTATAAACACCTTTTTCCTCCTTCTAAGGATAAAAGTGTAGCTAGATCAAATGTTTGAAGCCACTTCTGAGCTGATTCATGAACTTTGTCTTTAATTATCATATTATTTTCATTATTTTTAAAAATTCAAATAACAATGCTGTTATGATGAGGTGTTACTGTCACAGAAATCAGTGAACTGGCATTTCTTTGATAAGAGATATGTTCTCAATAGAAAAAATTTTTGTAAAGTTTCAGTTCCAAACAAAAAGTATTTCTGGACCAAACACAAATAGAAGCATAAAAGGGTAAGTTGAGGTGTGTCACATTAATGACTTAAAAGTTGTTAATATGGTAGCAGGCATGCATTATATATCAAATTAAAGAGGATTACATAGGAAACAAGTAGTATTGATACTTTTTGGAATACGTTAAAAACAGTCTAATAATAATGTTAGATTATGTAACACATTTTGAGAAAAAGAAAGGGGAAAATTATTCACAACGTTCAATTAACAAGCAATATTCCTTCATTTGTGATGATAATCCAGTTAAATCCACTAAAAAATGATAAACACGTCAGTTTTCTTCACAAATATCACAAGAACTGCTCCTTGACACCATCAAATTGTTCTTTCTTCTTTATCCCCTGAATGGGGCATAGGCTCTCAATCAACTCACTCCAAGCCATCCTTTCCTTAGCTACCCCATGCAGCTCCGTCCATGTCCTCTCCATATTATACATTTATGTCTCTACTTCTCTTTTCAGTGGGTTTTTAGGTCTTCCTCTTTTGCCCTGTGGATTCCAGACAAAGGTCTTTCTAGTTATACAGGCTTTCTCAATATACACCCTATCCAGTGCAAGCATTTTTTCCTGACTTCTTGCATTTGTCTAGTTCTCTCCATGAGTTCCACTTTGGTGATTCTGTCATGCCATTATAACCCTATTTTGCACAGACATCGAGTAATGAATGTTTGTACTTTATCTGTGATCATTTTAGTCATTCTCCATGTTTCTGATCCATACAGTGGTAATGATGGAAATTATTATTCTAAGTTTGGTGCTAAGTTTAATTTCTAGTGACATCATGCATTTCTTAGTGCTATAACAGCTTATCTTGCCTGTTGTATTCTTTTTTTTTATATATCTATTTGATCGTTCATCTTTTTCTACATTGTTACCTAAATAGGCGTACGATTCCGTCTCATAAGGTAAGGTTTCACCAAGGAAGGTCTTGTATCATTTGTTATATTTATTTTTATGATTTTTTAAACCTAATTATTATGACCTCTCATCTGATTTTGTTTCTAAGATTGGACAGCAAGTCATAAGCGCAATCCAGATCATCAAGCTGCTGTGTCAGAGAAGTCCACTAATTCCACTTTTGGCAGTGCTTGTTGCTGTCTTCATAATCTAGTCTATAGTCAGCAAGAATAGTAAAGGTGTCAAAAGTCACCCCTGTCTCACTCCTGTTCTTATTTTGAATAACTTTTAAAAACTATTATGTTTTTTAATCTCTTTTATACATTTTCCATCTGATGTTACCCATGTACCAAGATAAATGAATCTCTGTACTTGCACCAAACTAATACCATAACTTTAATTGTACATTTAAGCACAATCTGTTCTTTGATAATACCATTATTTCTGATTTCTTATTATTCAAGTTCAGGCTAATTTTTTCTTTCAACAAAAACTATATAATTTTTTTTCTAATTCTTGCTGACATGTTACTGTCAAGATGGTGCCATCAACATAATGTATGTTGTTTATATTAGAGCCACCAATCACAATTTACAGTACATAAATATGTTATAATATTTAAAATATATGTACATGCTTACCAATCTTCCTCTTGCCTTGATTTTAGAATAGAAACACACCCAGTTATGAGAAACATACATCTGGCCATGAAGAAGAATGTCTCCTTTAAAGGCACAGGAAAACGCTGAAATAAAATCATAATGAACTGTTACAACATTAACTTCCAAAAACAAATGTCCTTTCTAGTAAGGTCTACTTCTATCTGTTATGCCCATGCAACTGATGCCTAGCCCTCATATCTATCACCAGCTGCTGCAGCTCCTGCTATGTCTTCCACATATTATACATCTCTGGCTCTAAATCTCTAGTCTCTGTGTTTTTAGGTCTCCTATTTCAAAACACATTTCAATGGCAGTAAATGACATCAATGGTTGTTTTAGGACATCCTCGTCCGGTAGGGACAGTCATGTGTGACTCGGGCTCCGAAGGTTGTGGGTTCGATTCCGGGCCGTGTCCTTCGGTTCACGAGTGAAATTTTTCGGAGACTCCTGTGGGCCATCGCTAGAGCTATGGAGTACGTGCTTTGTGCAACGCTTTCCGCGCTGGGGAAAGAGACTGAGCCATATGGGATCAAACCCGGTGCAATGAAGTCGACCCTGTCGACTTTTAAGCAACTTTTTTTTCTTCATAAAAGTAAGATTCAAGAGAGAGAGAAAAAAGTGGTTAAGAACATGAGACTTAATAAAGAGGTTTTGAAGGTAGTTAAAGAAATTCAAGAACCATACAGAGTGATTGTGAAAAATAGGTACAAAATAGCTAAAATACAGAATATAAAGGAACAATAGGAAATTTTAGGGGCTCCATTCATCAAATGAACAAAGAAAAATTACCGGAGAGAAGCCAAAAAGCTAAGAAAAAAATGGATGACTGAGAAATCTTAGAGTTGATGGCCAAAATAAAACAGAGTAATAATGATAAACAAGAATCAAAACAATGTTTTCCCTTAGTGAATTTGAATAACAAAGACACAAACCATAGAATGTACGATTTATTGCTCTACGGTGTGTGACATCTACAGTATGTACCTGACAAGATGCAGCGAAATATGAGAGGCAATAAGTCGTACATTCTATGGTTTGTGTCTTCGATATTCAAATAAACAAGAATATAACGAGATAAATAAAGAAATAAGAAATAATTGTGTGAAGGCACAAGAAAGTCGGTTAAATGAGCAGTGCAAGAAAATTAAATTAAATCCTATTAAAGATACAAAAAATATGCACAGACAAATCAGTGAGCTCACAGGAAGAAAAATAAGAATAAATAAAGGGTGTTTAAAATTAAAAACAGGAAAGATATTAGTGGAGGAAGATGCTATAATGAAGAGGTGGAATGCGTATATAAGAGAATTATATGATGGAGAAAGGGCAGAATTAACAGAAGAAGGTAACTTAGAAAGTCCACCTGTTCTAAAAGAAGAAGTCTCTGACGATACCAAACATAACAAGAAAGGACAAACAGCTGCGCCAGATGGAATCAAAACAGAAGAATTAGAAGTAATGGGAGCATTTGGTGTAGACATATTAACCAAAATGTTGAATGATATTTCATTCATTCATTCAGTAGCATGTCCTTTGCAGAACCTCGCTCCTATAACAACCTTCCGGAAAACTTCTCGATCACAAGCAAGATGTTCTGTGTCAGATATACTAATCTGGAGATCATATATGATCATCCGACACATCTTGCACCCATCTTCTCTTTGGCCTTCCTCTTCCTCTTTTCCCAGGCATATACCCCTCCATTTTTGTTCTCTCCAAACTTTCATGACGTTTCAAGTGACCAAAATATATCAATTTTCTTTGTTTTATTGTCTTTAATAGCCAACCCTCTTCAATATTCAGCTCTTGAAGTATGGATGCATTTGTTCTGTTATTACCCAAGATATTCTTAGAACCCATCTATAACATTTATATTCAAAAGCATTTATGCGCTGTTCAGCTTGTTTAGTAAGTGTCCAGGTCTCACAGGCTTATGTTGCAATGGGAAAGATGCATGCTCTTAAAAATCTAATTTTTGTAGTATGATATTTACAGCAGTGGATATCTACAAAGCGATATGCTGAGATCTGTATTGATATCTATGCCAAAAAGACCAGGAGCAATTGAATGCAAAGATTTTTGTACGATTAACCTCATAAACCATGTCACTAATTATATGTCAGAATTATCAAGAGAAGAACAAGAAAGAAAATAAAAATGGAAATTGGTGAAGAACAGTATGGATTTGTGGAAGAAAATGGTAAAAACTATGCAATATATACATTATGGACACTATTAGAAAGATCAATAGATACATAGAAAGACATATATTTGTGCTTGATAGATTATACCAAGGCATTTGATAAAGTATTCGATAATATATATGAGGGATAGCAACCAAGATGGTGGTGTAAACTTTCGCTTCGATTCAGAGATTTAATTATGTGTTCTGTGCGTGTTTCTTAACATCATTCTGTTCATATAAGGATGAACCTACGACAAGTCCAGCAAACCTGTAGGAATTTATTTGTTCAAGTACTATTGCTCGAGAATTATGGAGGAAATTGAAAGAAAAGCGCAACTCTATCAGCGTTCACACCGGAACACACCAAAGCTGAACAACAAGCAACGTCCTGTAAACAACAAGCGACCAACAACAGCTAAATTTCAAAGCAGACAGCAGACATTCGGGACTTGGAATGTTACGGGTCTAGGAAACAAGGAACTAGCTCTCGTAGAATTTATTAAAAAAATCAAATATACAAATATTAGGACTCGTGGATACTAGGAAGAAGGGGCAGAACACAAAACGAATACATAAAGGTTACGTTCTTATATGGAGTGGCGTCGACCAGAGAGATACAGCTAAACATGGAGTGGGTTTTATGTTTCATCCAGAAAAAGCAAAAGCCATTATCAACACTAAATTTATATCGGAAAGGATAATACTAGTACAGATCAAAGAAGGAAACAGAACAACTTTTATACAAACATACGCCCCATGTAACAACACTTACAGCGACGAAGACAAAGACGAGTATTTTGAGAAACTTGCAGACACGTTAAATAATGTCAGGGAGACAGATGAACTTATTGTGATGGGTGATTTAGATGGAAGAATAGGCACACGAAGAACACCGTGGAATGAATGCATGGGTCCATTCAGCGACACAGAGACTGATTGTAACAGCAATAGTTAACATCTACTTTACATATGCTCCGAACACAGACTTATAATAGCAAATAGTTTTTTTCAACATCGTCGTAGCCACACCAAGACCGGTATAAATGGAATGACATAGACCAAGCATCTCAAATTGACTTTATTCTAATTAGGAAGTCAGACAGAAGATTACTATTAGATTCAAGAGCACTCCCAAATACAGACGTTGATACTGATCCCAAACCAGTCATAATAAAAAAGATTCCAACATACAGGAAAATAAGAAACATAAAGGTAAGAACATGTGTCATCAATTATAGGAGGCTTCAGGAAAATGCGGTTCAAGACGAATTCAATCAAGAAATCAAAAAACTACATAAGAACATCCCTGACGACTGCTCAAGCTTAGATAAGGAATAAGCTATTTTCAAGACTGCCATCTCGACACGCTGGAAAATAAATGTGGAACAAAGAAAGTAGGGCAAGACAAAAGATTAAGAACAGCTTGGTGGAACAACGAAGTTAAAGATAGCATATTCAAAAAGAAGGTAGCGTTCAAAAAATGGATCACAACCAAATCTGAACAAGACTATGTTACGTATGGAATTGCACGATGAAATGCCAAACAAACAATTAGAACATCTAAAGATGAATCCTGGAGAATTTATGATGAACAGATGGCAACCCTTAGCAAAGACGACCCAAGAGAATTTTATAAACGTGTCAATGCAATGAGAAACAGAGATGCATGCTACAACCCAACCACCATCATAAACAGCAAAAGAGGTATACCAATATTTAATCCACAACAAAGACTAGCAAGGTGGGCAGAGTACTTTTAAGAACTACTTAACCCCACACATGACATAGAAAATCTCACTTTTGTGCCTAAAAGTCATGGACAACAAGAACAAAATTTTATACCTGCAGAAGTTAAAGCAGTTATACAGAAAAGTCCTATAAACAAATCGCCAGGTCCAGATGGAATAACCACAGAAGCTATTCAGGCCTGTAGGAAATCAGGAGTTAATGGCTAACAAGACTTTTCAATATAGCATGGGAAGAGAGAAAAGTCCCAGATGATTGGCAACAGGCAATAATAGTACCAATATGGAAAAAGAAAGGCAATATGAGAGAGTGTGAAACATACAGAGGTATAAAACTCCTAAGCCGAATAGGGAAAATATACGCAAAACTATTGGAACAAAGAGCTAGACCCATAGTTGAATAACAGTTAAGCAAAGTACAATTCGGTTTTTGGAAAGGTAAAAGTTGCACTGATGCACTATTTACACTTAGACAAATATGTGAAAAAACTACCAAATATAGTGACCAGCAGAATATTGTATTTGTAGATCAGGAAAAGGCTTTCAATAGAGTAGACAGATACAAATTATGGACCATCCTTGAAGACTATGGGATACAAGGGCAATTGCTAGAAAACATCATAGCCATGTACCACTAGAGCCGAAATGCAGTAAGAACACAAGAAGGACTATCAGATATGTTCACAGTCAATACAGGAGTGAGACAGGGATGTGTGCTCTCTCCTCTGCTATTTAATGTCTACATGGACAGAATATCCAAAGAAGCAAGTCTTGACAGAACAGATTCAGAAAATTTAGAACTCTTTACTCCAGATGAAACAACTGATCCACAGGAAATAAATGAACTTCTATTTGCAGACGATCAGTGCCTGTTTTACAGCGATGAGGCAGACTGCAACATCATATTAATAATCTGAGTTCAACCTGCAACAGATACAATATGAGTATAAACACAGCCAAAACCGAAGTAATGCAAGTTAGCAGATCGCCGGGCACATTAAGCATGCAGATAAATAGCACAACTCTGAAACAAGTTAAAGAATTCAAATATCTTGGAAGTATGATCACAGAAGATGGAAGATTGGACAGAGAAATCGAAATCAGATGTCAAAAAGCTACTGCACTTAAATATCAACTATCACCCTTACTGAAACATCTAAATATACCCATGTCCGCAAAACGACAGATAATAAACAGCATATTCACACCAACTCTATGCTATCAATCTCAAACCTGGACTTTATCCAAATCACACCTTCCCAAAATCAACACCTGCGAGATGAGATGCCTGAGGAGAGGTGCCAACCTAACAATCCGAGACCGAGTAATAAATGCTGTTATCAGACAGACTGTGGGATCAACACCTTGTGCTACATTTATTGAAAGGCAGAAGATCAAGTGGTTTGGCCATGTCGTTAGAATGCAACACCAACAACTACCATCACTGGCCTTACATCTAAGATCATCTGCGACAAGACCAAGAGAACGTCCAAGAAGAAAATGGATTGACGACATCAAAGACAATGTACAATCACACAGAATGACACTATCCAGTGCCGCCCACAGGGCGCTGGAACGCAAATTATTCTTCCCAACGACGTTTGATGGAAAAAGTGGAAGATGATGATGATGATGATGATGATGATGATGATGATGATGATGATGATGATGATGATGATGATGATGATGATGATGATTCGATAAAGTAAAACATGATGAAATGATTAAAATGTTGGAAGATATTAACATTGATTGGAAAGATCTAGGAATAATAAAAAAAATATTTACTGCAACCAAGTAGCAGCAATTAAAATGGGAAATAAAGAAGGAAATTATGAACAAATAAGGTTGGGAGTAGGACAGGGATGTGTTTTGTCACCAGATCTCTTTACCCTCTATAGCGAAGTAATAATGAGAGAGATCAAATAGAAGCCAGGAATAATATTTGGAGGTTATAATATAAACAATATACGCTATGTAGATGACACAGTATTGATAGCAGATAATGCAAACGATACAAAAATTGTTGGACATTGCAGTAGCAGAGAGTGCGAAGAAAGGACTCTCCTTGAATATCAAGAAAACAGTAACAATGGTGATATCAAAGAAAAAGGTGACACCCAAATGTGAAACAGAGATAGATGGGAACATTCTTCACCAAGTGGATAGTTTTAAATACCTAGGAGCATTTATAACATCAGATGGAAGATGCACAACAGAGGTTAAGAGCAGAATAGGGCAAGCAAAGGCTGCATTTCAGAAAATGAAGAATATCTTATGCAATAAGTCACTATCATTGAATGTAAGAAAGAGAGTGCTGAAGTGCTATATAGAACCTGTTTTGCTGTATGGCTGTGAATCTTGGAAAGTAAATGAACAAAATAGGAAGAGATTGGAAGTAATAGAGATGTGGTTCCTGAGATGAATGTTACAAATCCCTTGGACTGCCAAACTAACTAACGATGACTGCCTGAAAGAGGCTAAAGAAATTAGAACATTATATACATCAATAATAAAGAGGCAAACAGCATTTTTTGGTCATGTGATGAGAAGAGAGGCAATGGAGAACATCGTGACAACTGGAAAGATCGAGGGGATGAGAGGCAGAGGCAGACCCAGAGAAATGATACTGGATGGATTGAGACGGTGGCTTGAAGGAGTATCAACAGTGGAGTTGATCCAGAAAACCAAAGACCAAGATCTGTAGAGAGTCATGAACGCCTACGCCAGCCAGCATGGCACTTCATGGTGATGATTTCTTTTATCCCGCTTGATCCAGAGAATGGATTTCCTAGTTATACTAATAACAGGTCTCCTAAACATGTGACAGATCCAACTCCATCTATTTTCACGTCTTCCTTCATTTTAATCTGTTTAGTTTTCTCCACAAGCTCTGCATTGGTGATGCTGTCTTTTTAGGTCTCTATTCTGCGCAGGCATCACATAATGATTGTTAGTAGTAATTGTCTTAATCGTTCTCCATATTTCTGATCCATACAGCACCACTGATGTGATTTTAGAGTTTAATGTTCTATGTTTGGTATTAGATTTAATTTGGCTCACAAATTTCCTAGTACTAAGAAAGCTCCTCTTATCTTTTATCTTGTTTTAATATTTATCTCTTTTTCAGACTGTCTACACTACTATCTAAACATGTGTATGATTTTAAATTTGAAGAGAAATTTCATCAAGAGAGTTTAGGTTATCATTCACTTGATTTATTCTCATTATATTTGTGTTTTTAGAATGAATTTATAGGCTTAATTTATCTTGCATCAGATTTCATGTGTGGGACAAGAGGGCAATGTTACCAGTGAAGTCTAGATCCTCATGCTACTCTGCCACATAACTCTCAATTCCATTTCTGATGGTAGTTGTTATTTTCATAAATCAGTCTATAGTCAGTCAAAATAATAATCGTGACAAAGAGCATCTCTTGCTATGCTTATCTTCTTATTTCAAATGTATCTGTTAGTGTTCCCTTATGAAGAATTCTACATTTCAAGTCTCTATATGTTGCCTTTATTAAACTAATCATCATCTGTGGGATCCCATAGTGCTTCAATAATTTCCCAAAATTGCTGTCAAAGTTCAGAAATCTAAACTAAAGTTGATAATTCATTTCAATGCTGGAACTGACAAAGATTATTCCTTCATAATTTTCACACTTCTGCAAATCCCATTTCTTTGGCAGCTTCACCAGATAATCTTCTCTCCACTCTGCTATTTCTTCAGTCTCCAAGATTCTGCTACATAATTTATGCAGTAATTCAGTTGAAGTGTTTTTTTGTTTTGTTTTTTGCTCTTGCTCGCTTTGACCTCAAGCGTAGTCCATACACACTATTTATAGTAAATGGTGGGCTGAATTTTGCACGTGGATTAGAAAACGCCGTTGGAACTACATCGGCCATGTACTCAGAATGGACAAGACAAGACTCCCCAACCAAGCCCTCTTATGGTCACCAGTAGGGAAAAGAAAACGGGGAAGACCAAGAGAGACCCTGCATAGAACCATCATCAGAGAAGGCTCATTCAACGGCCAAGTGAACATCCAGGATCTATAACAGGTAGCAGTGAACCACCAGACATGGAGAACCATGACTTCTGCCCTATGCGCCGTCTTAGGCTCAAGAGGAAAGACTAACTAACTAACTAATTAGCTTTCCCTATTAACAGTGTCCCTCGCCATCAGGCGAACCCACTCCGACTTCAGAGGTACTTGTAATTTACGTCCCCAAGTCAAAGACGCCAGGTCAACATTTTAGTCCAGCTGGCCGGTGTAGGGGCTGTACCGCTAACCTAGGCATCAGCACACCGGATGTTTAAGAACATGTGTTCTTACCCATTTGGCTGTGCAGACCTGCCGTTGAAGTGTTTATGTTGGGTTTAATATCTTCTGCTCAGATAAAGTACCAGCCAGTGGCTTTCCAGTTCTTCAGGAGCTTAATACCTTTTCTATTTTCTTCTGTAGATAGCTTCACACAGCTGATAAGCTGCTCTACATCTGGAGACTGTATATCTGTGACGAGCAGGTCTGGATTATTATCTCCTGTGCATTAGTTCTGAGGGGAAGTCATTAAGTAACAGGAATTTTGTGAAAAACGTTTCTACAATCGTGCAAACCAGAAATGTTGTGGGTGTTATTTCTGAACATATTTCTCCTGGCTGGCAACACACTTGGTCAAGCTTGTTGTTGTCTTCTGGGGAAACAGTTTTGGATGTAACCTGAAACCAACCTCTGACCTTGCAAATGTTCCTTCAAGGGTTCAAACAAAAGAAAGTCTGATGGCGCCAGTCAGGATTGTATGCTGGATGTTTCAAGACCTCAAATTTCAGAGCACATAGTGTATCCAGTGTACGCACAGCCATGTAAGGGTGGGCCATGATATTGAGATATCAAAGGCATTATCTTTGTGCATTTCCAAGAAAGGGGTTAAGATGGAAAGCTTTGGACAATACCAGAATGAATCTTTCATTCTACAACAAACACAAACTTAAAGAGGAATGAGAGGATAGACAAATAAAACTTCCCCACTCTGCTTAGCATCTACAAATTGTTGATGAAAATTGCACAAGTAGAAGAGACATTGTACAAAACGAACACCGGCTCGATTCTGCATTAATTGTAAACTCGAAAATATGATGCAATTTCTGTTCACCAGCTAAAGAAGCTGCAAGGTTGTAATGACAACTTCAAACAGTTTGGCGTAAAAAATCCTGACATGTACCTCTGACTTAAGAGGTAGAGACCTGGGTATATATTCTAGGGCTTGGAAATTCTCCATTGATTGATTGATTGATTGATTTAGGAACCGACATCACAGCATTCGAGGCATTCCCATAAGCGTTCCGTCCCTATCCTCAGAAGCCAGAGAAGAGTTCCAATCCCAATAGTACCAGTAGCAATCTGATTATATGTGCGTCTCGCCTTTCCTCTAAGCGTCGAGCCTCAGCCAGATCCCCTCATCATTCCATGCTGTCGCATTCTTGCCAGACCATGGTGATTCTCCATTAGATTGTCTACTGGAAGAATCAGGTAAAAGGTGATTTTATATGTATATATCATTTGTCAACAAGTCTTGATTCTTTTGCTGTTAGAATTTCCCATGGATTTTATTTCCTAGTAACTATTCAACTAGGTAATGACAGTCTCTGCATCTGTGGACTTTTACTGTGTCTGTCCGATGTAAGTCACTTCAGTGAAAGCTGTTATTTTCTCATATTGTTGTATATAGTTATATTACTATATTTCTTTTATTCTTACCACACAAGTAGGAATATCATGCTAAGCTAGGACTAGTTTCTATTCATATTTCTTATTATAATCTTGATATACAGAATGTATATGATGTTTAAAAATAGTTATAACACACCTGAGTGAATGTTTGTTGTGCTATTATTATGACTAGTTTTCTTTATGCACATTGCCTATTGTAGTATGCTTCAGATATAATGTTACCCCAAGGTTACACACCAATTACATGACACACCAATTATATGCATGAGGCATATCCTGGCGCTACCAATAATGACGGATAGGCATAGGGTTCTTTAGGCCAAATGGTACCTGAGAGTTGCCGCAGACAGGGATCACCCACTGCATGCAGCAATGGATATGGTCAAGGGTCATAGACTAAGACGAGGCAGGTCCTGGATGGCACAGGCAGAACTTTCTATACGTCAGGTGTGTGATCTAGAGACCACCAATCATGAAAGAGAGTGGGTTGAAGTTCCGGAAGACATGACGGACTGGCACAATGTAATAATATCACTGGGTCGTGAGTGCAGAGAATGGGCAGCGGGCCGCACAGAGTTTGAAGTGCAACAGCTGATCCAGAGCAACACACATCAAGGTGACATAGTCATCTACACCGATGGGTCAGTGATGAAAAACATATGTAGTGGCTGGGGCTTTATTGCAAAGGCTAATGGGCGAGTCTTGAAAAAGGAGTCTGGCATATGAGACTATGACCTCCAGCATGAGAATGGAGGCGGAGGCAGTAAAAGCGGCATTCCGGTGGCAAGAGGAGACTACTGCAACACACGTTGTATTCATTACAGATTCAAAGAGTATGCTTAGCAAGGTGGAGAAAGGAATGTTTCGTGTGGAATGGCTCTCATCGCTTCAGAGGTCACAGATTGTGAGAATTGTATGGATATTTTTCCCTGGCCATGCGGGTGTACGGGGGAATGAACAGGCTGATAGGCTAGCAGGGAATGCACCTCTTGGTGGTATTTTGCCTATGGACAAGGGGGAGTGTGGTCGTGCGCTTGTGGGACCAGTGGAGAAGGCGCAGGAACAGATTGAGAACCCATATGTGGAAAGAATGAGGTTGCAGGGGATCGGCAGGGGTTCTGGAAGAATCTCAAAACTGAGAAGGAAGACCAGGAGAACTTTTAATCAGATAGCGGTGGGAACGATTAGTAGTATGACTCTTTGCTGGCTGTTGAATGAGTGGATGGAGCACGTATGGGAATGTCCTGAGTGCAGTGGTGTTGGTTCTTAACTCAACTCAACTCAACTAATGTTATACAATACTGTTGTGGTTGTGTTTGAAGCAAAGGTGTTGTGGTGTATACAGTACTCAAACTACGAGATGGCTATATGTTGTGCGTAGCGATTACAAGTATATGATGAACATGTGTTCATCGTAACTCAAATGAGGCTGACGCAGAGACTGATCATTGGCAGGTAAGCCCTCTTGTATTACCACTGAACACTAAATCTGCTGAAACAACTTTGGTGACGGAGCAGCGGCAAAGAAACCTTGTGTCTGAATGAGTGATGTGGACTTAGGACACTCCATTCCTCATGACGTAACCGATAAGGTGAATGCAGCAATTATAACGACAGGACCTGTTCGACTAGATCAGTTCGATAAGAACTGATCATTCGAGGCCTCATCGATTGACGGATGTCAGTCGCGGCGATCAAGCAAACTTTGAGCTATGGCCTACAATGAGTGACATTGTGATATTCTAGTATGATAATTTGGTCCCGCCTAGTGTGAGCCATGTGGCAAAGTGGTTACACATACACCTCACATGCCAGTGATCCAGAGTTCGATCCCGGGTCCAGTCAGGGATATGTACTACTGACAAGCTCAAACAAGAGCGAAACTCGAGTCTAGTGCTTCCAGTCTGACGTGGACTAGGCCCAAGGTTTGTGCTGGAATACAATCAGCATTTGCTAGTAGTGGGATGTACTCATTTTCAAATATGTGAATGCTACATACATCCATTTGTTTTATAAGTAATCGAATGATGTACATTTGTATACATATGTAGTTATATGTTTCATTCCCAGTAGAACATTATTCTATCTAACAATTAAAAATAGAAACAAGCTTACATTCTATTGGGTATTCCTCAAGTGGGGTTGATTTAAATAGTTTATGAAAACGGACAGTCCTTGACTTGCTGATGTTATTGGGAACTTCCTGAAATATACAATGTCAATTTTATCAGTTGAGAGAAAATCTGCTGTCACAGATCATGAAATATGATAATAATCTGTAGCCAATCTTTGGGAAGAGATTCGAACAATGTCTGAAGTATCGGTGTGCAATGACAGAAATCTGTAACAAATCAAACCAACCTAAAGATCCACTTAAGGTTTTCTTTTCAATTTTAAACAAAATGACACCCATTAATTATAGTGAGTCAGAGTGGTTTAGAAGTGTAGTGCCCATCTCCGACTAATTAGGTTTCTCACTGCCCTAGGCAGTCATAAAGATCAGGCTGTCCTAAAAATATTTTAAAATATGAAACTCATTCCTCACACAAAACATTCATAATATGTGTGATTCTTGTGTTTGTTTCACATAGTTCACGCACTACTGTAGATCTCCTATGAATTTATTGAATAGCAATTATATTTATAGTAGAAAACGAAACGAGTTAAACTAGACTACTTCATGCAATTATATCACTGTCAGTCCAAAAAATTAAGTTCTATGCACTATTTAATATCTAAACTCCATTAAAATGTGTTATTTGTCTTAGACAATCTCACCTACAACTGCCATACACACATATAAAATACAGCTAAGATGTAATGTAAGAGCCAGAAGATACAATTTTATTTTATTTCCCCACCAAAAAACAACAATATAATCAAAGTTTAAATAACAAAAATGTAGTCAATTCACCAAATCAAACGAGAAAATTTATACATTCATTCATTGAATTTTCAACATCACTGCACACTGGGCATACCCATAGATGCTATGTTGCCTGCAGAAAATGTTGTAAGGTGAAGATACTGATTGTTTCAGTAGCATGCTGGCTGTAAACATGTTGTACTCAACCTCTCATATGTTTCTCCCTGCCATGTCCACACTTAAAAATTCTAATTCAAGAATCCTTAAATATGTTATTTTATCTGCCATTGTGTCTTAGGTAGAATTTTGAATGTTTGCCTTATCTATTATGAATGTCCAAACTACTGGTGCTCTAGTCCTAATAAATCTACTCACTCATTATCTTGAACCCCTGCATAACCCAGACAGTCCCTGAAGAATAAAAGTGTCAATGCTTTTGTATCCACTCATGCCACCTCTGTCTATTTGAAACTAACTTGACTCATTACAGATTGAGAAATAGACACTATTATTGCTCTGGTAACTGTTCCAGCTATCAACCTCAAGTCTGTCATGATCGCCTCTACCTCCATCCCCCTACTTAAGGTAGGCTATATTTTACTCAGTTATGACCTTTCCCTTTACACTAGATGATGCACAGAACCATAAGTGTATGTAACTGTGTCATCTCATTGCCTTTTTAATCAGTCTGTTGTTAACTCAAATTCTGCCAAACCATTACACCACTTTCTACATTCTTTGCCCAATGTGATGATGTGGCTGTCAATACAGTGTTGTAACCTGTTTATCTGCTTGAGCTGAGTTGAGCTAAGAACTGATATCACTGCTTTCAGGACATTCCCATATACTCTCTGTCCCCTCGTTCAACAGCCAGCAATGGGTCTCACTACTAATCATTCCCACTGCTATCTGATTGAAAATTCTCCTGGTCTTCACTCTCAGATTTGAGATTCTTCCAGAACCAATCATGCCAATCCCCTGCAATCTCATTCTTTCCACATACGGGTTCTCAATCTGTTCCCCCGACTTCTCCACCTAGTCCCATAGGCGCACGACCACTCTTCCTTATCCATACCACCAAGAGGTGCATTCCCTGCCAGACTATCAGCCTATTCATTCCCCCGCACTCCCGCACGGCCAGGACAAAAGATTCACACAATGTTCACAATCTGTGACCTCTGAAGCAAGGTGAGCTATTCCACACAAAACATTCCTTTCTCCACCTTACTAAGCATACTCCTTGAGTCCGTGATGAAAACAATGTGTGTTGCAGTGGTCTCCTCTAACCAACGGAATGTTGTTGTGACTGCTTCTACCTTCATTCTCATGCTGGAGGTTGTAGCCTCATATACCATACTCTCCTTTTTCAAGAATCGTCCATTAGCCTTTGCAATAAAACCCCAACCACTTTGTCTGTTTCTCACCACTGGCCCATTAGTATGGATGTCACTTTGATGTGTATTACTTTGGATCAGTTGTTGCACCATGTGCGGCCCGTGGCCCATTCTCTGCACTCACGACCCAGTGTTACTATTACATTGTGCCCGTCTGTCCTGTCTGCCGGTACTTTAACCCACTCTTTTTCACAATTGATGGTCTCTAGATCACATACCTGGCATATAGATATTTCTGCCTGTGCCATCCAGGACCTGCCTCGTCTTAGTCAATGACCCTTGACCATATCCATGGCTTCATTCAGGGGGTGATCCCTATCTGTAGCAACTCTCAAGTATCATTTGGCTTGAAGGACATTATGCCTTTCCGCCATTGTTGGTAGCGCCAGGATATGCCTCATGCATATAATTGGTATCCTTTGTGCACCCCGGGATCACACGCATGGCCGCACTTTGTATGTGCTCCAAACATTCAAGCTGACTCTTTGATACTGTCAGGAGCCCCAAACCATACTCTAAGACATAAATTATCAACTGTTGAAAGAGCCTGTAAAGCATCCACTGCTCTACCCTGGTTGCTGCCATCGGCCTCAATGCATTAAGTCCCCTAACAGTGTTCACCATCAAAGCATCCACATGATCTGTAAAAGACATACACCTGTCAAAGGTGATATCCAAGTACTTCAATTTACTCTCTCTACTAAGAGGGCATTCATTCAATATAATACAAGGGACGTCTGCCTTCAAAATCCAGTTATCCTGGGAGTACCACACAACCGATGCCTTGTCTGGGTGTATAATGGCCCCTGAGTCCCTGAACCACACCACCACCCTGTTTACTGGCATCTGTAAGTCTGCAGCCAAACTTTCCGTCTCTGCCCTGTCTGTACACCGGCACATCATCTGATTGACTGAGGTAACCTGCCCAATTTTATCTTCTGCCATCCACAACCTACCTCTCTATAATTTTAATTAGCTTCCTTTGAGATCATTCAGGTTACTATGCAGTGGTAACTTGTATGTGAGCCCTGGCCTGTTTTTTTTTCAATGTTGTTATTTAAAGAGCACCACAAAACACTGGCCTTTTAAAGATTAACCTTTGAATCAGAGTTCACACCACTCATCGTCTCCTCCAAAGTGCTGTGTAAATCTCTGATCATGTCGTGTCTATCTGAACCAGTCCAAAACATTAATAAAAAATAACATTCTGCGAATGGCAATATTCATCCTGATCAGCGGGCTGTATTTTGGCTAGATTTACATATTTCATATTGAAATATGAATTCCTTGAAGATAAGTGTCACAGGCTTTTTCCATCAACTCAACCACAATCTTCATCATTATCATGTGCCATGCCAATAAGCGTGGGTGATCATGTTTTACCATCTCACATGATCACCAGCCGTGGATCAGATCAATGTTCTTGTCTCGACCTACCACATGGCCAAGCCATCCAATTATTTACTTCTCCACCTTTCCCTTCTTCTTTTTCCCTCAATCTTGCCAGCTGTCACCAAGTTCTCCAATTTATTTCTTCTCACATGTCCAAAAATTTTTTGTTTTTCATTTGTTTCTTGTAGGACTTGGTCATTGGTTTTCCTGCCTGTCTGTGGTATTCTTCGAATTTCCCTCAGAAACCAAATTTCAACAGCCATCTGATGTTTTTCAGCTTGTCTGCTCACTGCCCATGCTACCCATCCATACAAGAGCACAGGTTCTATGTAGCACCTCAACACTCTTTTTCTCATTGCAAATGACATTTTTAAATTGGTCAGTATGTTTTCTATCTTGCAAAAGGCTACCTTCACCATGGCGATTCTTGTTCTAATCTCTTCAAGACATCTCCCATCTCACTGTTCTGAGATAAGTGTACCAATTCACTTTTTAAAGAATATTCCCATTAACTTGTATATTACTGTTCTCAGTATACACACAGTATTTGCTGTATCCTTGCCTTCTACAAACTCACATTGTTCTTCTCCTATTTCAGGTTGTATTTTATTCCTAACTCTTTGCATGATAATTCTTAGCAAAATCTTTGTGATGTGACTCATTATACTAATTGGTCGATGTTGATCACATTCCAAGGCTCCTGATTTCTTTGGGATTGCAATAAATACAGAATTACATAATTCATGAGGTATATCTCCAGTATCATATATTGTATTCAGCAGTCTGGTAACTTTATCTATTCTATATTCTTCTAAAGCATTAATAATTTCTGTGTGATGCTGTCTGAACCAGGGGTCTTGCCATTTTTCATATGGTTAAGAGCATTCTGAACTTCCATCTTCAAAATTTATGGTCTTTCATTATTATTTTGAATATCATACTGTTCTTCTCTGTTACCATCATAAAGATTTTTCACATAATCTGACCATACATGTAAAATCTTATCTTTTTCTTTTTATGATTTTTCCATCTCTTGTCTTTAGGCAGCCTGCTGATGTATGTGTTCTTTGATTTGTAAGCTCCTGAATTCTTTTGTGCATTTTTTGGTTTATTTTTTTACTGTTGTGTTGTTTTTCAATTTCTATGCAATTTTTCTCGAACCATGCTTCTTTTGCCTCCTTACATAATGTTCTGACTTTTCTGTGAATTTCTTCATATTTGGGTGGATTATTTTTGTTCTGTCTTCTTGTTTCCATCAGTTTAAAACATTTTTCAGTCATCCATGTCTTATGACCCACTTTCTTTAATTTTGGAATAATTTTTTCTGCAGCCAAACTGATTGAATTCTTCAACATTTCTCATTGATCATCCACATCTTGAAATAGGATCTCTAGATCAGACAATATATCAAATGTGTTCTTTACTTATATGTTAAATTTATCTTGTATTTCTTTGTCAGTTTTCAATTTGCACAAATCATGTTTAGTGTTTCCTGTTGTATACTTGACTTTCTTTAACTTTGCATCCTAAATGTGCCTGTAATTAATCTGTGATCACTGTAACAGTCTACATTGGGAACTGTTTTTACAACTGTTAACGCATTTCAAAACCTTTTGCTAATCAGGATGTAATATATCTGGTTTTTAATCCTGCTGTCTGGACTCCTCCATGTCCATAATCTTCCAGGATGCTGTTTAAAACAGGTGTTTCCTACAACCATTTCTTGTACCGCAAAACATAATTTTCTTGGCATAGCTATTTTCTCCTCAAAAAAGAGATCCATTGCCTACCGTTGTGAAGCTGGAGACAATACCCTACAACTATCTGTCGGCTGCTCTTCAACTTCATCCACCACCTGCACTCATGGCTTCATGTAACCCTGATTGTGAAGCTAAACAGGTACTCCACCTTGCCCAAGGGTGTAACGTAGGCTAGCGCAGAGAAGGGAGCACCTTACTTCTCCTTTGATAGGGGATACCCCTACCCCGCCACCCATATGTCCTTACCAAACTGAAAAAGGGTGTGACCAAACATCAAGTGATAGCACACACTCATAATCTTTCTTTGCTTCGAGACAATACATAAATCACAAAGCATGCTACCAAGGATTTGAACATTAAGATTCTTCCACATTCACCCTACTCTCTGCATTTGGTTCCAGTTGACATTTTCTTTTACCAAATATGCTGACACAGTTTTGTTACATTTAATTACCTACAGACATTCACATAAATTCCTCGACTCAACACGGATTTTCTAATAATGTTGTTTATCTGCAACCAGACATATTCACATCGAATTCTGACAGTCTGTTTTTCTGGGACAGTTCCAGATAGGATATTCTTTATTTTTCTTATTCTTCTTTACTTCTTCTTAAATTCATTCATTCATTCAGTTGCATGTCCTTTGCAAAACCTTGTTCCCATAACAACCTTTCGGGAAACCTCTCGATCATAAGCAAGTTGTCCAGTGTCCGATACACCCATCTGAAGATCATCCGCCACATCCTGCACCCATCTTCTCTTTGGCCTTCCTCTTCCTCTCTTCCCAGGCATATACCCTTCCATTATTGTTCTCTCCAAACTTTTGACATTTTAAGTGACCAAAATATTTCAATTTTCTTTGTTTTATCGTCTTTAATAGCCAAATGGCGACAATGTGACACGTTTATTCTTCGGGACAATGCTGTTTTAGTGTTTTCCTGTGGATTATGTGGTGTTATTTTTGTATTCGTTTATTGGAAGTGTTCAAAAGAAGTCACGGAATGCAGGTGGTGGATGAAATTATGAGGGCACCCGACAGATAGTTGTTGGTTATGGTCTCAAGTTTCGCGACAGTAGGCAGAAGATCTCTTTCACGAGACAATGGCTTTGGTCACCCGGACAGTACAGTCACTGCCAGGAAGGAAAGCAATGGCAAATTACCTTTTTTAAAAGTGCCTAGTTCATTATGATTCACTTAAAGACAGATCATCGCAAGACAGGGACAGAGACATTAAAATTAGCAACATGGAACGTTAGGACGTTAAACGACGACGAAAAATTAGATAACATCAAACAGGAAATGGAAAGAGGAAAAATGTATATTTTGGGGATGTGCGAAATGAGATGGACAGGAGCAGGCATCAAGATAGATGAAGATTTTAAGATTATTCTGGAGGAGAACATCGACAAAGGGGGGTAGCAATTATTTTAGACCGGCAAACATCAACATCTGTTCAAGGATATTGGGCCGGGTCAGACAGAGTTCTACTAGTTAAATTAAGCGGCAGACCTTTTGGCATAAATGTTATTCAAGTATATGCCCCAACAGGAGAATCCAGTGAAGATAGTGTAGAAGAATTTTACAATGACATAGAGTCTGCTTTAAAGAAATGTAAAAATTCAGAATTAACCATCATAATTGGGGACTTCAATGCAAAAGTAGGAAATCAAGGTGATAGATACATAGTAGGAAACTATGGTTTAGGAGAGAGAAATGAAAGAGGATACAGACTTGTAGAGTGGGCAAAAGAGCAGGAAATGATTGTAGGAAACACCTGGTTTAAGCAACACCAGAGAAGATTATGTACATGGAGGAGTCCTGATAGCAGGTTTAGAAACCAGATTTATTACATTTTGATTAGCAGAAGATTTAGAAATGCGCGAACAATAGCAAAAACAGTTCCCAGTGCTGATTGTTATAGTGACCACAGATTACTTACAGGAACATTGAGGATAAAGTTAAAGAAAGTCAAGTATAAAACAGGAAACACTAAATATGATTTGTGTACATTGAGTAACAACAAGGGAATACAAAACATTTTCAACATAGAAGTACAGAACAGATTTGATGCAGAGTCTGATCTAGAGATCCTGTTCTAGGATGTGGATGATCAATGGGAAATGTTGAAGAATTCAATCAGTTTGGCTGCAGAAACGACTATTATAAAATTAAAGAAGGAGGGTCTTAAGAAATGGATGACTGAAGAAATTTTGCAGCTAATGGAAACAAGAAGACTCAACAAAAATAATTCTGCCAAGTATGAAGAAATTCATAGACAAGTCAATATTATGTAAGGAGGCAAAAGAAGCATGGCTTGAGAAAAATTACTTAGAAATTTAAAAACAACACAACAGTCAAAATACCAAATTAGTGCACAAAAGAATTCAGGAATTTACTAAGAAAAGAACAAGTACATCAGCAGGCTGTCTAAAAACTAAAGATGGCAAAATCATACAAGAAAAATATCAGATTCTACACGTATGGTCACACAGATTATGGTCGTCACTAGGAAGAATGAAATACCACAATGTAATATACACGTAAATGGGAATATTCTTCAACAAGTGAATCGGTACAATTATCTCAGAACAGTCATAACATCTGATGGGAGATGCCTTGTAGAGATTAGAACAAGAATCACCATGGCGAAAGTAGCCTTTAGCAAGATGAAAAACATACTGACCAATAAAAAGATATCAATTGAAACGAGAAAAAGAGTGTTGAGGTGCTACATAGAGCCTGTTCTTTTGTATGGATGTGAAACTTGGACAATGAGCAGTCAAGCTGAAAAACCTCTGATGGCTGTAGAAATGTGGTTTCTGAGGAAAATGCAATCATCATCATCATCATCATCATCATCATCATCATCATCATCAAGTACTCTGCCAGATGGCGTAGGCGTTCATGGCTCTCCACAGATCTCGGTCTTTGGTTTTCTGGATCAACTCAGCTGCTGATATTCCTCCGTGCCACCGTCTCAATCCATCCAGCATCATTTCTCTTGGTCTGCCTCTGCTCTCTTCCCCTCGATCTTTCCAGTTGTTACGATGTTCTCCAATGCCTCTCTTCTCATTACATGACCAAAGAAAGCTGTTTGTCTCTTTCTTATTGTTGTATATAGTGTTCTAGTTTCATTAGCCTGTTTCAGGCAGTCATTGTTAGTTACTCTGGCAGTCCAAGAAATTTGCAACATTTGTCTCAGGAACCACATCTCTGTTGCTTCTAATTTCTTCTTAATTTGTTCATTTACATTCCAAGATTCACTGTCATACAGCAAAACTGGTTCTACATAGCATTTCAGCACTCTTTTTCTTACACTCAGTGATAGTGACCTATTGCACAAGATACTCTTCATTTTCTGAAATGCAGTCTTTGCTTGCCCTATTCTGCTCTTAATCTCTACTGTACATCTTCCATCTGATGTTATAAATGTCCCTAGGTATCTAAAATTATCCACTTGGTTAAGAATTTTTCCTTCTATTTCTATGTCACATTTTGGTGTCACCATTTTTTTTTATATCACCATTGTTACTGTTTTCTTGATATTCAAGGAGAGTCCTTTCCTTGCACTCTCTGTTACTACAGTGTCCAACAATTGTTGTAGGTCTGTTGATTTATCTGCCACCAATACTGTGTCATGTGCATAGCGTATATTATTTATATTATAACCTCCAACTAGTATTCCTGGCATCTCTTTGATCTCTCTCATTATTACTTCGCTATATAGGGAGAAGAGATCTGGTGACAAGACACATCCCTGTTGTACTCCTAGCTTTATGTGTGTCAGGTTCTCACATTTCAGGATGAATCTGGCTCGTTTGACCTAACATATGCGAGACATACACAGCCACAGGATGATTTGACGTGACACACGGTAACACTAAGTTCAACGTTTTATTCATACTTCACATGCAACACAATCTAATTCGACATGTTGCCTTTACAATGTGGATACAATAATACACACAGTCAATGAATCAATACACTCACAGACTCAAACCACAGCCGCGCAGTCTTCCATCTTCTCACAAGAGATACTAGCAATCGACATTCAGGCACAGAAATAATACAAGCCTCTCTCAAACCACGTCTGTCCAGTCTGGCTACCCAAGCCTCGTCTGCCGTTTCTCGCTCTGAGCACTTGCCCTGTGGGATCGAGTCCAGCGGGAACTGCATGCGTCACACTTGTACTTGCTTGACCGCTGGCGGTTACTCTAACTCACCAGAGAACCTGTGGATAGGTAACTGGTATTTGCCTGGCGCTCGTACCGTTGCCGCGGCACAACTATGGGGGATTATGACACTCTCCCCGCCTCCCATTCATGAAAGGTATAGACTTTCATGTGAGCTCTTTGTAAATTTTAGGGTTAATATTTTAACCCAGTCAGAATCTTCCCATTAGTTGTCATCTGCATTGGCATAGGTTTAATTGAAATACATAGGTATTGCAAGTTATATATATATTAAGTCATGTGGTGTCAAAAAGTAACACTTCCCAAGTACAATCCTCTCGATGGATAATCACGTCCGTTGCAATTATGACACAGTCAGACCGGTAGCACCAGCATCACATGCAACTACCTCGCAACCAAAATAAAAAAAATTCCAATACATCCGAAAACGTCAGGTTAGACTGCAAATCGATCCAACATGAGACGATTTCAACCTTAGAGTCCTACTCAAATTTGGCAGGGACATCTCATGTTGGTCTACAATTTCGGCAATCTCTTCCATGCCCAGCTGATGTCATCTTGGAGTGTTGACAAAGTGGCAACACAAAGGCTATTTTTATACCTTACACATTACCACCTATTTCGATTTACTGCCCTGTTGTGTAATATGTGACAACAATTAAATAAAAGGGAAATAATCTAACTATATATTAAACACAATAAATTACATTTATTAATATATTTCTCAGCGTCATAGCTTGATGCTTCTTTACAATAGCGAAATAAATGTCGCTACTGTGAACAAGTTGATCAAGATATGATTCTCAGATTACACTACTAAAAAAAACATAATACACAATTCGCGTATTTTAAATTTGTGTTTCACAAATATCTTACATGCGTCATTAATTTTTGGGCTTTTGTTTGTAGTCTGCTAAATTTTTGTATAAATTTATAACTTTCCGTAAGTACACACACACAGCTGATGTAAACGAAAGTTCTTCACACACTTGTTCCGCAAGGATGTAACAATACTCGGAATGTCAAGTTGTTATAACTAGCTGGTGTGTTTGATGTTTGGTTGGAAACTTCTGGATTACAATGTTCTGCAGTGGTTTAAATGTCACAGTTCGTTTTAATCACTCGTTCGTTTCATACGGATTAAAATATCACTGGATAAGTCCGGTTCACAGGTACCACGGATAAATTAAATCGTTCACTTGAAGTAAGTTCTGAACGCATGTGGCACTGTTCTTTGTTTATAATATTTACAATAAATAATGTTCACTTTCTATCACATTCTACGCATTTATACAACAGAACTATCACAATATTTATACGATAATAGCACTATTTACAATGGGATCTAGTCCCTATCACATAATTCACAGCTTCTCTGAAGAAAAAAATCACTAATGGCTGTGATGGTCTGAGTGTTCTGACACACTGCACTCAGACATAGCTGGCTACTGGGTGTCGTCGGGACAACGGGACAAAAGATCGGCTAGTGTATTAAGCTTGCCGGGGATGTGTCTAACTTCAAAGCTGTAGTCTTGGAGCAAAAGAGACCACAGTGCTATCATGTGGTTAGTCGGCGCACCTGCTGTAATGATCGTCAGAGGACTATTGTTTCCACTATAAAATGCCTCCCAAGGAGGAATCTGGACAATTTTGTGATTGCATACACAAGGGCGAGCGCTTCTTTCTGACGTGTGAACCAACTCCGTTCCTTCGGTTTGAGTTTCCGGCTTAGGTAATATACAGGATGCAAAATGCCATCATATTCCTGTAATAATACTGCCGCAATCGCCACGGAGCTTGCATCTGTGCGCAATCAGAAAGGAATATGCAAATTTGGCAATTTGAGAATGGGATTCTTTGAACTATTATCGGAAAAATAAGATAATACTTTATCGAATGCAGGTTTTAGGCATTCGCTGTTCACAATCTTATTTGGGTGTTCTTTTTTTAGTATGTTAGTAAAACTTTTAGTCAGTTCAGCAAACTCTGGTATGAACTGTCAGTAGTAATTTAACAGTCCTAGAACACTTCTGACTTGTTTCTTTGTAGTCGGAAGTGATAGTTTTAGAATTTTTGACACGATGTTGTCAGTCGTGACAAAGCCGTTAGAGATTTTATAGCCCAAAAAGGAGATTTCTTGGTAGGCTATGTCAACTTTGGCAGATTTAACTCTCAGTCTGTGATGTTTGATACGGTCAAATGTCTGTTGTAATGTCGTTATATGGTCTTTCATTGTCTTTGTGTGTACACAAATGTCGTCCATGTACGAGATGATATTCGTTATGCTTGTCAGTAATAGTCTGGTCATGCGTACGAATGTTGCTGGGGCATTTACAAGCCCAAATGGTAATTTGCACCATTCGTACAGTCCCCAAGGTGTGGCAAATGCTGTCAGGTGTCTGCTCTGTTCATTTGCCGGTATTTGCCAGTAACCTTTTGTCATGTTGTTTCGTAAAGTATCTAGAGTCTGTCAGTTCAGTCAGTAGTTCTTCACAGTTGGTCATTGGTTCTAAATCCAACTGTGTGATCTTATTTAATTTCCTATAGTCCACACAGAGCCTTATTGTGTTGTCCTTTTTACGCACAATGACTATTGGAGAACAAAAATGCGACTGTGATTGTCTGATAATGTGGTTCTTTTCTAGGTCTATAATTTCTTGGTGTAGTTTTTCTTTGTAGTGTATGGGAATGGAGTATGGTCTGCATTTTATTGGTGTGTTGGATGTCAAAGTAATGTGATGATGTACTAAGTCTGTTTGTCCTGGTTGGTTAGAAAAGATGGTACTGTAGTTTTGTATCAATTGTCTGCAGCTGTCGGTCTCTGCGTCGGATGAGGGTTTATTTTCATGTCTTGCAAACAGTTTGTCGTGTCAAGTGCTGGTGTTGGTATTTCGTCGGTCTCTTCATCGTCTTCATGGTCAACTATCGTGGTGCTGGCTGCTGTCTAATTTTTGTTTTCGTCTCTGTTGTAGTATGGTTTTAGCATGTTGACGTGGAATATTTTGTGTTTGCCTTTGATTGCAATTTCGTAGTCAACCGTCGAGATCTGTCTTAGTACTTTGAATGGCCCTTGCCATGAGTCTGTCAGTAAATGTCGGTCACTAGGTAGAAGACGAACGTCCTGTCCAGTTGTCAGCGTTATCGTCCTGTTTCCTCTGTTTGCGTACTGTCTATAGATAGCACCAGATTGTTTAAGTGCTTCCTTGGCTATGATACAAGATCTCATTATCCTTTCACGCAATGATGTTACATGTTCGTATGCTGATATGGGTTTATGTACAGGTGTAGTTTCAGTTAACATGGAGTTGTATATACACAATAATCCGCGTGGTTTGGCGCCATACACCAGTTCAAATGGTGAGAAACCTGTGCTGGCATGAGGAACTTCGCGATAAGCAAATAATATGGCCGGCAAATAAGTATCCCAGTCTTCAGGATGTTCCTGGGTGACTTTAGATAGCATATGCTTTAAATCCCCGTTAAATTTTTATATAATCCCAGTGGAGTGAGGATGATATGGGCTGTTAAAGCATTGCTTCACACCTAACATTTTGGTGAAAGCTTGAGTTGCTGCCGCTATAAATTGACTTCCCCGGTCAGAGAGGATAGTGTCAGGAAACCCTACTCTTGAGAATATGTGGAAGAAAACTTCCATCACCTCTTTGGCAGTTATGTTCTTAAGGGGAATAGCTTCTGGCCACCGACTACAGAGATCAATTGTTGTAATTATGTATTTATTTCCTCTAGCTGTAACGTGATTTAGAGGACCTATAATGTCAACCGAGATCTTCTCAAAGGGTCTACTGGCTAAATCTGTAAACTGTAATTCAGCCTGTGGGTGTTTACCCTTTTTCACTAGTTTTTGGCAGATGTCACAGGATCTGCAATATTGTTTCATGTCATTGCAGAATTTTGGCTAATAAAACTGTGTTAACAATCTAGATCTGGTCTTCGAATATGCCATATGCCCTGCGAAAGGTATATCATGTGCAAGATGTAAGGCCTGTTTACAGTATTCAACTGGCAGTACCGTTTGCTTCGTGGTGCTGTTGCCTCTGGTATAGTACCTTGTGAGGATGCAATCTTTCAGCGCAAAATGCCATCTTGCATTTTTGGTAAACCTTGGATTTTGGCCTATAAGATTAAAATATTTAGACAATGATGGATCAGCCTTTTGGGCCTTTATAAAGTTCTCCTTCATGGTTTTAGGAGGAAGCAACACTGGGCTTAGCATTTGTAGTGCCTCAGTTTGATCTATTTGATCTTGCACTCTGGCAGCAGATCTAGTTACTGCGTTAACATTATCGGTAACATGACATGGTGGTGAAACAATTACATCAATGGATTCATGTGATGATATTACAGAATTGGCTACAATGCATTCATTCAATGATATCACACTCTCAATACTGCAGTTAGATGGAGATGATGGTACCTCATCATTACTACACTTGGCAATAGATGTTATGGTGTTATGAGGCATATCATTTACCTCAGGAAGGTTACCTACAATAATATCACAACATGGGTTGGATAATGCTGCACATTTGACCTTTCCTGTGATGAATGGGGTGTCAATATACGCCCATGCAAGTGGATATTTCTCGATGTTACCAGAGAAAGTTCTGCATGTTATGTGCTTGCCTGTAGTATGTAGGCAATATGAACCCTCTTTTTACACTGATAAGAGTGCTTCTGCTGTCCCGTAAGACTGGGGCATGCTTGCCATTAACATATCACTGGTGGATGTTAATCTTGCCTTTGGAGTCTATCCCCAAGTTAGCTTCTTCATTGGTGATAGGTATTGAGTGGCCGCATGTTAGAAGGCCATCTTCATGGAATTGATTACAGGTGGTACATTTTTCTAAATTAAATATATCAATAGTCTGTGCTGAGTTCACAGGGTGGTCTTTGACTTGTTCTTCATCTGAGGAAGAGCTATCAAACATGGCTGCATTAGCCTTCTTTGTCATCTGTTTGCCTAAACAAGAATGGCGCCAGTGGCCATACGCCTTACAGAGGAAGCATTTGGTTAGGTGTTTATAGCTTCTTCGCTCTTTGTCTTGCTTATTAATGTAGTTTTGCAAGTATTTTAGATATTCTGGGTTTTTATCACACATATCTGTCTGATTGTGTGGCAGTTGGCAAAATCTACATTGCTGGTATTTCTCAGTACTAGGCTTAAATGATCTTTGCCTATTGTAGGGCTCTGATCTTGGTTTGTCATAGGTAGCAGCTGCTACAAAACTTAAGTCAGTCAACCCATTAGAAAAACAATGCTTGTTGGCTGTAAAATAGCCAGAACCTCGTTTCTCTATCTGTTCTACACTTTCACATTGACACTCTAGCAGAAACTTGGAAAATGGAGGTGGAAGAGATGAGATGATTTTATCTCTAAGGATGAGATCTTTTAGTTTATTAAAGTCATTGTTAATCTTGGCCGCAGACAGCCATTTGCTGAAAATATCCTGTACTACAGAAATGTAGTCAAAGAACGTTTGTGTAGGTTTTGGAGATATCTTACTAAATTGTTCTCTGTAGCCTGCTTCATCTAACAGGAAATGTGACATAATTTTTTGACTTTATGTACTGATAGTCTTTTCTGAGATCTTTAGGGATGGTCTCTATGACTTTCAGAGGCTCCCCTGATAAACTTTTCATGTATATTATGTTCCATTCAGTTTCTGGGATCTGATAATGGTCCATTAACGTTTCAAAGTTCTGGGTAAAGGCTGCTATGCAGTCTCCCAAGGTATAGTTTCTCACGATCCCTTGGTACTTTTTGTACTGGTTTTCTTTTTCCAGTCTTTCTGATTTACGAGACTCTTTGTCTACAGCTGTTTCGGCTTCAAGCTGTTTGATTTTCAGCTGTAGTTCGAGCTCTTCTCATTTACTTTGAGCTAAGATTTCTGCTTTCTTCACTTCAGCATCTATTTCTGCCTGCTTAGTTTTTGCAGCCCTTTCAGCCGCCCTTTCATCGCGGTCCCTAGCTTTTTTCTGTGCTAGGAGGTGTTCTGAATATTTTGTTTCACTCCACTTTGTCAACTCATCACCAGTTAACTTTAACTTTAAACCCATCTCAATGAAGTCATTCAAAGTCGACATGATGGAATGTTTCAATGAAAATGAATTTTCACACACGCAATTTTGTTATAAAGTGTTAGTAATTTGAACAATTTATACAATATTTCTGAAATTACAGCGCGTGCCTAAACTTGCATACAAAATTATATGAAAAAGGTAATACTTAAGTGCTCTGGAGACACTGGAGAATGGTGAAAACAGGACCAGAGACTGTAGGGTTGTTACTGTTCGGACAAATGACCTCTACAGGTAACAGTTTCAGGTGACACAAAAACCTGTTTACTTTTGGAGGAAAAAATTTTAGAATCTGTGTTTTTGTGAGGTGTATGCTTGTCAACTAAGTTTTGGTTTAGGTTTGTATGCCACTGAGTGTTATTGTTGGTCGTAATGTCGTCTGTGCAACAATTTCTACAAGTTTCTTTCTTTCCCGAACTTTCTGCTTCCACACGCTACACAACTACTTTCACGAAGACAAGTTAGCCATGTTTCAACGTTCAGCAACTATGATGATACATCGCTTACACACAGATCAAATTTCGTAAGGACGTAGACATCATATTCACACTTTTATGAGGACAAGTTACACATGGTTCACTTATGATTTAACTTAAGGCTGGACGAAAGCCACCACGTCTAGGAGTATGATTCTCGCTTGGGGTGCGAGAGGTCCCGGGTTCAGATCCCGGACGGACCCCCACGTTCACACATGTCAGGTTCTCACATTTCAGGATGAATCTGGCTCATTTGACCTAACATATGCGAGACATACACAGCCACAGGATGATTTGACGTGACACACGGTAACACTAAGTTCAACATTTTATTTATACTTCACATGCAACACAATCTAATTCGACATGTTGCCTTTACAATGTGGATACAATAATACACACAGTCAATGAATCAATACACTCACAGACTCAAACCACAGCCGCGCAGTCTTCCATCTTCTCACAAGAGATACTAGCAATCGACATTCAGGCACAGAAATAATACAAGCCTCTCTCAAACCACGTCTGTCCAGTCTGGCTACCCAAGCCTCGTCTGCCGTTTCTCGCTCTGAGCACTTGCCCTGTGGGATCGAGTCCAGCAGGAACTGCATGCGTCACGCTTGTACTTGCTTGACCGCTGGCGGTTACTCTAACTCACCAGCTAACCTGTGGATAGGTAACTGGTATTTGCCTGGCGCTCGTACTGACGCCGCAGCACAACTATGGGGGATTATGACAATGTGTTCGTAACTACCCTCTTTATTTCCCATTTTAATTGCTGCTACTTGGTTCCAGTAAATATTCTTTATTATTCTTAAATCTTTCCCATCAATGTTGATATCTTCCAACATTTTAATCAGTTCATCATGTTTTACTTTATCAAATGCCTTAGTATAATCTATGAAGCATAAATATGTCTTTCTGTTTCTCTATTGACCTTTCTATTAGTGTCCGTAACGTATATATTGCATTGTTTGTGCCCTTTCCCTTCACAAATCCATACTGTTCTTCACTAATTTCCATTTTTATTTTCTTTCTGGTTCTTCTCATTATGATTCTGAGCAGAAGCTTAGTGATATGGTTTATGAGGTTAATTGTACGAAAATATTCACATTCAATTGCTCCTGGTCTTTTTGGTATAGCTATAAATACAGATTTCAGCATATCACTGGGTAAATATCCACTGCTGAAATATTTAACATTTTGATTAATATATCTACTCCAAATTCTCCCAATACTTCTAATTCTTCTATTGTGATTTCATCTGGTCCAGCTGTTTTTCCTTTCTTCATATATTTCATAGCATCAGCGACTCCTTCTTTTAGAATAGGTGGACCTTCTAAGTTACTTTCTCCTGTTAATTCTTCCCTTTCCCCATCATATAATTCTCTTATATACTCATTCCACCTCTTCATTATAGCACCTTCCTCCAATAATATCTTTCCTGTTTTTGATTTCAAACACCCTATATTTATTCTTATTTTTCTTCCCGTGAGCTCACTGATTTGTCTGTGCATATTCTTTGTATCTTTAATGGCATTTAATTCAATTTTTTTGCACTTCTCATTTAACCAACTTTCTTTTGCCTTCCAACATTTACTATTGCATTGTACCTATTTTTCACAGTCACTATGTATTGTTCTTGAATTTCTTTATCTACTTTCAGAACCTCTTTATTAAGTCTCATGTTCCTAACCATTTTCCCCCTCTCTTTAATCATACTTTTATTTGTCCACATAGTGGTACATGATCACTATTACAGTCGGCACCAGGCATTGTTTTTACATTAATTAGAGCATTTCTAAATCTTTTATTAATTAGTATGTTGTCACTTTGGTTGTGTATTTTCTGATCAGGGCTTTTCCATGTGTATAGACGTCTTTTATGGTATTTAAACCACGTGTTTCCAATTATCATATCATTGATATTTGCCCATTCTATTAGTTTTTCCCCTCTTTCATTTCTTGTACCTAAGCCATAATTCCCCACTACATCCTCCATTTTCCCCTTTCCTACTTTTGCATTAAAATCTCCAAGTATTATTTTTATTTCCTGTGATCCAATTTGAGCCATCGTCATTTCTATTTCATCGTAAAAGTGTTGTATTTCTTCATCACTACTGCTTGTTGTTGGTGCATATACTTGTATAATATTTATATCGATTGGTTTGCCTTTGATTTTGAACAAATCAACTCTATCAGAAATACACCAGTATCCATTAAGTGACTTGGCTGTTTTTTCGTAAAGTATTATTCCTACACCTTTTTCATGTGTATCCCCTCCAGAATAAATTATTGTGTGGTTATTAGCTATAATTTTGCCCGATCCCTTCCATCTGTCACTAACGCCTAGTATATTCATTTTCATGCTATCCATTTCTCTCAGAACATTGTTCAACTTTCCAAGCTCATTTAATGTCTTAACATTCCATGTTCCTACCCTAAATTTATTTATTTTATTTATGATTTTGCCATCAGTAGCTGGATGACGGTCTGGTGTCACATGTGGCTCATGACTGTCCCTACCGGACGAGGATGCCTAAGACAGCCATTAACGTCGTTCACTAACTCTGATATATGTTTTGCCATGAAGTCTTGGGAAGATAATGTGGTGGTTTTCCCTTGTCTTCCACAAAAAGAGTATCATGGACACACAGAAAAACTAATGACCAAGTATGACAGGAGACAAATGAAAATCGTAAATTGATTAGAGAAATTAGACGTAGACAGTCAAAATTTGTTGGACATGTTATGAGAAGAAATGGATTGGAGAACTTAGTGACAACTGGCAAGATCAAAGGAAACAGACCAAGGTGATGACAGAGAAGTAAATACCTGGGTGGCTTGACTACATGACATGGTCGAGACAGGAACACTGAGCTGATCCACAACTCTGGTGATCATGTGAAATCGTGAGTCATGACCGCCCACGCTTTCCGGCATGGCACATGATCGATTGATTGAATAAATAACCTTCTTAAATATTCAGCTCTTGAAGTATGGATGCATTTGTTCTTTTCTTTATCTAAGAAATTCTTAGACCTCATCTATAACATTTTTATTCAAAGGCATTTATGCGCTATTCAGCTTATTTATTAAGTGTCCAGGGCTAACAGGCGTATGTTGCAATGGGAAAGATGCATGCTCTTAAAAATCTGATTTTTGTAGTTCTATATGTCCCTCTCCACAATTTATTCAGTTGTTTTAGTCTTTGAAAAGCAATAACTATTCGTCTTTTAACTTCTTTCATTGTGTCACCGTTGTTGGCAATCAATGTCCCAAGATATTCAAAATCTTCCACCACCTACAATATTTCCTCATTGACATATATTTCTTTCTCCATAGTAGTTTTATCAGTATGCATTATTTTTGCTTTTGCAATGTTAAGATACAAGTGGTGATTTTCACTATTCAATTAGTTAGTTAGTCTTTCCTCTTGAGCCAAGACGGCGCATAGGGCAGAAGTCATGGCTCTCCATGTCTAGCAGTTCGCTGCTACCCGTTGTAGATCCTGGATGTTAACTTGGCCATTGAAAGAGCTTTCTCTGATGATGGTTCTACGCAGGGTCTCTCTTGGTCTTCCCCGTTTTCTTTTCCCTACTGGTGACCATAAGAGGGCTTGGTTGGGGAGTCTTGTCTTGTCCATTCTGAGTACATGGCCGATGTAGTTCCAACGGCGTTTTCTTATAAAATTTGATACAATGTCTTGCTTAGCCTCTTGTCTTATTTGCGTATTGGTTCTGAAATCTGTCTAGTGGAGGTTTAGAATTTTTCTAAGACATTTGTTCTCAAAATTGTCTAATTTTTTATCTAAAGCTACCGTTGAATTCCAACTCTCACATCCATACGTTAGCACTGGAATCACACAAGAGTTGAAGATTTTAAGTTTCTTATGTTTGCTGAGTGTCTTTGCTTCCAGATGTTTGACAGTTTATTGAAGGCACCAGATGCCAGTGCGATTCTAGATAATATTTCTGGCGTTGAGTTCCCCTGTAGGTGTCATTTTACTTCCTAGGTATGTGAAGCTGTTGACTTTTTCAAGAACATGGATGTTTAATTTGGTGTCATCTGAACTGTCTGTAAGATCAATAGTTTTTGTTTTTGCAGTGTTAATTTGGAGACCAATTTGTCCTGAAACATTTTGGAGATAGTTTATTTTCTCTTGGGCATCTGGGTGTGTTGAACTTAAAAGCACTATGTCCTGGTCTTCTAGAATAATTTTGTCAACCCAATGGATACCTCTATTTGTGTTGTTTATATCATCTCTGACATTTGCGCATGACCCAATCGATAACTATTCCAAAGAGCATCGGTGACAAGACACAACCCTGTTTCACTCCCGTTTCCACTGAAAACCAGTCAGAGTTGCCTGATTCTGTTCTCACGCAGCAACGTATCTCCTAGTACAAAGATTTTATGATGATCATATATTTGGTAGGGAAACCATAGATGTTAAGTAGATTCCAAAGTGAAGGACGGTGGATACTGAGGAAAGCTTTTTGAAAGTCGACAAAGTTGGTGATTAATTTCGACTGGAATTCTACAGTCTTCAATGATTATTCTAAGGATGAAAATGTGCTCTATACATGACCGTTTTGGTCTGAAGCCAGCTTGTTCTTCTCTGAGCCTTTCATCTATAGACTTTTTCAATCTCTCAAGTAACATGCTATAAAAAAGTGTTCCTGGTACTGACAGTAGTGATACCACGCCAGTTATTGCAATCAGACATGTCACCTTTTTTTGGCAGTTTGAAAATTACACCATCCTTCCAATGTTGTGGTGGGGATTCATTTTGCCAGATTTCATTGATCAGCTGTAGCAAACGATGTAAGGTATTCTCATCTGCTGCTTTGAGAATTTCTCCTGAGATGTCGTTTTCACCAACAGCTTTGTTGTTCTTCAATTTTTTAATGGCTGCTTTAATCTCTTCAATGGTGAATGACTCACAGGAGGCGTCTAGTGGGGGCATGGTGGTTTCTCCATCCAGGTTGGGAACACTGTCAGTCTGCGGTCTATTTAATATTTCTTTGAAATGTTCTGCCCATCGTTGCTTTTGGTGGTCATCGGATAACAGTAGTTTACCTTGTTTGTCTGTGATGGGTTTGTTTGGTGTAGGTGAGTGATTGCATAGTTGTTTCATGATGTGGAATACGGCTTTGTTGTTTCCAGTTTTGGCAGCTGATTCGGCCAAGCTGTGTATAAAGTTCTGTTTATCTTTTCATGCGTTTGATTTCACCTCTTTATCTAACATGGAGTATTTTTACTTATGGGTTTCATATGAAGATGTGTCTTTTGTAGAAAGAAGTGTTAGTTTTGCTTCAATTGGGTTGAGGTTTTAGGTTTTCTATACCATTCTGTGTGGTGGATAGCAATACTGAATCACCAGCATACCAAATCTCTGGTATGTCATGACTACCGATATTTAGGGCATCATATAGCTCCCTGTTTATATCATCTCTGACATTTCTCATTATATTATTGGCGTACAGGTTAAACAAATAGGGGGACAGCACACAGCCCTGACGGACTCCTTGCTTGATGTCAAACCAATTTGATGTATTGAGATCTATTCTATCAGCAGCTTATTGGTCTAGATAGAGCATGTTTATGAGTCGTATTACATGTGATGGAAGACCCATATTCCTCGTGATTTCCCAAAATTTCTGATGTTGTACACAGTCAAATGCCTCTGAATAATCCACAAAACATGAGAATAGGTTTACATTAAATTCTCTGCACTTCTCTATTATTAAACACATGTTGAGAATGTGATCTCTTGTTCCTCTTCCTTGTCTAAATCCAGCTTGAACCACGTTAATTTCTTCTTCCATTTTCTTACGAAGTCTTCCCATTATGATTTTTAGTAGAATTTTACTTGCATGACTGATCAGGGCAACAATTCTATAGTTGGTGCATAATTTCAGGTTGCCCTTTTTTGGTATTGGAATGAAGATAATTCTTTTCCAATCTTTTGGCCATATACCATATTTCCATATCTTTTTACATAATGCGTGATAGATTTGTATGCTTTCTTCTCCTCCCGCCTTCATTATTTCAGCTGGTATCTCATCACATCTATTCTTCAGGTTCTTTATTGCCCATGCAATTTCATCTAATGAGGGTTCAGGTTCTGTCTCTGCTGTTATTGGCTCATGTATCTCATTCATATCCTCACTGTCACTCATATCATACATTCCACTGCAGTACTCCTGCCATCTTTCTAGAATTTGTCTAGATTCTGTTAAGGTATTTCCTATCTTGTCACAGATAACATTCAATTGAGGTTGAACATTTCTTGTCAATAACTTCATTTCTTTGAACATTTCATAATCTCTTCCAGTCTTATGATATTGCTCTATTCTGGTACAGCAATCTTGTATATATTGATTTTTGTCCTTTCTTGTGTTCTTTCTTATTTCTCGAGTTAAAGATGTTTACTTCATCCTGCTGTTATCGGATTAACCTCCTTTCTGTTTCAGTTCCCTTCGTTTTATTAATTGTAACGTGTCTGATGTAATCCTTGGTTTATGCTGCTTTTTCTTGGTCAGAAATAAATCTTTGGCTGCAGTTATCAAGATATCTCTAGCTTGTACTGTCAATTCATTAGGTGTCAATTCCTCTTGTATAGACATCAAGACCCCAAAGCGATTCTTCACATCTATGTTGTATGCATCTGGTATTTTTGTTAGATCAAAACAGAAGTGGCCTCGGTCCTCGGGTAAGTTTTTTTAGTTTTACTTTCACATCTGCATCTAATTGATGATCTGTATCAGTCTGCACTTCATAAGGTTTTTGCCGATGTTATGCTTGATCTCCATCTTCTTTGTATTAAAAAACAATCTATTTGGTATTTGGTAGTACTTGTCCACGTGAAGAGTCTTCTTGTGTGTTGTTTAAAAAGTATGTTGGCTATTGTTAACTCATTTTCTGTGCAAAATCAATTAATTTGTCACATGCATCATTTCTATTTCCCAATCCAAATTTCCCTAAATCGTGTCTCTCATGTTCAGCTCTTCCTGTTCTCACTTTTGCATTAAATTCTTCTTAAATTAAAATTATTTTAAAAATTGGGAGTCTCCGTGGCGAAATGGTCAAGCCGTCTGACTTGGGCTCCGAAGGTTGTGGGTTCGATTCTGGGCCGCATCCTTCGGTTCACGAGTGCATTTTTTCTGTCTCCTGGGGGTCGTCACTGGAGCTACAGAGTTTGTGCTTTGTGCAAAGCTTTCGGTAGTTCGTTGAGACTGGGCTAAAAACCTGGTGCAATGAAGTCAACCCTGTTGACTTTTAAGCAACCTTTTAAAATTAAAATTATATATTCATTTGGCACTGTCAAGAGTGATTATGTGAGCGAGTGAGAATTTGTCTCTATCAATTTGTATTAGGTCTGATTCATTTCTTGATGTGGGTGGTTGTCTGAAATTTCTATCGCATTCTTCTCGATTCAGTGATCAACATTCCCCTAGGTGTTGTCATTGTGTTATTGTCTGAGAGTGAGTGAAATATAGTTTGAGTTAATTATTCTTTTACCCTATGACTCAGGAAGAAATAACAGTGATTCTCTTCTCGGATCTAGTTACAGTGATAACTGGTTTAGTTAGAAAAAAGGTTTCTATTCCTGTGTCAAGAGAATAGTGTGTCAAGTCAAGTGTCGACTATAGTAAAAAGGAATAAACACTATACACTATTTCAGTTCTCTATATTTCCTTCAAAGTCATGATGAACACTCATGGTCAGTCCCTTGTACTGTAGTAACATTCTAGATAAAGTGAAAAACACTCACCAGAGTGTCTTGTGTTTTCCTTGAAGGGCTTTTTGGTCCAGGACTGTGAATTTAAATGGAACAGCACAATTATTTGTCTGGAAACATTAAACAATAAGCTAGTATTTACTTTAGTGAAGGTGAAAGTCATTTGATTGATAATAAATGCATTTCACATTAAAACATAAATAGAAACATCTGTGTATAAATTATCTCTACATGGTAAAAATAAACAAACCCTGCAGCAGAAGCCTGCCGTGGTTAAGTGAAGTGTTAGGACCATGACATTTTTTAAGGCCTGAGAACAAGGAAGAATAGCCAGCTAGTCTTTTGCTCACAAAGCAAATGGCAAAAGCTGACATTGAACCTTTGACCGTGCTTATACCATTGTCAGCATAACCTTTGCAACACTAATGCACCTGCTTATCTATACGGTCATCATCATCATCAAGTGCCATGCCAACAGGCGTGGGCGGTGCCATCTCAAACGGTCACCAGTCTCAAATCAGGTCTGTGTTCTTGTCTCGACCATGCCGTGCTGTCAAACCATCAAGGTATTTATCCGTCTTCCTCTTGCTCTCTTCCCATCAAGTTTGCCAGTTGCCACCAAATGTTCAAGTCCATTTCTCCTCTTATAATGTCCAAAAGACCTTGACTGTTTACGTCTAATTTCTCCAATCAATCTCTGTCTCTCATTTGTCTCTTGAAGGACTGTCTCATTTGATTTTCTATTCGTCCATGGCATTCTGTGCAATTTTCTCAAAAACCACATTTCCACCGTGATTAGATGCTTCTCAGATTGTTTGTTAATTGTCTATGTTTCACATGCATAGAACAATATGGGTTCTATATAGTACATCAACACACTTTTTCTCACTGCAATTTACAACATTTTGTGGTAAAATATGTTTTCCATTTTACAGAAGGCCACCTTTGCCCTGGCAATTCTTGATCCAATCTCTGTAAGGCATCTTCTATCAGATGTTACAACTTTTCTGAGATAATTATACCAATTTACCTGTTTAAGAATAGTTCCATTCATTTGGATGTTACAAAGTGGTATTTCTTTCTTCTTGGAGATTACCATGGTCTCTGGTTTCCTACAATTCAATTCCAAACCTAGTTTCTCACTGTGTATAATAACCTCATCCACCAAATGTTGTAGATCCTGCTCATTGTCAGCAATCAATACTGTATCATCTGCATATCTAAGTTGAGTTGAGCTGAGCTAAGAACCGACATCACAGCACTCAGGACATTCCTATATGCAACTCATTTCATATCCTCTAAATTTCTCATATTTTCACTATGAAGGGAGAAAAGGTCTGAAGACATTACACATCAATGTCGCACACCTTTCCTGATAGGCTGGAACTGACCTACTTCATTATCAATTTTTCTGGCAGCTGCTTGTTTCAATAGATGTTCTTTATAACTCTAAGATCTTTTCCATCCAATTGGAGGTCTGCATTCATTTTCATTATGTCAGTATGTCTAACTCTATTGAAAGCTTTCATGTAATCTATGTAGTTAAGATTAGCCACTTTATTAACATGTTCTAAATTGCTTTTTAAGTATATAACCTGCATAGTTTGATACCTCTTGAAAAAACAAATTCAACGGTACCTTATTCAAGTCTGTAGGTCAATTTTAAGCCGAGATATTAATGTTTGTGTGTAAGTTTATCATTTAATAGGAACATAAAGAAAAATCGATTTTGACCTTTTCGCCTTTTGTGACCCTACCTACACACTCACACAACTGTGGGTTACACTCATGCCAAGGGAGATTAACACAGCGGCCCGTCTAACTCAAGGACAGATAACTCTACCAGTTTATATATATATACACTCACACACACAAATATATACATCTCCACGTCATGCTGTGATGATGTCAGACCACATGCGGACTGCATGTGCAGTCTTGTCAATGTGAGGCCACCAGCATAGATAGATGCATTTTGACAAAAGATGTTCCGTTGGAAAGATGAAAAATTATCAATGATCTGGTCCATGTAGAGTGGTGAAAAATTACACATACATACAATAATGGGTGTTGAATGTAAACATGCATTCATTATCATTGTAGTCGCTCTGAATATTCCATAACAATATTAAATGTTCCTAGCTGGAGTAAAACTGCCATCTCCCGTCATTGAAATACCGCATTACAGCAAGTGATCTTCATAATTTCAGTGTGACATTGATTGCCAACTTAAATGGTCCAAAATTACAAAATGGATGCTAAATTTAATAATGCATAGTATAACAATGCAGTACATCTCATAAAATGGTATTTACGGGTTTACTTACCACTTAGAATAGACAGCCTGATTCTCCGGTATAACAAGGGTTTCCGACTTGCCAGAAACGCACAAGGCAAAACGGGGTGGGAAAAACTATATCAAGTAATCGGTGTCTGTTTTAACTCAATGTTGAAATAATTGGGGAATTTAACATCATGAGTACTCTAAACTTCATTAAATCGGAGACAAAAAAAACAAGAAAATGAAAGTTACCGCAAAAATATCTCAGTTAAAGCTCAGTTAGTGTTCATGTTCAACCGAAAACATAGTCTCTAGTTAAGATGAACATCTCAATTGACTTCTATTGAACGCTCTGCTGTTCTTCTCAGCAAATACACAGCATTTGTTGTACCTTTGCTTTCTACAAACCCACACTGTTCTTCACCTATTTCTGGTTTTATTTTCCTTTTAGCCCTGCACATGATGATTCTTAGTAAAATCTTGGTGATGTGACTCACTAAGCTGAATGTTCGATGATGATCACATTCCAAGGCTCCTGACTTTTTTGGAACTGCAATAAATAGTGAGTTATATAAGTCAATGGGAATATCACCAATATCATATATTCTTCTTCTTCCTCAGCGTTCCAAGCCATTGAGGTTCTTTGCTGCAGATTCAATTCATCTCCATTCGTCTCTCTGGTTGACCTTCTCTTGCCAGTCGTTGATTCCAAGTGCTTGTAGGTCTGTATATATATTATCTCTCCACTGTCTTCTTGGTCTACCTTGGGGTCTACGGTCATTTATTTCCTGAGTGTAAGCGAGTTTTGTTTCCCTATTATCTTCCATTCTTTCTATATGCCCCAGCCATTGTAGTCTATTAGCCTTCATGATACCAGTGATTAGCGGGGACTTAAACAGATCATAAATGTCTTTGTTGCTTCTTCTTTTCCACTCTCCACTTTGTGTATCCCTAATGGGTCCAAAGATGCATCTTAAAACTTTGTTCTCAAAGGTTTGTAGCAAGGCTTTGTCTCCTTTCGTTGTACTCCAGGTTTCAGAGCCATACAGAACAACTTGTCTGATCAGTGTTTTGTATATTGTGATCTTGATGTTTCGAGATAGCGCATTTGATTTTAGTAGATGTTGTAGTGCATAGTATATCTTATTTCCAGAATTGATTCTAGTTTGTATTTCTTCCCTTATGATGTTGGAGCAGTTGAAGATTGTACCCAGGTATTTGTATGTTTCCATTCTTTTAATGATCATATTATCTATTTGTATGTGGCCAGAGTTTTTAGCCATTCCTGTGATGTCGGTTCCTCAATCAATCAATCAATCAATCTCTTGAAATTACCATATATTCTGTCTTATCTTGGTTGATAACCAGCCCCATTTGTTGGGCTTTTTCCTTTAAGTGAGTCAATATTTCCAATGTCTTTTGTTCATTTTCCCCTATAATATCTATATCATCTGCATAACCAAGCAGCTTGGGTGTTCCTCCAATATCACATTCCTCCTTTACCCTCCTTACAACTTTCTCTAGAGCCAGATTGAAGAATAGCGGCGATAGTGCATCACCTTGTTTCACGCCAGATGTTATTTAGAAAGGGTCTGATTTCCTGCCTTTATATGTTACTATATTATATTATTTGGTATTCCAAATTCCCGCATAACATTCCATAGACTATTCCTATGGACACTATCATAGGCCTTTTTAAAATCCACAAAAATGTTATGGAGATCTCTTTTATATTCCCAATTTTTCTCGGCTATTTGTCGTAAGATAAATATCTGATCTATTGTTGATCTGTTTTGTCTTAAACCCGCCTGGTAGTCACCTAATATGTCTTCTGAATATGGTTTTAGTCTGCGGATAGTATCTTATAGCTTGTCTACAGTAGTGATATTCCTCTATAATTTTCTCACTGGAACTTGTCTCCTTTCTTAAAGATAGGTATCAATAATGACTCTTTCCAGTCATGGGGTAATTCTTCTGTCCTCCAGATTTGTATTATTAGTTCGTATAGCTTTAGATGTAATGCATGGCCACCCACCTTTATAAATTCAGCAGCAATTCCATCAGCCCCAGTTGCCTTATTGTTTTTAAGTCGTGTGATTACATATAGGATTTCTTCAAATGCAGGTTCTTCAATTTGTGGTTCACACGTTAGAACCTATTCCTGTGGGAGTGTTACTTGGAGCTTCACAATTTAGTAATTCAACAAAATATTCTTTCCATGTGTTGCACATTTCCTCATTGGTATTTATCATATTCCCATTTTTGTCTTTTTAAACCATATGTGTTGTGTTGGTGCCCTCGTTTCATTGACTTCAGTTCTTTAAAAAACTTTCTGGATTCATTTTTCTGGTGATTAGTTTCCATATCTTTGATTATATTACTCATATATTCTCGCTTCTGCTGTTGAACTATTTTTGAAGCCTCTTTACATTCATTTCTATACTTCTCTTCCTTTTGGATGTTGTTGATGTCATTTAGCCATAGGTGTCTGGCATTCTTTTTCCTAATGACTGCTTCTTCACATTTTTGATTGAACCATCTGTTCTTTCTATGCATGGTTAACACACCGAGACATTCTTCTGCGGTAGTTTGAATTGTATTCTTGATGTTCAACCAAGTTTGGTCAACGCTTTCCTCCAATGGGTTTTGTAGAATTTCAAGTTTATATTTTATTTCATCTGCAAATTTCTCTTTGACTGTAATTTCTTGTAGTTTTTCTCTGTTATACATGTATCATTATACAGTTCTTTCATGTACCCTGACCATGTATCTAAAATCTGATATTTCTCTATTATTTTTCCATCTTTTGTTTTCAGGCAGCCTGTTTATGTAGGTGTTCTTTTGCTAGTAAGTTCCCAAATTATGTTGTGCATTAATTTGGTATTTTTACTGTTGTGTTGTTTTTCAATTTCCATGCAATTCTTCTCATATACTTGATCTTCTTTAACTTTACTTTTAATGTGCCTATAATCAATCTGTGATTATGTAACTGTCACTGCATTTGGAACTGTTTTTGCGACTATTAACACATTTTGAAATCTTCTGCTAAACAGAATGTAATCAATCTGGTTTCTAATCCTACTGTGAGGACTCCTCCATGTCCATAATCTTCTTGGATGTTGCTTAAACCAGGTGTTTCCGACAATCTGTTCATGCTCTTTTGTCCATCCTAACATATGTCTCCTCTCTCATTTTGTTCTCTCAACCTATGTGTACCTACTGTGCATCCATCCCTTTGATTTCTTACTTTTGCATTAAAGTTTCCCATTATGATGTTTATTTCTGAATGTTTACATTTCTTCACAGCATTCTCCATGTCTTTATAAAATTCCTCTACACTATCTTTACTGCTTTCTCCTGTAGGGGCATAAATTTGAATGACATTTATGTCAAAAGATCTACCAATTAACTTCACATGAAGTTTAATCATGTTTATGTCAAAAAGTTAGCTGTATAACCTTTAAAGGATGTTGCAGTCAACACCAGCATTTTTTGCTGTTGTGATCTTTGGCAAGTTTACATTCAGTAGTTTGCCATTGCTTTCTGAACGACCTGCACCCATACCATTTTGTAAAACACAAGCACAACGCGGTCTGCTGCCAAATTGCGCACAGCTGTGTTTCAAACGCGGGTATGCAAGATCACGAATCGTATCCTTAACTCCCTTCACCACGGAGGCCGGCTTATGTCAAAAGGTCTGTCAATTAACTTCACCAATCCTGTCTGACACTGCCCAATATCCTTTAACAGATTTTGATGTTTCTAGATCCAAGATAATTGCTACACCTCTTTGCCTTTCCTCACCTCCAGAATATATAATCTTAAAATCCTCCCCCTTGTCTTAAACTGTCTCTTTCCATCAATCTACATGATAGCTGTATTTAATTACATAATCTTCTGTTAAACTAAGGAAATTGTGCATCAGATAAAAGACAGAATTATAAGAGGGGGAGGGAGACAGGAGAGAGGGAGAAGTCACATGTTCAATAGAAATGACTTAACTGCAGCACAGACAAGATTCTATCACACTTCTCCATCCATCATGTGCCATGCCGATAAGCGTGGGCGGCTATGATCTGCTATCTCACTCGAGCACCAGAGTCATGGATCAGCTCCATGTTCCTGTCTCGACCATGCCATGTGGTCAAGCCATCCAGGTATTTAGTTCTCGGTCTTCCCCTTGGTCTCTTCCCTTCGATTTTGCCAGTCGTCACCAAGTTCTCCAAGCCATTTCTTCTCATAACATGCCCAAAACATTTTGACTGTCTACGTCTAATGACTCTAATCAGTTTACGATCTTCATTTATTTCTTGAAGGACTTGTTCATTTGTTTTTCTGTCTGTCCATAGTATTCTTTGCATTTTCCTCATAAACCACATTTCCACAGCCATCAGCTGTTTTTCAACTTGACTACTCATTGTCCACGCTTCGCATCCATACAAAAGTGCAGGTTCTATATAGCACTTCAACACTCTTTTTCTCGTTTCAATTTATATCTTTTTATTGGTCAGTATGTATTTCATCTTGCAAAAGGCTACCTTTGCAATGGCAATTCTTGTTCTAATCTCTTCAAGGCATCTCCCATCAGATGTTATGACTGTGCCTCGAGATAACTATCAATTTACTTGTTTAGCTGATTCTCTGCCGCAGACCGATAGGTCGGTTCCATCACCCTATTTTGGCACCCGCTAACCAACCTATCGGTTCGGTAAATATAGTGCGTTTATTGATCCATTTCTCCTTTTTAGTCCACAATTTTTAGTGTCCCATTGAACTAAACTTTACAACAAAAGATTTCGCTTCCGCCCATGTGCAAGAGCACGCTTCTTGCTTAGGAGAAATTGAGTTTTGTGTAATTCGAAATTATTGTTCTGATTCGAAATTTGAAGTATTTTCTGGTTCTGGACCTCATATTCTTCTTCTTCTTCAGCGTTCCGAGCCATTGAGGTTCTTTGCTGCAGATACAATCCGTCTCCATTTGTCTCTCTCATATATTTTAATAAAATTACCGTTTAAACAATTTTATATATAGATATTGTGATGTAAAGAACTTTGTTAAAGATTCTAAAACTTCTACCACGTGCAGTAGTCAGTTAATTTAGAAGATGGTCATTATTTCAAAAGAAATCTAACAGTGAAAGTTCCTCATATTATGATTGGAAATGCCGACTTATGCTTGCGCTAAAAGGCCACAATTGTGCCACTAAATTTACTTTGCCTATCACAAAGTATGTAAGAAGTACTTAAATAATTAAATTTAGAATAACAATAATTATAACTAAATAGAAAATAGTGTTTATATTGTTTCTCAGTACTCTACGCCTCAGTAATCTGCCTGGTGTGTTCCCGACATTTTCCATTTTGTGTGAACATTATGTGCTTCAAAATAATTTGTTTTAGTTATGTTTTATTTGCGTTGTGGTGCAGTTCTTGTGATATTATTGAACAAATGTGGTCTGTGTAGCAGTATTCAGCAAATTTAACTAGATTAGCTGCTGTGGAATCAAAATAAAGCCTTGGTAAGTGAAATTTTAAAATATTTTTTATCTTTTTTTTTCTTCAAATTTTAAACCTCTCATTATTGTTATAATATTTCTAACCTATCAATTAATAATTAACACAGTCATGTTCCCTGTGCAATCTCTTTAATTTAATATGTAATACAATACATCTGCTACTATTTTAACAATTTTAAATTCATTATTGTGACACACCCCTACTTCAAATTTTCTGCCTTGAATTTCTGTTTGGTCAGGACCACTTTTTTGTTTGGCAGGCAATCAGTTAAGAATATGCCCATTTACTCATATATCACACTGTGGCATTTCCTTCTTCCCAGTGGCGACCATAATCTGTGTCTTCTTAATATTCAGTGTGCAACAACCACATCTACTAAATTTTGCAGGTCCTGTTCATTGTCTGCAATCAAGACTGTATCATCTGCAGCGGCCACCCCCCGGGCAACAGCTGTGACAGGCTGGCTAAACCTGGCGTGGGTAGCCGATTTGGTGTCAAATTGATCAGTGAATTAGGGTATGCCTACCAAGTATGTGAAGACAGGATTAGGCAGACTGCGTGGAAGAAATCATTCCCGATTCAACGGGCAAGACGGCGTTTACCTGCAAAGCGTTGTGGAACGTAATGAGCACGGCAAGGCACGTAGCGTGCCCTGGTCATCCACTGCACCTGTATTCCTCTCCAGTCGTCTTGACTTGTCTTGCCACTGGACTCAGATGGACTCAGGCGAGAGAGTGAGGTCGATGAATTGCACAACTCTTCCTCACTTTAATCCAATTCATCGCACAAGTCATTCTTCATCCAATGTCATATATCACCTTCAAGCCCTGTGGCGATGGGCGAACGGCAAGCGTGGGTACGCTGGCAGCTGTAGTCGCAGACCTGCACACAGACAGCTCAGGCCATATGGTCATATTCTATTGACCGGAGCAGCAGTGGGATTCGGCAGTCCCCTGAGCGACTGAGCAGCTCTCTATAGGAACACACTGCTCACCTCCATAGCATGAGGAAGTGGCTAGAAAAGGTGCCCTAAATATTGTCTGCTCCATCATTACCTAACCAGCTAGCCGCGGTTGGTGGGTACCCTATACTGCGGTCGACATACATACAAAGAAAACACAGGTAAAGCTAAAAGAGCAAACCATATTCCCTTAACAATCAGAACTTGGAATGTACGCACCCTACTTGATAGAGATGGTACGTCGGGTCCAGAGAGACGAACAGCACTGACTGGGAGAGAGCTGGGCAGGTACAATATCGACATTGCAGCCTTGAGCGAGACATGAATTGCAGAAGAAGGGCAAATCTGTGAAGTAGGTGCTGGCTACACATTTTTCTGGAGTGGAAGGAAAAGCGAGGAAAGACGCCAATCCCATGTGTGATTTGCCATTAAGTCAGCCCTGGTTGGCAAACTAGCTGGATTTCCAAAGGCTATAAATGACAGGCTTATGACCATTAAGTTTCCCCTGCTGAATGGAAGGAAGGATGCAACCATTGTTAGTGTCTACACACCAACTATGAACAATGAAGATGATGTCAAGAAGAAGTTCTATGAGGACCTGCACAATCTATTAACATTTGTTCCCAAAGGAGACAAACTTATACTCCTTTGAGATTTCAATGCCAGAGTAGGCACGGACACCACCTCTTGGAGTGGCGCTATTGGAAAGCACGGAGTCGGAAATTGTAACGGCAATGGACTCCTCTTTCAGACATGTGCCAAACACGATCTCCTGATTACCATCACAATTTTACGTCTTCCCACGAGAAATAGGACATTGTGGATGCACCCTCGCTGAAAACACTGGCACTTCATTGACTATGTCATCGTCAGGAGGAGTGACAGACAAGACGTTCTGATGACAAAATCCATGTGTGGAGCCGAATGTTGGACAGACTGTCTCATTATCTCGAAAATAAACATACACATCAAACCACCACGGCATCCTCAAGGGGTAAAAATGGAGAGAAAAAAATGTCGCCCACCTAAACAGCAAAAGAATGCAGCTGTCGTTTGAAAATATGCTGGAATACCGCCTCAAGCCCAATGCTGCAACTAAACAGGAAACAGCTCTAAAAGGACATAATTTACAACACTGCTATGGAAATCCTGGGTCCAGCCCCCTGAAAGCATAAAGACTGGTTTGATGAAAATTCCGAAGACATCATCCGAGAAACACCTGCTCCTCAAGGCCCATTTGAATGACCCGAAGTCAACATAAAAAAAAGATGCCTCCAAGAACATTCAGAGAGTAGTGCAGCAGAAACTTCGGCACATGCGGGACTCCTGGCTGAGCAGCAAAGCTGATGAAATTCAAGGCTTTGCTGACAGACATGATATAAAAAACTTCCACGACTCACTGAAAGCGGTCTATGGTCCTACATCACCAGACATAGTTCCCCTCCTCAGTGCAGATGGGGGAACATTGGTCACCGATAAGAAAGAAATCCTTCAACGCTGGGCAGAGCATTTCAACATCTTAAATGCAACTTTCTTCTTCGATGATGAAACCATCAACTGCCTTCCTCAAGTTCCCACTAATGATACACTTGATGACCTGCCAACCATAGTGGAAGTAAACAATGCCATCCAGCAACTCTCCAGCGGCAATGGACCTGACTCCATCCCATCAGAGATATACAAGGCAGGTGGGCCGGTCCTAACAGAGCAGCTTCACCAAGTCTTTACAAACATATGGGTGAACGAGACCATACCACAAGATTCCAAGAACACGTCAAGAGTCCACCTTTACAAACGTAAAGGAAACCGCCAATCCTGTGACAACCACCGAGGCATCTCCTTGCTTTCAATTGCAGGGAAGATACTCGCCAGAATTCTTCTCAATCGCCTCACAGCCCATCTCGATCAAGGTCTTTTTCCTGAGAGTCCATGTGGCTTCAGAAAAGAACGTGGAACTGTTGACATGATTTTCGCTGCAAGGCAGCTGCAAGAGAAATGTCAGGAACAGAACTGCAAAATGTTCTCCACTTTCATTGACCTGACCAAGGCTTTTGATACAGTCAGCAGAGAAGGACTGTGGAAGATTATGGCAAAATATAGCTTTCCACGAAAGTTTGTCCAAATAGTGCGGCTATTTCATGATGGTATGCAGGCAAGAGTATAGGAAAATGGAACTGTCTGAGCCCTTTCCTGTCACCAATGGGGTGAAGCAAGGATGTGTCCTGGCACCAACACTGTTCATCAGCCTCATGCTTTCAGCTATGTTAACGAATGCCTACGAGAACAATAATATTGGAATAGACATCAACTACTGCATGAATGGAAAGTTATTCAATCTCAGAAGGCTGAAAGCTAAAACAAAAATTAACAGTGACACCGTCAGAGAGCTCCTGTTTGCTGATGATTGCGCTCTATATGCCAACTCAGAGGCAGACATGCAACAAATGTTTCAGCTTTCTCACATGCCTGTGCCAACTTTGGGCTCAATATCAGCTTGGAGAAGACTGTAGTTATGTACCAGCCAGCCCCAGAGAATAATCACACTGTGCCGAATATCAAAGTGAATGGTCACAGACTAAGTGTTGTGGACAAATTCAGCTGTCTTGGCAGCACTGTGTCACAAGCTGCCACAATTAATGACGAAGTGAATGCAAGAATCTCCAAGGCCAGCACGGCCTTTGGAAGAATGTACAAGAATGTATGGGACAGAAATGGAATAAGCCTGCAAACAAAGCTGAAAGCCTACAAAGCAGTTGTATTATCCACACTGCTATATGCTTGTGAAACCTGGACTGTTTATCGGCGACACGCTAGGAAATTAAACCACTTCCACACAGTCTGCCTTAAGAAGCTACTGAAGATTAAATGGCAAGACAAAATCCCAGACACTGAAGTCCTAGAAAGAGCGTCCATGCCCAGTATCCAGACTCTATTAATGAAGAATCAGATCCGCTAGGCTGGTCACTTAACTCGCATGCCAGATCACAGGCTCCCTAAATGAATTTTTTACAGCAAGTTGCGTTGTGGTAAATGCTCCCATGGCGGTCAGAGGAAACACTTTAAAGACACTCTGAAAATCTCACTGAATGCTTTTGGAATTCATCATGACATCTGGGAGACTGCAGGCAGAGACCGAAATTCGTGGCGTCCATCATTACGCAAGGGTGCAGTCACATATGAGGCAACCAGGACTGCAAGAGCTGTGAAGAAAAGGCAGGACAGAAAAACCACTGCAGGAAATCCTCCTCCAGAAACGTCAAGCATTCTTTGTCCACATTGTCAAAGAACATTTCAAGCCAAAAAAGGCCTTATCAGCCATCTTAGAACTCATGGCTCCATACTTTCAACCCCACTGGATGAAATGAATGGTCATAATCATTCTTGATGGACAAACAAAATCATCTGCATATCTAATGTTATTGATGTATCATCCCCCCAATGTTGATTCCTTCCATATCTTCTATATTTCTGAAAATATTTTCATTGTACAGGGAAAAAAAGATTTGGAGACTTTACACATCCCTGTCTCACACCTCTTTTAATAGGCTGATATTGACCTACATCGTTATCAATTCTGATGGCAGCTTGTTGTTTCCAATATATGTTTTTTTACAAGTCTAAGGTCTTTTCCATCAATTTGTAGATCTTCAAGCATCCTTATCATGTCGACACATCTCACATTATCGAAAGCCTTTGTGTAGTCAATATGTCAAGATGTAGATCTTTGTTTAATTCTATAGAACGTTCAATTACTATTCTCAGCATTTTCTGTGCCCTTGCCTTCTACAAACCCACATTGTTCTTCTCCTATTTTTGGTTGTACTTTCTTCCTAACTCTTTGCATGATAATTATCAGCAGAATCTTCGTGATGTGGCTCATTATACTAATTGTTTGATGTTTATCGCATTCCAAGGCTCCTGATTTCTTTGGGATTGCAATAAATATAGAATTACATAATTCAGGAGGTATATCTCCAGTGTCGTATATTCATTCGTTCATCAGTCTGGTGACTTGGTCTATTCCATATTCTTCTAAGGCATTGATTATTTCTATTCTGATGTTATCTGTACCTGGGGTCGTGCCAGTTTTCATATGGTTAAGAGCATTCTGAACTTCCATCTTCAAAATTGATGGTCCTTCATTATTATTCCGATGATCATATTGTTCTTCTCTTGTATCATCATAAAGGTCTTTCACATAATCTGACCACGCATGTAAAATCTGATCTTTTTCTATTACGATTTTGCCATCTTTGGTTTTTAGGCAACCCGTTGATGTGTGTGTTCTTTTGTTGGGTGATGTCATTAATTCTTTTGTGCATTAATTTGGTATTCTGGGTGTTGTGTTGGTTTTCAATTTCCTTGCAATTGTCCTCAAGCCATGTTTCTTTTGCCTCTTTGCATAGCTTCCTAATTTTCCTGTGAATCTCTTCATATTTTTCCTTGTTATTTTTTATATTTCTTCTTACTTCCATGATTTTTAAGATGTCTTCCATCATCAATTTCTTGCGTCCTGTTATCTTTATTTTTGGGATGGTTGTTTCTGCAGCTTGGTTGACTGATTTCTTTAATACTTCCCATTGGTTACTGACGTCTTGAAATAATATTTCCATATCGGACAATGCATCAAATCTGTTCTTTACCTCTACGCTGAATTTATCTTTTATTTCCTCACTCTTCAGTGCCTGTAGATCAAATTTTGTGTTTCTTGGTGAATATTTGACTTTCTTTAATTTTATATGTAAATTGCTTAAGATTAATCTATGGTTGCTGTAGCAGTCTGCGCTTGGTATAGTTTTTGTGATTTTAAGGCATTTAGAAATCTGTTGAGATTTATGATCTTATGATCAGGACTCCTCCGTGTCCATAATCTCCATGGGTGCTGTTGATACCAGGTGTTTCCAATAATCAAATCATGCTCTTTTGCCCATTTTACAAGTCTGCAACCTCTTTAATTCTGTTCCCCTAATCCACGCTTGCCTACTATGCACCCTTCTTCTTCTTCTTCTTCTTCTTCTTCTTCTTCAGCGTTCCGAGCCATTGAGGTTCTTTGCTGCAAATACAATCTGTCTCCATTCGTCTCTCTGGTGGACCTTCTCTTGCCAGTTGTTGATTCCAAGTGCTTGTAGGTCTGTACATGTATTATCTCTCCACCGCCTTCTTGGTCTACCTCGGGGTCTACGGTCATTTATTTCCTGAGTGTAAGCGAGTTTTGTTTCCCTATTATCTTCCATTCTTTCTATATGCCCCAGCCATTGTAGTCTATTAGCCTTCATGATACCAGTGATTAGCGGGGACTTAAACAGATCATAAATGTCTTTGTTACTTCTTCTATTCCACTCTCCACTTTGTGTGTCCCTAATGGGTCCAAAGATGCGTCTTAAAATTTTGTTCTCAAAGGTTTGTAACAAGGCTTCGTCTCCTTTCGTTGTACTCCAGGTTTCAGAGCCATACAGCACAACTGGTCTGATCAGTGTTTTGTATATTGTGATTTTGGTGTTACGAGATAGCGCCTTTGATTTTAGTAGATGTTGTAGTGCATAGTATATCTTATTTCCAGAGTTGATTCTAGTTTGTATTTCTTCCCTTATGATGTTGGAGCAGTTGAAGATTGTACCCAGGTATTTGTATGTTTCCGTTCTTTTAATGGTCATATTATCTATTTGTATGTGGCCAGAGTTTCTAGCCATTCCGTCTCTTGAAATTACCATATATTCTGTCTTATCTTGGTTGATAACCAGCCCCATCTGTTGGGCTTTTCCCTTTAAGTGAGTCTACTATGCACCCATCCTGTTGATTTCCAACTTTGGCATTCAAGTCATCTATAATAATATTTACTTCAGAATTCTTGCATTTCTTGAAGGTTTTCTCTAAATCATTATAAAATTCATCAATGCTGTCATCACTACTGTCTGCTGTTGGTGCATAAACATGTATCACGTTGAACTCAAAAGGTCTTCCACCCAACTTCACCAGTAACACTCTGTCTGATACAGTCCAATATCCTTTGATCGATTTTGCTCTCTCTGTATCCATTATAATTGCTAATCCTCGCTGTGGTTTCTCTCCACCAGAATAGATTATTCTATATTCCTCAGATGTTATAATGCCCATTCATGTCCATCTGGTCTCACATATACCTAACAGGTTAATTTTTAATCTTCTCATTTCATTCTTTTTTTTTTTTTTTCCCCCGCGTTTCCATCCTGTTTCAGGATATTGCGGTCAACACCAGCATCTTTCAGCTGTATGTTGATTCCTAGGCTAGATTACGCTCATCAGCACGCCACGACTTTCTGAGCGACCGGCTCCATACTCTCAAAGTCACTTTTGCGATTTGAACCACTGCTAATTCTCGTCGCGTCACGTGACGAGAGTATTCGGGGTTAGCGGAGAAAGCTGCTAACCCCTCGGCCACGGAGCCGGCTCATTTCATTCTTAATGTTATCAAATTTTCCATCCTCACTCAAAGTTCTTACATTCCAAGTTCCTACTTTCAATGTTATCAACAATCAGCTGAAAGATGCTGATGTTGACAGCGATGTCCTGTAAAGGATATGCGAACAAAACCAAACAAAAACTTTCAATGTTGATATTCCTTTGCACTGAGTCGCCTGCTGATGGTCTGGAATCACCTGGTGCACATAACTACCCCTATCAGGCGAGGCTGCTACTATGGAGCACCCATTTACGCCATTTCTCTGATTATCGAAGAGACTGCAGCACATGATATTCTTGGCATCTGTAAAGAAGGTAGTTTACCATTGCTTTCCTTCCTAGCAGTGACCATACTGGTCGATGACCGAAGCCATTGTCTCCCAAAAAATAGATCCTCTGCATACCATCGTGAAGCTGGAGACCATAATCTACAACTATCTGTTGGCTGCTCTTCAGCTTCATCCACCACCTGCACATATTGCTTCACGTAACCCTGATTGAGGGGCTAAACGGGTTCTCCACCTTGCGCAAGGGTGTCCCGTAGGCTAGTGGAGGGAAGGAGGCACCTTACCTCTCCTTTGATAGGGAATACCCCTACCCTGCCACCCACACTTACACTTCTAAAGCACCTTAATTACTTCCTGATTTGCTTATTAGTCAGCATCATTATCATCATAATCAAGTGTCATGCTGGTTGGCGTAAGCGTTCATGACTCTCCACAGATCTTAGTCTTTGGTTTTCTGGATTAACTCTGCTGTTGATATTACTCCATGCCACCGCCTTTATCCATCCAGCATCATTTCTCTTGGTCTGCCTCTGCCTCTCTTCCCCTCAATCTTTCCAGTTATCATGTTGTCCAATGCCTCTCTTCTCATCACATAACAAAAAAAGCTTTTTGCCTCTTTCTTATTGTTGTATATAATGTTCTGGTTTCATTAGCCTCTATCAGGAAGTCATTGTTAGTTACTTCGGCAATCCAAGGAATTCGCAACATTCGTCTCAGAAACTACATTTCTGTTGCTTCCAAGCTCTTACTAATTTTTTCATTTACATTACAAGATGCACATCCATACAGTAGAACAGGTTCTATATAGCACTTCAGCACTCTTTCTTACATTCAATGATAGTGACTTAATGCATAAGATATTCTTCATTTTCTGAAATGCAGCCTGTGCTTGCCCTATTCTGCTCTTAATCTCTGTTATGTGAATGATATAATATATGAAAGAGAGTGATAGAAGGGCTGAATGTTAGATGGGCCTGCATGCCCAATTCTTAACCCTTTGAAAATAAAGATTGTTTGTTTATTTGTTTGTTTGTTGTACATCTTCCATCTGATGTTATAAATGCCCCTAGGTATTTAAAACTATCCACTTGGTGAAGAATGTTCCCTTCTACCTCTATTTCACATTTGTGTCACTTTGTATGATTTGTGTACTTCCGGTACAACAGCGATGAAATGAAGCAATATTTTTCGGGGAGACGCTGTTTCATGTTTTCCTGTGGATTTCCTGGGGATTTCATGTGGATAGTGATTTCCTGTGGATTATGTGATGTTATTTTGTGTTCGTTTATTGGAAGTTTTTAAAAGAAGCCACGGAAGGCAGGTGGTGGATGAAATTTTGAGGGCAGCCGACAGATATTTTTTGGTCATGGTCTCGAGTTTCGCGACGGCAGGCAGAGGATCTCTTTCGAGAGACAATGGTTGCGGTCATCCGGCCAGTATGGTCACTGCCATAGAGGAAAGCAATGGCAAACTACCTCTTTGAAAGTGCCTAGTACATTATGATTCGCTTAACGACTGATCATCGCAAGACAAGGACAGAGACATTAAAATTAGCAACATGGAACGTTAGGACGTTAAACGACGACGGAAAATTAGAGAACTTAAAACAAGAAATACAAAGAGAAAAAATTAATATTTTAGGGATGGTGCGAAACTAGATGGACAGGAGCGGGCATCAAGATAGATGAAGATTTTAAGATTATTTATTCTGGAGGTGAAGATCGACACAGGGGAGTGGCAATAATTTTGGACCGGAAAACATCAACATCTGTTCAAGGATATTGGGCCGTGTCAGACAGAGTTCTACTAGTTAAATTGAGTGGCAGACCTTTTGGCATAAATGTTATTCAAGTATATGCCCCAACAGGAGAATCCAGTGAAGATAGTGTAGAGGAATTCTATAATGACATAGAGTCTGCCTTAAAGAAATGTAAAAATTCAGAAGTAAACATCATAATAGGAGACTTCAATGCAAAAGTAGGAAATCAAGGTGATAGATACACTGTAGCAAACTATGGTTTAGGAGAGAGATATGAAAGATGATACAGACTCATAGAGTGGGCTAAAGAAAAGGAAATGATTGTAGGATTTAAGCAACACCCTAGAAGATTATGGACATGGAGGAGTCCTGATAGCAGGATCAGAAACCAGATTGACTACATCCTGATTAGCAGAAGATTTAGAAACACACTAACAGTAGCAAAAACAGTTCCCAGTGCTGATTGTTATAGTGACCACAGACTACTCACAGGAACATTGAGGATAAAGCTGAAGAAAGTCAAGTGTATAACAGGAAACACTAAATATGATTTGTGTACATTGAGTAATGACAAGGAAATACAAAACAAATTTAACATAGAAGTACAGAACAGATTTGATATATTGTCTGATCTAGAGATATTATTCCAGGATGTGAATGATCAATGGGAAATGTTAAAGAATTCAATCTGTTTGGCTGCAGAAACAACTATTCCAAAATTAAAGAAGGTGGGTCGTAAGAAATGGATGACTGAAGAAATGTTACACCTAATGGAAACAAGAAGACTCAACAAAAATAATCCTGCCAAATATGAAGAAATTCCCAGACAAGTCAGAATATTATGTAGGAAGGCAAAAGAATCATGGCTTGAGGAAAAGTGCTTAGAAATTGAAAAACAACACAACAGTCAAAATACCAAATTAGTGCACAACAGAATTCACGAACTTACTAATAAAAGAACAAGTACATCAACAGGCTGTCTAAAAACTAAAGATGGCAAAATCATAATAGAAAAATATCAGATTCTACATGTATGGACAGATTATGTGAAAAACCTGTATAATGATAACAGAGAGGAACAGTATGATATTAGATTTAATAATGAAGGACCACCAATTTTAAAGATGGAGGTTCAAAATGTTCTTAAGCATATGAAAGCTGGCAAGGCCCCCCCCCAGTGCAGATAACATCACAACAGAAATGATTAAAGCTTTAGAAGAATTTGGACTAGAGCAAGTCACCAGACTGCTGAACACACGATATGATACTGGAGATATACCTTCTGAATTATGTAATTCTGTATTTATTGCAATTCCAAAGAAATCAGGAGCCTTGTAATGTGATCAACATAGAACAATTAGTATAATGAGTCACATCACAAAGATCTTGTTACGAATTATGTAAAGAGTGAGGAAGAAAATACAACCTGAAATAGGGGAAGAACAATGTGGGTTTGTAGAAGGAAAGGGTACAGTAAATGCTGTGTATATGCTGCGAACAGTTATTGAACGTGCTATAGAAGTAAACAAGGATATACATCTTTGCTTTATTGACTATACAAAGGCTTTTGATAAAGTTAGACATGTCAGCATGGGGGATATGCTTGCAGACCTACAAATTGATGGGAAAGACATTAGACTTATCAAAAACATATATTGGAAACAACAAGCTGCCATAAGGATTGATAATGAAGTGGGACAATATCAACCTATTAAGAGAGGTGTTAGGCAGGGATGTGTAATGTCTCCAGATCTTTTTTCCCTATACAGTGAAAATATTTTCAGAAATGTAGAAGACATAAATGGAATCAGCATTGGAGGACGAAACATACATAACATTAGATATGCAGATGATACAGTATTGATTGCAGACAATGCACAGGATCTGCGACAATTAGTAGACGCGGTTGTTGTCCACAGTGAACAGCTGGGGTTGGAATTAAATTGTCAGAAGATACAGGTTATGTTCGTCACTAGGAAGAACGAAGTACGACGATGTAATATACAAGTAAATGGGAATATTCTTCAACAAGTGAATCGGTACAATTATCTCGGAACAGTCATAACATTTGATGGGAGATGCCTTGAAGAGATTAGAACAAGAATCACCATGGCGAAAGTAGCCTTTAGCAAGATGAAAAACATTCTGACCAATAAAAAGATGTCAATTGAAACGAGAAAAAGAGTCTTGAGTGGGTACATAGAGCTTGTTCTTTTGTATGGATGCGAAACTTGGAATTTGTGCAGTCAAGCTGAAAAACATCTGATGGCTGCAGAAATTTGGTTTCTGAGGAAAATGCAAAGAATACCATGGACAGATAGAAAAACCAATGACCAAGTACTACAGGAGACAAATGAAAATCATAGATTGATTAGAGAAATTAGACGTAGACAGTCACAATTTTTTGGACATGTTATGAGAAGAAATGGACTGGAGAACTTAGTGACAACTGGCAAGATCAAAGGGAACAGACCAAGAAGAAGACCGAGAGGAAAATATCTGGATGGCTTGGCCACATGGCATGGACGAGACAGGAACACTGAGCTGATCCATGACTCTGGTGATCGAGTGAAATGCCGAGTCATGACCGCCGACGCTTTCCGGTATGGCACATGATTGATTGATTGGTTGGTCACTTTTTTCTTTGATATCACCATTGTTACTGTTTTCTTGATATTCAAGGAGAGTCCTTTCTTTGCACTCTCTGTACTTCTATGTCCAAAAATTGTTGTAGATCTTTTGCATTATCTGCCATCAATACTTTGTCATCTGCATAGCGTATATTGTTTATTTTACAACCTCTGAATATTATTCCCGGCTTCTCTTTGATCTCTCTCATTATTACTTTGCTATAAAGGGAGAAGAGATCCGGTGACAAAACACATCCCTGTCGAACTCCCAGCATTATTTAATTTAATTCAGTTCATAATTTATTTTTTTTCCCATTTTAATTGCTGCTACTTGGTTTCAGTAAATATTTTTTTATTATTCTGAGATCTTTCCCATCAATGTTAATATCTTCCAACATTTTAATGATTTCATCATGTTTTACTTTATCAAATGCCATAGTATAATCTATGAAGCACACATATATGTCTTTCTGTGTATCTATTGATCTTTCTAATAGTGTCCGTAATGTGTATATTGCGTTGATTCCTTGTTCTTCACCAATTTCCATTGTTATTTTCTTTTTCTCCTCATTATAACTCTGAGTAGAAGCTTAGTGACATGGTTTATGAGGTCAATCGTATGAAAATCTTCGCATTCAATTTCCTCCTGGTTTTTCTTTTGTATAGCTATAAATACAGATTCCAGCATAACGCTTGGTAGATATCCACTGATGTAAATACCATTCAACATTTTGGTTAATATATCTACTCCAAATTCTCCCATTACTTCTAATTCTTCTACTGAGATTCCATCTAGTCCAGCTGTTTTTCTTTTCTTCATATGTTTGATAGCGTCAGCGACTTCTTCTTTTAGAAGAGGTGTACCTTCTAAGTTACTTTCTTCTGTTAATTTTGCCCTTTCTCCATCATATAATTCTCTTATATACTCATTCCACCTCTTCATTAAAGCATCTTCCTCCAATAATATCTTTCCTGTTTTTGATTTTAAACACCCTGTATTTATTCTTAGTTTTCTTCCTGTGAGCTCACTGATTTGTCTGTGCATATTTTGGGTATCTTTATTAGAATTTAATTCAACGTTCTTGCACGTCTCGTTTAACAAACATTCTTTTACCGTCACACAATTATTTCTTATTTATTTATTTATCTTGTTATATTCTTGTTTATCATTATTACTGGTTTCTTTTGGCCATCAACTTTAAGATTTTCTTCAGTCATTCATTTTTCCTTAGCTCTTTGGCTTTTCTCCGGTAATATTTCTTTGCACGTTTGATGAATCGAGTCCCTTAACTGATTACCTGCCAAACAAAAAAGTGGTCCTAACCAAATAGAAATTCATGGCAGAAAATGGGAAGTAGGGGCGTGTCACAATAATGCTTTTAAAATTGTTAAAATGGTAGCAGATATATTGTATTATATATAAAATTAAAGAGGATTGCACAGGGAACATGACAGTGTTAATAATTAATTGACAAGTTAGAAATATTATGACAATAATGAGAGGTTTAGTAATAACAATTGAAATTAAAAAGGTAAAAATTATTTTAGAAATTTCACTTACTAAGATTTTGTATCCGCTGCAGATAATCCAGTTAAATTTACTGAATAATGTTAAATACATCACTTGTATATAATAATATCAAAGAACTGCTCCATAACACCATTAAAACACAATTAAAACATAATATATTGAAGCACATAATTTTCACACAAAATGGAAAATGTCCGGGACACACTAGGCAGATTGAACTGAGATTGTACTGAGAAACAATATAAACACTATTTCCTATTTAGTTATAATTATTATTCTACTCCTTAAATACTTTGTGATAGGCAAAGCAAACTTAGTGGCACAAGTGTGGCCCATTAGCGCAAGCATAAGTTGGCATGTGCCATCAAATTTTGAGGAATTTTCACTATTAGTTTTCTTTTCAATTATGACCGTCTTCTAAATAATTAACTGAATACTGCACATGGTACTAGTTTTAGAATCTTTCACAAAGTCTTTTAAATCACAATAACTATAATATAACATTGTTTAAAACGGTAATTTTAATAACATATATGAGGTCCGGAACCAGAAGGCGTTGTCATTTCGAATCACAGCAATCATTTTGAATCACAACAATCATTTCAAATCACAACAAACTTGTTTTCCTTAAAGCAAAATGGATGCTAACGCTTGTTTCACACTGCGAAACCTTTCTGCTCAATTTCTAATTTACCAAAGCGGAAACATAAGACAACTGGAACAAATAAAGCACTATTTATACGAACCAACCTATCGGTTCACTGGTGCCAAAACCATTCTATGGAACCGACTATCAGTCTGTGGCAGAGAATCAGATAACATTTCCCATTGTTCGTTTATATTCTGTATTTTAGCTATTGCATTGTACCTATTTTTCACACAATCACACTGTATTGTTCTTGAATTTCTTTATCTACCTTGAAAACCCCTCTGTTAAGTCTCATGTTCTTCACCAGTTTTTTCCTCTCTTCAGTCTTACTTTTATTATTCCACATAGTGGTACATGATCATTATTACAGTCAGCACCCGGAGTTGTCTTTACATTAATTAACACATTTTTAAACCTGTTATTAACAAGTATGTAGTAAATTTAGTTAAGTATTTTCTTAGCTGATTAAAATGTTGGAAGATATCAACATTGATGGGAAAGATTTAAGAATAATAAAGAATATATACTGGAACCAAGTAGCAGCAATTAAAATGGGAAATAAAGATGGTAGTTACGAACAGATAAAGCTAGGAGTACGACAGGGGTGTGTCTTGTCACCCGATCTCTTCTCCCTATATAGTGAAGTAATAATGAGAGAGATCAAAGAGAAACCAGGAATATTAATCGAAGGATATAATATAAACAATATATGCTATGCAGATGACACAGTATTGGTGGCGGATAATGCAACAGACCTACAACAATTGTTGGACATTGTAGTAACAGAGAGTGCACAGAAAGGACTCTCCTTGAATATCAAGAAAACAGTAACAATGGTGATATCAAAGAAAATGGGGACACCAAAATGTAACATAGTAATAGAAGGGGAAATTCTTAACCAAGTGGATAATTTTAAATACCTAGGGGCACTTATAACATCAGATGGAAGATATACAACAGAGATTAAGAGCATAATAGTGCAGGAAAAGCCGCATTTCAGAAAATGGAGAGAATCTTATGCAATAAGTCGCTATCAATGAATGTAAGAAAGAGAGTGCTAAAATGCTATATAGAACCAGTTTGCTGTATGGCAGCGAATTTTGGAACAATGAAATGAACAAATTAGGAAGAACTTAGAAGCAACAGAGATGTGATTTTTAAGACGAATGTTGCGAATTCCTTGGACTGCCAGAGTAACTAACAACGATTGCCTGAAAGAGGCCAATGAAACTAGACCACAATAAGAAAGAGACAAACAGCTTTCTTTGGTCATGTGATGAGAAGAGAGGCATTGGAGAACATCGTGATAACTGGAAAGATCAAGAGGAAGAGAGGCAGAGGCAGACCAAGAGAAATGATGTTGGACGGATTGAGACGGTGGCATGGAGGTGTATCATCAGCAGAGTTGACCCAGAAAGACAGAGATCTGTGGAGAGCCATAATGCCTACGCCAGCCGGCAGGACACTTGATGATGATATTTTCTTATCAGGGCTTTTCCATGTGTAAAGTTGCTGTTTATGGTGTTGAAACCAGGTGTTTCTAATTATCATTTCATTGATATTTGCCCATTCTATTAGTTGCTGTCCTCTTTCATTTTTTGTATCTAAACCATAATTTCTCACTACATCTTCCATTTTTCCTTTTCCTACTTTTGCATTAAAATCATCTAGTATTATTTTTATATTTTGTGATTTAATTTGAGACATCACCATGTCTACTTCATCGTAAAAAATGTTGTATGTCTTCATCTCTACTGCTTGTTGTTGGTTCGTATACTTGTACTATATTTATATCTATTGGTTTGCCTTTCAATTTGACCATAACTCTGAAAATACCAGTAACCATTAAGTGATTTAGCTGTTTGTTTATCAAATATTAGCCCTACTCCTTTTTCATGTGCATCCCCTCCAGAATAAATTATTGTGTGTTTGTCATTTATAATTTTGCCCGATCCCTTCCATCTCATTTTTCATCTCACTTATAACATTGTGCAACTTTCCAAGCTCATTTAACATTCTAAAATTCCATATACCAATTTTAAATTTATTTGTTGTAATTAAGATGTTGCCTTCAGTCTCTGGATGACGGTTTGGTGGCACCTGATTGTCCCTACCTGACGTGGATGTCCTAAGACAGCCATTGACTTTGTTTACTGCCATTGAAATGTGTTTTGTCATGAAGTCTTGGGAAGATACTGTGCTGGTTTCCCCTTACTTCCACATCCACATGGAGTTGTTACCTCAGCCTTTGACAGTCATTTCCGACTGTCAGGACAAGTGAGTGCCCTACTCTGCTCGGTTGCAGAGCTGTTCATTTATCTGGCGGTTACACTGCTGTTTTTTAATCTGGTTATAGTATAAATTGACTTTGGCTTGCAGTTTATATATGAATTTATATAGTATCTTCATCTGTTCATACCTAACATCAAGGTAACGCATACCATTACTGTCGGTGATGATTTTTCTTAGGCAGATATTTCATCTTGTTATGATCTGCTATAGCTTACAATTTTTGGTTGTGGTCGGAGCCTTCTTGATTTGATTATCACCAAAATCCACAGAATGCAGCGTTGCAATTTAAAAAAGAGAACTTGGAAATATTCAAGTGAAGGAATGGTGTTGACAGATGTATGTAATTTGGTTTATATCTGCAATTTCTGGTTACCTGGGATCTTTGTATGAATTTAATCTGAAATTTGATTGTGCATTATCAGTATGCCGCTTGCTTCTTACTGCGGAATGTTTCATTTTGATAGATGCTGTTCTACTGGATGTGTGTTATTCACAACAAAATCAATGATATCACCGCCAATACAAAACAGCTCAAGTCACTGAGTTAGAGATTACTCCAGAAGTAAAGTAAATTATAAGTAATGACATTTTTACAAGAATCGGTTATAGGAAAAATGCAAATTATACAAAGATGAAGCATATCATTGAATTAAAAGCCTCCACATTTCTTAGTCAGCATGCATCCAAATAATTAACATTTAAGTCACCCTTTTTGTGCTTTATAGAAACATTCAACAATGTAACTTCATCAAGATAAATAACACTGAATGTAACCTAAGAAGCAATGATGTACAGACCAGATGGAAACAGAGGAAGAGAGCGACCACGAAAACGTTGGACGGAGGGAATAGCAGAGTGCATGGGAATATCGATACATGATGCGCATAATCAGGCACTCTCACGATGTTTATACTTCACTTCGACATAGCAAGGTACAAGAGGAACATGATGAGATGAGATGAGTAACCTAAGAAAAAGAAAAGTAACATTTCATTATTTTAACACATCTTAAGCCAGCTCTTTGTCAAAGGGGTTACGTACGCAATTTGTAATCCTGCATACCATGTTTGAAAAACACACGCGGGCGATTTGGAAGCATACCACCTTGTGTTGGTTTATATACAAGGGTAGGTTTACATACAAGGGAAGGTGTACTAGTCGTTCAGAAAGCAATGGAAAACTCAATCAATCATGTGCCATGTCGGAAAGCGTGGGCGGTCATGACTCGCCATTTCACTCGATCACCAGTGTCGTGGATCAGCTCGGTGTTCCTGTCTCGTCCATTCCATGTGGCCAAGCCATCCAGGTATTTTCCTCTCGGTCTTCCTCTTGGTCTGTTCCCTTCGATCTTGCCAGTTGTCACTAAGTTCTCCAATCCATTTCTTCTCATAACATGTCCAAAAAATTTTGACTGTCTACGTCTAATTTCTCTAATCAGTTTACGATGTTCATTTGTCTCCTGTAGTACTTGGTCATTGGTTTTTCTGTCTGTCCATGGTATTCTTTGCATTTTCCTCAGAAACCACATTTCTGCAGCCATCAGATGCTTTTCAGCTTGACTGCTCATTGTCCAAGTTTCACATCCATACAAAAGAACAGGCTCTATGTATCCCCTCATCACTCTTTTTCTCGTTTCAATTGACATCTTTTTATTGGTCAGAATGTTTTTCATCTTGCTAAAGGCTACTTTCGCCATGGCGATTCTTGTTCTAATCTCTTCAAGGCATCTCCCATCAGATGTTTTGACTGTTCCAAGATAATTGTACCGATTCACTTGTTGAAGAATATTTCCATTTACTTGTATATTACATTGTGGCACTTCTTCCTTCCTAGTGACGACCATAACCTGAGTCTTTTTACAATTTAATTCTAACCCCAGTTGCTCACTGTGTACAACAACCGCATCTACTAATTGTTGTAGGTCCTGCGCATTGTCTGCAATTAATACTGTATCATCTGCATATCTAATGTTATTGATATTTCGTCCTCCAATGCTGATTCCATTTATATCCTCTACATTTCTGAAAATATTTTCACTGTATAGGGAAAAAAGATCTGGAGACACACATCCCTGCCTAACACCTCTCTTAATTGGCTGATACGTCCCACTTCATTATCAATCCTTATTGCAGCTTGTTTTTTCCAATATATGTTTTTTATAAGTCTAATGTCTTTCCCATCAATTTGTAGATCTGCAAGCATATCCACCATGCTGACATGTCTAACTCTATCAAAAGCCTTAGTATAGTCAATAAAGCAAAGATGTATATCCTTGTTTACTTCTATAGCACGTTCAATAACTGTTCGCAGCATATACACAGCATTTACTGTACCCTTTCCTTCTACAAACCCGCATTGTTCTTCCCCTATTTCAGGTTGTATCTTTTTCCTCACTCTTTGCATGATAATTCTTAGCAAAATCTTTGTGATGTGACTCATTATACTAATTGTTCTATGTTGATCACATTCCAAGGTTCCTGATTTCTTTGGGATTGCAATAAATACAGAGTTACATAATTCAGGAGGTATATCTCCAGTATCATATAATGTGTTCAGCAGTCTGGTGACTTGCTCTAGTCCAAATTCTTCTAAAGCTTTAATCATTTCTGTTGTGATGTTATCTGCACCGGGGGCCTTGCCAGCTTTCATATGCTTAAGAACATTTCGAACCTCCATCTCCAAAATTGGCGGTCCTTCATTATTAAATCTAATATCATACTGTTCGTCTCTGTTATCATCATAAAGGTGTTTCACATAATCTGTCCATACATGTAGAATCTGGTCTTTTTCTATTATGATTTTGCCATCTTCAGTTTTTAGACACCCTGTTGATGTACGAGCATTGCAAAAAAATTGAATTAAATTCCATTAATGATACAAAAAATATGTACAGACAAATCAGTGAGCTTACAGGAAGAAAAATAAGAATAAATACAGGGTGTTTGAAATCAAAAACAGGAAAGATATTATTAGAGGAAGGTGCTATAATGAAGAGGTGGAATGAGTATTTAAGAGAATTATATGACAGAGAAAGGGAAGAATTAACAGAAGATTGTAACTTAGAAGGTCCACCTATTCTGAAAGAAGAAGTCGCTGACGCTATGAAACGTATGAAGAAAGGAAAAACAGCTGGGCCAGATGAAATCACAATAGAAGAATTAGAAGTGTTGGGAGAATTTGGAGTAGATATATTAACCAAAATGTTGAATGATATTTACAGTAGTGGATATTTACCCAGTGATATGCTGAAATCTGTATTTATAGCTATACCAAAAAGACCAGGAGCAATTGATTGTGAAGATTTTCGTACAATTAACCTCATAAACCATATCACTAAGCTTCTACTCAGAATCATAATGAGAAGAAACAAAAAGAAAATAAAAATGGAAATTAGTGAAGAACAGTATGGATTTGTGGAAGAAAAGGGCACAAACAATGCAATTTATACATTACGGACACTAATAGAAAGGTCAATAGAGAAACAGAGAGGCATATATTTGTGCTTCATAGATTATACTAAGGCATTTGATAAAGTAAAACATGATGAACTGATTAAAATGTTGGAAGATAACATTGATGGGAAAGATTTAAGAATAATAAAGAATGTTTACTGGAACCAAGTAGCAGCAATTAAAATGGGAAATAAAGAGGGTAGTTACGAACAGATAAAGCTAGGAGTACGACAGGGGTGTGTCTTGTCACCAGATCTTTTCTCCCTGTATAGCGAAGTAATAATGAGAGAGATCAAAGAGATGCCAGGAATATTAGTTGGAGGTTATAATATAAATAATATACGCTATGCAGATGACACAGTATTGGTGGCGGATAATTCAACAGACCTACAGCAATTATTAGACGTTGTAGTAACAAAGAGTGCAAGGAAAGGACTCTCCTTGAATATCAAGAAAACAGTAGCAATGGTAATATCATAGAAAATGGTGACACCAAAATGTGACATAGAAATAGAAGGACACATCCTTAACCAAGTGGATAATTTTAGATACCTAGGGGCATTTATAACATCAGATGGAAGATGTACAACAGAGATTAGGAGCAGAATAGGGCAGGCAAAAGCTGCATTTCAGAAAATGAAGAGTATCTTGTGCAATAAGTCGCTATCACTGAATGTAAGAGAGTGCTGAAATGCTATGTAGAACCAGTTTTGCTGTATGGCAGTGAATCTTGGAATGTAAATGAACAAAGTAAGAAGAAATTAGAAGCAACAGAGATGTGGTTCCTGGGACAAATGTTGCGAATTCCTTGGACTGCCAGAGTAACTAACGATGACTGCCTGAAACAGGCTAATGAAACTAGAACATTATATACAACAATAAGACAGAGACACACATCTTTCTTCGGTCACGTAATGAGAAGAGAGGCATTGGAGAACATCGTAACAACTGGAAAGATCGAGGGGAAGAGAGGCAGAGGCAGACCAAGAGAAATGATGCTGGATGGATTGAGACGGTGGCATGGAGGAATATCAGCAGCAGAGTTGATCCAGAAAACCAAAGACCGAGATCTGTGGAGAGCCATGAACGCCTACGCCAGCTGGCACGGCACTTGATGATGATGATGATGTTGATGTACTTGTTCTTTTATAAGTAAGTTCCTGAATTCTTTTGTGCACTAATTTGGTATTTTGACTGTTGTGTTGGTTTTCAATTTCTAAGCACTTTTCCTCAAGCCATGCTTCTTTTGCCTCCTTACATAATATTCTGACTTGTCTGTGAATTTCTTCATATTTGACAGAATTATTTTTGTTGAGTCTTCTTGTTTCCATGAGGTGTAAAATTTCTTCAGTCATCCATTTCTTACGACCAACCTTTAATTTTGGAATAGTTGTTTCTGCAGCCACATTGATTGAATTCTTTAACGTTTCCCATTGATCATCCACATCCTGGAATAGGATCTCGAGATCAGACAAAATTTCAAATCTGTTCTGTACTTCTATGTTGAATTTGTTTTGTATTTCCTTGTCATTACTCAATGTACACAAATCATATTTAGTGTTTCCTGTTATATACTTGACTTTCTTCAACTTTATCCTCAATGTTCCTGTGAGTAATCTGTGGTCACTATAACAATCAGCACTGGGAACTGTTTTTGCTAGTGTTAATGCGTTTCTAAATCTTCTGCTAATCAGAATGTAGTCAATCTGGTTTCTAATCCTGCTATCAGGACTCCTCCATGTCCATAATCTTCTAGGGTGTTGCTTGAACCAGGTGTTTCCTACAATCATTTCCTGTTCTTTTGCCCACTCTACGAGTCTGTATCCTCTTTCATTTCTCTCTCCTAAACCATAGTTTCCTACTGTGTATCTATCCCCTTGATTTCCTACTTTTGCATTGAAGTCCCCTATTATGATGTTTATTTCTGAATTTTTACATTTCTTTAAGACAGACTCTATGTCATTATAAAATTCTTCTACACTATCTTCACTGGATTCTCCTGTTGGGGCATATACTTGAATAATATTTATGCTAAAAGGTCTGCCACTTAATTTAACTAGTAGAACTCTGTCCGACACGGCCCAATATCCTTGAACAGATATTGCTGTTTTCCGGTCCAAAATAATTGCCACTCCTCTATGACGATCTTCACATCCAGAATAAATAATCTTGAAATCTTCTTCTATCTTGATGCCTGCTCCTGTCCATCTCGTTTAGCACATACCTAAAATATTAATTTTTTCCCTTTCAATTTTTTTGTTTTATGTTCTCTAATTTTCCGTCGTCGTTTAACGTCCTAACGTTCCAAGTTGCTAATTTTAACGTCTCTGGAAAACTACTGAACGTAAGCTTGCCAAGAAATCATCTTCACCATGTGCCATGCCGATAAGTGTGGGTGGTCATGCTTCGCCATCTTACATGATCAGCTGAGTTGTGGATCAGCTCTGTGTTCTTGTCTTGACCATGCCATGTGGTCAAGTCATTCAGATATTTAATAAGTACTCTAAATTCAGTTTTTGCGTTACAGAATTTAATATTTCTGCTTGACAAATCAAACTAAGAAAAAAACCATGTAAATAAACAAATGCAATCACAATTACAATAGAATTACATAATAATCCATTTAAAACACCTATGCATATAGAAAAAATGCCGAGGAGAGACAGAGAGCATCAAAAGAAAGCGATGCTGGTTTTTGTGTGTGCAATATTTATGTGTATAAAACTGCACTTAAAACACAACCAGCACACAGTATATAGTAGTGTTTCCCAACGTGGGGCCCACGCCCAACAGGGGGGCAATTCGATTGTTAAAGGGGGCACATCATTGTTAGACGTTAGAGTTGAACTACTGGTTATACTCTGTGGCGAAGTGGTCTCTGTGGCGAAGTGGTCAAGCCGTTTGACTCGTGCTCCGAAGGTTGTGAGTTCGATTCCGGGCCGCACCCTTCGGTTTACGTGTTAAATATTTCAGAGACTCCTGTGGGTCGTCGCTAAAAGCTACGGAGTTCGTGCTTTGTGCGACGCTTTCCGTGCTGCGGAAAGAGACCGAGCCATATGGGATAAAACCGGTGCAATGAAGTTGACCCTGTCGACTGTTAAGCGACTTTTTTTTTTTTACTGGTTATACTGAGCCGGCACTAAGCAATTCGTGCTATTTGTTCTGAATGGCGCGAAATGCTTAATGCTGGGATCTCAGTTTCTGCAGTGTTTCGCAGTAACGCTCAGCATCCACCATTGGTGTTAATTTGAAATAAGCTCCCGTTAAATTGTTGTAAAAGTCTCTTTTTTTTTTAAATTTTAATATATACATTGTATAAATATAAGTGATATATAAATGGTAAGTAAATTCAATTGGTAATTTTTATTAATTTCAGTTTTAGAAGAATCATTTTCCAGAAAAATATGTCAAATGAAAAAGTATATTTTTTTTTGCAGTGGGTTAAATGTGCCATACATATTTGAATATGCATTTTTAGTCTACGTTTACTCCAGTTCATATTATTTTTTTGTAGTTTTTAATTGATCTTATATTTATTTATTTCAGCCCATAGTGAAATTAGTGGTGCAAGCACACAAACAATTTGTCAGTATTCGGAGGAATATTTAAAATTTGGTTTCATACCCTCTGTCCACGGCGAACGGTCACCTTTTTGTCTTTGATGCCAACAAAATTCTTGACCAACGATTCAATGAAACGAGGTCATCTTGAGGCACATTTGAAGGCAAAACATAATGCTCATTATTAATTCAGATTTGAATTACTTTCAAGCTTTAAAGAAAGATTTTGAAAAAAGAGTAACATTAAAGTCTCTATTTACCGCTCATAATGCAACTATCAATTGTACTCTTGAAGCTAGTTATCAAATTTCATTACTCGTCGCTAAATCTGGGAAAATTCATACTATAGGGGAGAATTTAATCAAACCATCAATACATTTCTTAAAACGGTTCTGGAAAAAGATGACAAAGACTATGCCACTAAGTAACAATACTGTTAGCAGAAGAATAGACAAAATGAGTGAGGATTTTGAAATACAACTTGTTGAAAAGCTGAAAACAAGAAAATTCTCCAAGCAAATGGATGAAAAAAACTTTGAGAGACAGTGAGGCCATACTTATAACTTATGTAAGATATACTGATAAAGATGATTTTGCTGAAGAAATTTTGTTCTGTAAATCATTAGAAAGCACCACTACCTCCAAATATATATATATAGTAAGCTAAAAAATTACTTAGATGTCAATAATATACCAATGAAAAATTTAACATCTTGTGCTGTAGATGGTGCTCCTAATATGATGGGGAAGGAAAATGGTTGCTTAAAATTGATGAAAGATGAGAATCCAGAAATGCTTCTTGTCCATTGTGTTATTCACAGGGAAAACCTGGTAGCTAAAAACATTTTGCCTGTTCTAAATGAAGTACTAAATTTAATTATAAAGTGTATCAATGCTATTAAAGCTGGTGCCAAATGTGAACGTCTTTTCAAGTTATTTTGTGAAGAATAAAATGAAGACCATGTGAGACTTATACTTCACACTGAAGTAAGATGGTTCTCAAAAGGGAACTGCTTGAAAAGATTTATGGAACTATTTGATACTCTTAGTGATTTTTTTAAGTGACAAACCTGAAATGAAAAATCTGTTAACGGTTGACGGTAAGGCATTTGTGAGTTATTTAGCTGATATCATTGAAAAACTAAATTTATTAAATAAACAACTTCAAGGAACAAATAAAACTCTTACTGATACAAATGCGAAGATATTTGGTTTCATTACCTTTATTGAATTATGTCAGACATATATTTACAACAAAAATTTTGAAAAGTTTCATTGGCTCCAAAAATGTGAAGTGACTGATACCGTTATATATGTTATTGTCAATCATCTGAACATTCTATCGGCTGATTTACAAGAAAGATTTTCTGATTTGAAACAAATTGATTTCCCAACTTGGATGATGCAGCCAATGTTAGTGGATTTTTCTGATATTTCAAATATGCAGTATCAAGAAGAACTTGCAGAAATGCAAAATGATGAGTCAATTAAAACTTTATTTAATATAAAAGGAGCTATGGCATGGCTTTGTGAGGAAACCGAAATCAAATATCCAAATGCAACCAAATGTGCAAGAGAACTATTGTTACCATTTCCATCTTCATATTTAGCTGAATGCGGATTTGCTGCTAAAAAAAAAAAGAAAGAAATCGGCTGGATATAACATAACGGGGAGACTTGAGACTGAAGTTAACTAAATCGGAAGCTGACATAAAATCTCTTTGCAGCAAGCATCAAGCGCAAGGATCTCACAAAATTTAAATAATAAATAATTACTAATAATTAAAATAATATAGAGAAATCTTGAATTAAAATTATTTTGTACTTGAATTTCAGTTCTCCATTATATGTTTTGAAAATGTACTTACTGTGTTTGCTCAATAATTTCCTAGTGATTTCTTCCTAACACCTATCGTTCAAGTGTCTTTAGTGAACATTTCAGTTTGTGAATATTAAAAACTATGTGTATGTTGGGGGAGAGGGGGGAGGGAGGGCATAAGAATTTTAGAAAGGCTTAGGTGGGGCATAGCACAAAAAAGGTTGGGAAACACTGGTATATAGGCTACCATTGGAAAAGCAGGTTCTGTATACACCAAACTAAAGTGCAATGGCCAATTTGAAGTAATTAATATAGCAGTTGAGGTCAATGACACAATGAGCCTCAGCTTGAATAATAGGAAGCCAGAAGTAATGATAATTAATATTAAAGAAACATGTCATGCCTAAATGTACAATTAAAGTAAATGATGATCATTTGGTGCAAGTGCAGAGATTCAAATATCTTGAATAGCACTGGAGATAAAGGTGAACCCTGTGGAAAACCGGGATATACTGTTGCTGGTTTAGAGGTCCAACTGCCACATCTGAATACTAACTTCCCCTGCGACAGAGATCTGGTTAAGGAAGAATGGACTGACATTGAGATCAAGAAGCTGTATCATTAGGAAATCCAAAGACACACTATTGTATTCATCCTCAATTACAGCCCACATGTCCCAAAGCTGGAGTGGAACCCATCATATATGCCGTAGAGAAAAACTGGCACACTTCCCTGTTTTGGTGGTATCCTTCAAGGGTAGCTGTACATATACAGCATCTAAAACTGTCAGGATATTTTTCTAGCAATTATCTTCTTCACAAGCGTTCCTATCGTAATCTGAATGGTGATTACCTGATATAACTGAATCTTTGTGTGGTCTTGAAGGGCTTTGGCAGGGGTCTCAGGTAATTGTGTATCCACTCTTCCTCAATTAATTTGCTCTTAATGCTGTTGTAATTCCTTGCCAGTTCCACATCTTGGAAAACTTACCCACATCTTCATAATGTATGCCATCTGGATCTGCTACACTGTTTTTTGCTCACTATAGCACAGCCTTGATCTCATCCACTGTCGCTAGGTCCTTTTCCTCCATTTCCACTTTTTGCACTTATCTTAGATAGCCATTCCGGCAGCGCTGTAAACCTGCATGTTTTACTGGCCACTTTATTCTAGATACTGAGCAAACAAAGCCTTGTCGTTAATTTCCATCTTCTGGCAAAACAGTCTGCAATCTGGAAGTTAGAAATACATCTGTTCTTTACAGCCCCATTCATATCCCTATATGGTGCTGCAGACTAAGTCTTATCTCAGAGTGGATTGGGGACAGGGAACACCCCCTGCATGAAACCTTAGACACAAATAAGGGTCACAGGCTGATAATTCACACCCAGGTGATGTGAATCATCTACACAGATGGCTTTGTGCTAAGAGGCAAAAGGACAAATACACGTCAGAATTGTTAACGGACTCAGAGTATGCTGAGAAGGGTGAAGACAGGCATGCTTCATGCAGAGTGGCATGCTTCAATTTGAAAATCAAAGATAGGGAGCATCCAGTAAATTTTTTTCCCAGGACATGCTGGTGTGTTTTGAAATGAGCAGGTGGACAAAACTGCTTGGGTCTGCACTACTGGGTAAGGTAGTGGTGAACAATGAGGCAGATGTGGTCAGGTCCCTTTGTGTGAACAGTGTGGAAGAACAGATAAATTATCATGGCCTGCTGAGAATGGCGCAGCAGGGATTGACCCGAGGATTTAGTACTTTGAGGAAAGGCCGTACAGGTGCATAATCAGACTGAAACTGGTACAGACAGTATTGAAACTCTTTGCTGATTGTTGAAGCATGATTGGGAATATCCTGAGTGCTTTAATGGCAGTTCTTGCCTCAACTAAACATACAGATTATTTTAAAAGGTGTTTTCCAAATTTTACAAGAAAGAGTGTGTCACAAGGTGGTTGACAGGTTGACAGATAGAAGTGGTTGTGTTTGTCTCTAGAAGATGTCAGTGTGAGTATTGTTTTGGATGACTGATCAACAATGATGAATCAATATCGAACACCAGACTGCGGACATAATATTTTAATTCGAAACAAACTCGATGCTATAATATTCATCAGGAAAATGTCAGTATTGAAATATATCTATATGGCATATGCACAGTTACAGCACACTCTGAGTATAATTTAATCCAATAAGATCCTGCGACCACCCTATTGCCGTCTACTGGCCTCGCACACTACACCGCTAAGGAGTCTTCTCCGTCCATGCCTTGAACCACCTCATCTGAGTCTCTTATCTCTCGCCTCCACTCCAAACTCAACTCTGAATGTCACTCTCTTGGCTGATGTTCCACACTCATCCCAAAACCAACTGCCCTGAGTATCGTTTCTCTGGACCTAGCTCCCCTCACAGGTCCATAACTTAATGCCCTCACTAAGTCTCACTTGCTTAGCCTCCGACTCAACTGCTGCTGAAAGCCTGGCTACGTCTCCAATACTTAGCCTCAGAATCAGCTGTCCCCGTTAAGTGTCCCTGACTTAACTCACACTCCACGTTTGGGCTACGTTTCCTCCCTTAGCCCCAGAATTCCACTGATTCCAAAACAACTAGGTGAGTTGTCTCTAACCCTGCCACAACTCCAAGTCCGCTGAATTCGCCCAGACTTCTCTTTTATTCCCTCTTCCCAGACCTCCCACAAAACACCATTTAACCCCAATCTAAATTCCTCCAACCTAACATTTCTGCGTTTCCCTTTGTCCCTTAACCCTTTAGCGGGCAAAGCGTCCTGGAACATTTCTACCCCCGAATGGGCAAAGCGTTCCAAACCGCCCGTAACTATTATGCATTGTAAAAATGCGATCTCGCAGCTTTCCAATTGTCTACTTTTAGTTTTGCCAATAGCTAGACAACGTGGCCGCCATTCGCAAGCATGTACTCTGAATTCGAACGGATTTTAAAAATAGTTTTCGGGGGGTTTTACGCTCTGTATTTCAAAATGGATTTTGACGATTCGTCAAGTGGTAGTGGGGATTTTGCTGGGTTCAAGTTAAGTGACATTGAAGGGCACGAAGTTGACTATTAATCGGAGCTAGATATCAGTGATCAGCGTTACTTTGCGTTAGCAGTCTGAGTTGGACTTTAAAGAAAGTGATTATGATTCAGAAAATGTGTTCGTAAATTGCCGTATAGATGACTGATTATCACAAACAATATGTTGTATTTTGTAAATATTTGTGTTCATGTGAGGAATAGTGGCATCATTCATGTGAGTAAAATGTTCTGCATGCTTTTCCCTTCATTTTGCTGTTTATTTGACTAAAATCAGTTGACTAACAACTTATATGTGATATTTTTACTAACATAACTCAAAATTTTACCGAACCTCAAAATTCTTCTTGCCCGTTCAGGGCTATAAAACAGACAAGCGTCTGCCCGGTAAAGGGTTAATCTACTATCACGTTATCTGTGTGCCTTCATGACTCAGAATGACATCTCCATGATATACTCTCCATTGTGTTTCAGGCCCACCTTTGTTTTTGGAATTCCTACCTCCACCTTTCTGACCTAACATCCCCATATTCTTCTCTGACCCAGTTAACCTTGATAGTATTATAAAATTCTTAGTTAGTACATTCACCCCAGTTTTGCATAAACACACACACGTTACACAATGCTGTGAAGCAAATAACTCATAATCTATTAACATATTCTCCAGATGTGCGTAAGTTCAAGTGTAAGTGCTTAGAATAACTTAACACATCTAGTAGGCCTCTTTCAGTCCTGAAGGACTATAGAGTTGTGCCGCTTGGGAGGTGCCTGGCAGCACCGCTGGTGACTGTATAGTCCAATGCGAGAGTGACAATCCCTGTCACAGTTTCCGCATCTGTAAGACGAGGCAAGTCCCGCAATAAGTAACTGCGCTTTGAGCCTGTGCCGCCTATCCTCAGTTTGTTGGATCACAATTTGCGCTCAAAGAGCACCAGTCCGTTTCGTACATCTCTTCTCCAGCAGCATCTGTCTGTTGCAACTCTCTCCCACGTGTCTGGATCTATTCCAATGGTTTTCATATCTTGTTTACACACATCCCTATATCGCATTTGGGGTCTTCCAGTTGGCCTCTTTCCTGTGGCTAGTTCTCCGTAAAGGAGATCTTTGGGAATACGTTCATCCTCCATTCGAGATACGTGGCCCAGCCACCGGAGGCGTCTCTGCTTGAGGAGGGTGTGCACTGTGGTAATATCTGCTCTTTCAAGCACCTGTTTGTTTGTTATGTGGTCTTTCCATGTTATGCCCAGGATACGTCTCAGACATCTCATGTGGAAGGAATTCAACTTCCTTTCCTGTCTTGAGTACAAGGTCCAGGATTCAGACCCATAGAGTAGTGTGCTAACAACACAAGCTTTATATACTTGAGCTTTTGTACGCTCTGTTATTCTATTATTCTCCCAAACTCTTTTAGCTAGCCTGGAAAATGTTGTGGCTGCCTTTCCAATGCATCTGTCGATTTCTGTCTCTAATGAAAGATTATCTGATATTGTCGACCCTAAATACACAAAATCGTGGACGACCTTCAATTCGTAATTAGAAATTTTGATTGATGGTGGCGCACCAGCGTCTTGTTCCATCACCTGTGTTTTATTTAGACTAATGGTGAGCCCAAAGTCTTTGCAGGCGGCTGCAAAACGATCTATGAGCCTTTGGAGATCTTCTGCTGTATGAGTAGTCAGTGCTGCATCATCTGCAAAAAGTAGTTCTCTTACACATCTTGATCTTATTTTGGTCTTTGCCTTAAGTCTTGATGGGTTAAAAAGTTTGCCATCAGATCTTGTGTGGAGGTATATGCCTTCAGTGGCAGTCCCAAATGCCTGCCTTAAGAGAACATCGAAGAAAATACCAAAGAGTGTAGGAGCAAGCACGCAGCCCTTCTTTACTCTGCTGCTGATGCTGAATGACTGGGATGTTGAGCCGTCAAATAACATGGTCCCCTGCATGTTTTCGTGGAATGATTTCACGAGACTAAGAAGGGTGGGTGGACATCCAGCCTTTTCAAGGACCTTAAAAAGGCCACTACTGCTCACGAGGTCAAATGCCTTTGTGAGGTCGATGAAGGCAATATATAATGGCTTCCTCAGCTGCCGGAGTGAGAAAATCAAATCAATGGTGGACCTGTTGGGTCTAAATCCACACTGCGATTCGGGGTAGATTCTTTCAGCAAGAATGTGTAATCTTTTAAGGATTACTCTGGCAAAAATCTTGCCTGTAATGCTGAGTAGGGAAATGCCGCGATAGTTGTTGCAGTCGCTTCTGTCGCCTTTGTTTTTATAAAGGGTAACGATGTTTGCGTCTTTCATATCTTGTGGTATTGATTTTTCTTTCCAGCAGAGCTGAAATATTGCATACAGTTCTGGGATGATTGTTTCTTTGCTACAGTTTAAAATTTCAGGTGGAAAACTATCTTTTCCAGGTGCCTTGCCGGATTTGAGAGAGTCTAGTGCTTCGCTGATTTCTGTGAGGCAAGGTTCATTATCCAGGGCATGCATGGAGGACTGTTGATCGATGGCTTCCAGAGCTTCTTCGCTGACAGTGTTATCCACTGAGTATAGCTCTGAGTGGTGTTCTACCCAGCGATCCATTTGTTTCGCTCGATCTTTTATGATTACCCCCTCAGTTGATCGTAAAGGGGCCATCTCATTTTTTGATGGACCGACAGCTTGCTTGATGCCCCCGTACATTCCTCTTATATTTCCAGTGTCTGCACAATTTTGAATTTGAGCAGAGAGCCGTAGCCAGTACCTGTTCGCACATCTTCTTGCCATCTGTTGTACTCTATTTCTGGCCATTCGCAATGCCTGCAGTGTTTTCTCTGAAGGTGATGTTTTACACATTGAGAATGCATGTCTCTTTATCTCCAGGACTGGGAGCATCTCTTCAGAGTGTGCTTCAAACCAGTCGGTTGACTTAGTTTGCTTCTTGCCAAATGTTGATAGTGCTGTATTGTAGATGGTGTCGCGAAAATGACTCCATCTCTCGGTGGAATTTCCGTTTGTGGGGCCAGGCAGAGTATCCGCTAGAGCCTGCATGAATTTGTTGACCTTCTCTTTATTTTGGGTGCCGCTGGTGTCAATGTGTGGTCTTCCTTCTGTTCGGCTTCTGTAGATTCTCTTGGGCTTTATCTTCACCTCGCTGGAGACGAGTGAATGGTCGGTGTCGCAGTCAGCACTATGATAGCTGCGAGTCAGCCGTACATTGCGGAGATTGCTGCGTTTAGTGAGCACCAGGTCGAGTTGGTGCCAGTTCTTTGATCTGGGGTGCCTCCATGACACCTTGTGTTGAGGTTTCGTTTCAAAGAAGGTGTTGGTCACGCACAGATTATGGTGGCTGCAGAATTCCAAGAGACGTTGTCCATTGTCATTGATCTTCCCAACGCCAAACTGTCCTAGACATGAAGACCATTATTTGTGGTCGGAGCCAACCCTGGCATTGAAATTCCCCAGGATAAAAAGATGTTGTTTCTCTGGTGTTTCACTGACTTCTTTGCTAAGGTCGTCATAGAACTTGTCTTTAGATTCTGATGCTGCAGTTAGTGTTGGGGCGTAAATGCTTATAATACTAACTGGGCCTGCCTCTGTCTAGAGTTGGAGCTTCAGTATTCTTTCAGTGCCATCATTTGGTGGTATGATGGAATTAAGCAGCTTGTTTCTGATAGCGAAGCCAACTCCATGCTCCCTTGTCTCTCCGCACGGCTTGCCATGCCAGTAGAAAGTGAAGTCCCTCTCCTTGATGCTTCCAGATTCTTGGAGTCTGGTCTCTTGCAGAGCGACAATGTCTATCCCCAGTCTTAGTAGTTCGTTGTTTATCACTGCAGTTTTGCGGGCATCCACAATCTCATTTAGATCGTCTGAGATGCCAGGGGTCATGGTTCTTACATTCCATGTTCCCAGCCTTAGGGCCGGTTGTTTTGTTTTTTTCTTGTTGCTAGGTGTATAGATTGCGGTCCATGTGTCAGGATTTTCCCCTAAGCTCCACACACCCTCAAAAGCAGATGAACCGTGGCGAGACAACACCTTATTGACTGGGGGATGTCCAGCTTAGGCAGACGGTAGCTGTCTAGTAAGATACAATGATCTCTTCCACCGTCGGAAGTAGCCCCTGGCGCCTTGCTCTACGCCAATCAAGCATTAAGACTTATAACCGGCAAATGCTGCTTCTTGTGTTGTTTCACCGCTTTACACGGTGCTGAAGTGACCTCTTCAGGGCACAAGCCTGGGCAATAGAAATCGGAGAACAAGCTGTTGCCCAGTAGCAGGTTTCCCCTCTCCACGTCGCCGATGTTGACCAAGAGATAGGCAGTAGCCAATGCAACTTGGCATCGGTGCCGTTGCAGGAGTTGCCAGAACTATGTTGTTTACCACATGGAACTGCCTTAGGGACTCCATCTCCGGATTTGTCCTCAGGGTTTACTCCCGAAGCCTTTCCCATATGGGTATACGCGCAAGGCAGCGGAGGTTTGAGATTTAGAGTTCCTTCTCTTAGAAGAGATACCAACCAAGGCTGACAAGCCTCCTCTGCCTGGGAATCAATAAGGAGGGAAGTCTACCATTCTTCCTTCCTGGCAGTGACATACTGATCGGATGACCGTAGCCATTGTCTCTACTGAGAGATCCTCTGCCCACCGTCACCGACTTGAAACCATAACCAACAACTATCTGTCAGCTGCTCCCAAGTCTAATCCACTATCTGCTCCCATGGCTTCACGTTACCCTGTTGGGGGGGGCTAAACGGGTACTCCACCTTGCCCAAGGGTGTCCCGTAGGCTAGCGGAGGGAAGGAGGCACCTTACTTCTCCTTTCATAGGGTGTACCCCTACCCCGCTACCCTGCTTAACACATCTAGTGGATTTATAATATATAATTACTAGAAGTAAAAAGTGTCATGGGATGATATGTCTATCTAGTTTCTTCCTCTTAAATTCATTAGAAAGCTTCTTCTCAGAGTGTCTTCTCGCAATCAGAAGCCTCCTATTCTGCTCTGCTCCATGGTGACATGTATACAATAGTTAACAAAAGTTAGTTGCATATCCTTTACCGGACGTTGCAGTCAACATCAGCATTTTTTGCTGTTGTTATCTCTTGGCAAGTTTACATTCAGTAGTTTGCCATTGCTTACTGAACTCAAGGCGGTCTGCTGCCAAATCGCCCACAGCTATGTTTCGAAAGTGGGTATGCAAGATTATGAACTGCGTCCAAAACCCCTTTGTTACAGAGCCGGCGTATACTATAGTAGTGACTACATATAGAAATACAGCATCAATGAAGCTACTAATGCTGGGCAATAACTCAATAGCTATGGTTCTTTACAGGATGAATGAATAAGTTGGTGATAGAGAACACACAATACATGGATGACAGTGAGCTATTTAAAGGATTACAAGTTAACCCTTTACCGGGAAAATCATTCCAAAGCGTCCGAACCCTGGAACGAGCAAATCATCTGAATACATCCGAGCTACTACTAGCATTGTAAAAACGCGATCGTGTGGCTTTCGGATATTTCCGATTGTTACTTTGGGTTTCCCCGATAGCTTGACAATGTGGCCACCATTTTCAAGCATGTACTATGAATTTGAACGTATTTTGTTTATAGTATTCAGGGTTTTTACGCTTAGTTTTTCAAAACGGATTTTGATGATTCTTCAAGTGATAGTGGAGATTTCACTGGGTTCAATTTAAGTGACATTTATGTGCTTGAATTTGACTGAATCAGAACTAGATATCAGTGTTTAGTGTTACTTTGCGTTAGCAGTCATGAGTCGGACTTTAAAGAAAGTGATTCTGATTCTGAAAATGTGTTGGTAAATTGCCATTTAAATGACTGACATTCACAAACAATATGTTGTATTTTGTGAATATTTATGTTCATGTGTGGATTACCGGGAACATTCACGTAAGTAAAATACTCTGCATGCTTTTTACTTCATTTTGTTTTTTAAGTAAAATCGGTTGACTAACCCCTTTTATGTGATGATTTTACTAACGTAACCCGAAATTTTAGCAAACCTCAAAATTCTTCTTCCCCGTTCAGGGCTACAAAACGGACAAACGTCTGCCCTGTAAAGGGTTAATATGTTAAACAGGGCTGCACCCTAATTAGGTGACAAAGATTACACTTTATGCAACATGCCTACAATACGTTCACAGATGACAAAGGAGTACAAAAACATTTTAAAAATAATATATTTTCAAATCATAAGTTACCTGTTATCAGATCTCTGCCCTGTACCCAAGACAGTTGTATTTTCTATGACAGGTCTCTGAACTAAACAATTACAAACAATAAACTTCTATTAGTAATAATTTAGGAACAAACAGAATAATACAAAAAGGAGACAGTTACAGTTGCTCAATTACAGATAACCAAATCACATGTTCATCATCCTAATCAAGTGCCTTGCCAGATGGGGCAGGCATTCACGTCTCTCCATAGATCTTGGTCTTTGGTGTTCTTTATCGACTCTGCTGATGATATTACTCCATGCGACCATCTCAGTCCATCCAGCATCATTTCTCTTGGTCTGCCTCTGCCTCTCTTACCCTTGATCTTTCCTGTCATCACATTCTTTAATGCCTCTCTTCTCATCACTTGACCAAAGAAAGCTGTTTGTCTCATACTTATTGTTGAATATAATCTTCTAGTTTCAATAACCTCTTTCAGGCAGTCGTTAGTTATTCTAGCAGTCCAAGGAATTTGCAACAATCATCTCTTCCTAATTTGTTCATTTACATTCCAAGATTCACTGCCATACAACATAACAGGTTCTATATAGCATTTCAGCACTCTCTTTCTTACATTCAATGATAGTTATGTGACTTATTGCATAAGATGCCTTTCATTTTCTGAAATGCAGCTTTTATCTGTGCCATTCTGTTCTTAATCTCTGCTGTGCATCTTCCATCTGTTTTAATTGCCCATAGGTATTTAAAATTATCCACTTGGTTAAAAATGTTCACTTCTATTTCCATTTCACATTCTGGTGTCCCTTTTTTCTTTGATATCACCATTGTTATTGTTTTCTTGATATTCATTGCACTCTCTACAATTTAACCAGAGTATTAGGACAGCATCAGTACCGCAGGATTGGTTTCACAGTTATCTCATCCCTGTCCCAAAACCATTCAAGGATCATTCAAAGCTTAGCGGCTTTAGGATCATCACCCTTCAAAATACATTTGGGAAGGTTTTAGAGAAGGTAGTCGCTGTCAAGCTGCAAGAGTTTTTGGAAAGGGAGAAGCTTCTTCCAAGAGGCCTGGGGAGCTACAGGCCAGGAAAAGATACCTGGTCAAATGCAGCCACTTTTACTTTTGACGTTTATGAGGGGTTCCAGAGTAGACAAGAAACGATGGCGGCGGCGCTTGATCCCGAGGATGCGTACAATAGAGTTTGATATATTTTGATGACCGCACTGATGGAAAGGGGGTCGGTCAATCCCTGGTTAGTGAAATGGATAGCAGCCGTCCTACATTCTCGTTAGATTGCTCTCCATCTGGGTGCAGGGACCTCAGAGCCACATATTTTAACCCCGGGATTGCCACAGGGATCCGCAATCTCACCGGTGCTCTTTAACGTGTATACGAGCAAAATTGAAAACCTAGAAGCACCAGGGGTTGGAAGGATACTAACATTTGCAGATGATATTCTTGCACATAGGCAGGGGAGAGATAGGAAGAAAATAGCCCAGGAGCTACAGGCGACAGTAGATAAAGTGATTGACTGGTGCACTGAAATGGGTGCTGTCATCCACCCGGAAAAGGCAGCCATTTTGTGGTGCTCTCTAGACAACAGGATTGTGAGAGCTGATGTTCCAAGCCTCACGATAGATGGTGGAAACGTCAACAGAGAGAACAAACTGAAGTATCTGGGAATCACATTTGACAGGAGCCTGTCTTTCGAGGATCATGTTGTGACAATATCTCAAAAGGGACTCAACGCACTTAAAACTATGGCTGCAATGGACATAGAGCAGAGAATGCTTTTCAGACTATACCAGCACTTGATCCTCTCAGCGATTGATTATGGACTAGGACTGCTCACTGTCTCAAAGAGTCAGCTGGTGAGATTGGAGCGCATACAGAACGAGGCTATGCGGGTCATTCTGAGATGCACCAGAGACACCCCAGTGGTGTGTATGCGGTACATCCTTGGTTTGCCGACTGTTGCTGGTAGGCTCAAGGTGTTGCAGGCGAAGGCATACCTCAGAGTAGCTGCTGACACAGATCACCCGTTGCATGAGGCGCTGGACGCAGTTAAGGGGCAGCGACTGATAAGAGGGAAATCATGAATGGCTCAGGTGGAGAATACGATCAGACAGGTGTGCCCCTTGGAGAACATAAGGCGAGGAGAGGAGTGGGTCAGAGTGCCAGCGGAGCAGTCAGACTTGTGCAGAGTTATAATCACATTGAGCCGGGAGTGCAGGGAGTGGCCAGCAACTAATTCAGGATAATGCTCGCCTAGGTGATGTGATTATCTACACAGATGGTTCGGTGTTGAGAGGTAGTAGAAGTGCCTGGGGTTTCTTGGCAAAGCCAATGGTCGACGTTTGGTGCAGGAGAGCCTGGCATATGATACCACAACATCTAACTTAAGAATGGAGGTGGAGGCAGTCTGTCCAGCTTTCCGCTGGATGGATAATACAATACATACACACATCGTGATTGTAACTGACTCAGAAAGCATGCTGAGTAGGGTGAGGACTGGCAAGCTTCGTGCCGAGTGGCTTGCTTCGCTTCGGAAGTCACGGGTGGCAAGCATCGTCTGGATATTTTCTCCGGGGCATGCTGGTGTGTTGGGGAATGAACAGGCAGACAGATTGGCTGGCTCTGCAAAACTTGGTGGAGTATTGATGCGTGATAAGGCAGACGTGGTTGCGGCCTTGTGGGAGCACGTGTACACCTCAGAGGATCACCATGGTCTGGCAAGAATGCAACAGCGTGGAGTGACGAGGGGATCTGGCCGAGGCTCGACGCTTAGAGGAAAGGCGAGACGCACATATAATCAGATTGCTACTGGTACTATTGGGGTTGGAACTCTTCGCTGGCTTCTGAGGATGGGGACGGAGCGCTTATGGGAATGCCCCGAATGCTGTGATGTCAGTTCCTAAATCAATCAATCAATCAATCTACAATGTCAACAATTGTTGTAGATCTTTTGCATTTTCTGTCATCAATACTGTGTCATCTGCATAGCATTGGTTGTTTATACTTATTATTTGTATTACTGGCTTCTCTTTAATCTCTCATTATTACTTCACTGTAGAGGGAATAAAGATCTGGTGACAAAACACAGCCCTGTCGTACTCCTAGCTTTATTTGTTCATAATTTCCCTCTTTTTCCCCATTTTAATTGCTTCTACCTGATTTACGTAAATATTCTTTATTATTCTGAGATCTTTCCCATCAATGTTGATATCCTCTAAAATTTTAATCAGTTCATCATGTTTTACTTTATCAAATGCCTTATTATAATCTAGTCAAATATCGAGGAGCAACCTACTTACAAGATGGAGAAGTATGGTGACATGGTCGCTAGTCTGAGATTGGAAGAGTACATTATAGGCTATTCGCCATTGAGGTAGGCGCAAGAGGTCTAGTCTCCCACTCTGTGTATGATGTGTTAAAGCAAATGGGTATAAAAGGACAAGTGAGAACTCAGGCACAAAAACAACTGGGTGAGGCAGCCGAAAAGACCTCGTGCTGGCTGTGGAACTGCCAAAACATAGATTGGGACATGTCTCGACAATAGTATGATTAAAGCAGTAACTGCAGAGCGACTAACAATCTCTCAACTAAGAGCAAGAACTTGCACTGTCTCGTGTCAACTCCATAGCCTTCCCTCCGAGGGTAGTGCATCTTAGTACATGACTGTTTGGTGGGGCAAAAGCTGCACGGTAGCAGCCATCAAATCTTGCAAATGTCAGCCGAAGTCCAACCTCCATACCAGGGCGATAGTCGTCTTCCATAAGTCACACTCAGCTGCAGAGACCAAGAGGTAGGTTGAGAATCCCAGAGGAAGAATCGGCTTCCTAATAGAGTGCAATGCCGTGAACGGGTCACGAAGAAGGAACATAGCAATAAAGCCGAATGAAGGTGACAGAGGCTATGGCTGGGGAAGAAGCTGGTTCCCCACGACCACAGGTGCTAAGGTAGTGTGAGGGCACAAGCACCAATTGCAAAGGCTCTCCTCACTGAGGGAGGGAAGACTTGAGAGTGGACATGTTCACAGCAAAGGGACAAGCACAAACAACAAGGATAACGAAATCGACCAAACTCAAATGGTAGGGAAAAGATGCCCTGGGTTATGACCTGGACGGAACCACCCCTAGAGAATGTCAAGTAGGTAAAAGGGCCGAAACATTTGGGTGAAGGAGGCTTCTGACGATCAGAACATACCGTGTTTGCTTCGTGGCTGAGTTTTTATCACTGATTTATGGCCAGTCCATCAGATGATCCGGATAGACGGATGGACACTCTGGAAAGACAGAGTGGCGCCTGGAAAGACTGGCACTGCTGCAGCACAGTGGTGGAATTGGCTCCACCTGTGAAATGGTGGGGTCGACAGCAGACCGGGCTGACAACCCCTAATGCTGTATAATGTCCTTGTCACATCAAACGGAAGAACAAACAGATGCTCCTTGGATGCTCTGAAAGAGGGTGGAGCATGAAGCATGAATTTACGAGTGTCAGAAAGAAATAACTATGCTATTCTACGTCAACGACTGCTTACGAAGTTCAGTCTAACCGAACATGGATTACACAGAACTAAGTTCAGACAATTTGTGCCAGAAAAAAATCAAGACTTTACAGATTTTGTCAACCCTGTGAAGAACCTCTTTAATAAATAGCTAGAGCTAGCTGAAATAGGATGAAACTCTAATCGTTTAGTGGACCTGATGCTACGAGACAAGGTACTATTGGCATGTAATACAGACTTAGTGGCATTCTTTCAAGAACGAAAACCAAAGGACCAGTTAGGGCAAAACTACATGACCGCACATCCAAACTGTTATATTGGCAGACAAATTGAAGAGGAAATAGATTGTGCGGCCTATACTAAACAGGACCAGAATCCAGTTATCAGACGAAGATCAAAAAGTGTGGACTCAGCACATTGGTATGAGCAACAAGGACCTCAAGACAATGGTGTCCTTAGCAATCACGTTAGCAATCTGTCATGTTAAAATCATGTTAGGCCATTTCAAAAGGGTGTAAGTGACATCACTGACCCAGTGTTAGTGATATCCAATAGGTGTTTGAGGTATATTGTGACCATGACTGATGGTCACACTAGATGGCCAGAACTCGTACCTGTCAAACATAGTACAATAGAAGCGGCAACTTAAGCACTATTAGCAGTACTTTCTAGTTTGGGTTTCCCTAATGAAATTTTTCCTGGCAAGGGGCGACAATTTACGTTTCAGATGAAAGATATGAACACGATGTTACACATCACGCAGTTCTATAATACAGTCAAAATTATCAATTATCAGTTGGGGTATCTTCATTGCACTCCAGACAGGTCCATAGGTGCTCAGATCCTCCCCCCCCCCCCCAGCATATGCATCAGCGTCCGATGGCTAATAGTGCCAGTTCTGTGTTGGTTGACGAGGCACCTCGTTTTCCCAATGTGCCTCTCGCGCTTGGCCGTGCCGATTCTTACTTCCAAGTCTTTCATCCTGGACAGCGATTTGGATTCACTGACGTCAAAGTCCTCTGTTCTCGCCATATCTTTAAGGGTGTTACAGTGTCTAGCAAAACCCAAATGTAGTCAGCTATTTTTTAATCATCCCATTGTAATTCTCTCTAATCTTGATGTACAATGTACTCTCAGGGTAGAGCATCATCGACGGGACCTGGTGGATGTGTAACACATGAGAAGAATCCAGTCGTGCATCCAGTGCTACAGGTCAGCAGTGAACTCCCGCCACCAGAAACTAAAGGTTCAAGTTTGCAATGTGAGGCCCTAGCGATTATGGAGTCTATGCTTGCAACGTTCAATGTGCCCAATGGACAAATAAGTCATTGTGTAGACAAATCACCTACCAGTGACACTCATACATACAGCAACAATGAAGAGCTCACATATTCATCGATGGAGTATCTTATGGATGGAGTGTTCATGTGGTGTAGTACTATCACGTGGAGAGGACAATACCAACTTTGACTTGCTCTCCAGAGGTCTCCGAGGGCATGGATCAACAAGGACAATTAATGTTTTGTTTTTTTGTGTGTGTGTTAAGTACAGACTTTTAACAATAGAATATATTGTGTGGTGAGGTACAGCGGCGATGTAGCACCTCAACAGTTTTCATTTATATTTAGTGGATATCTTGTTACTGGGCAATATGCGCCAGTGAAGCAAACAGGATCCACCAATGATCACACGTTGATGACCCAGGCCGTCCCACCAACCATGACCTCAGCAGAATGACCGGGCTGGGCATGTGTTTGTGGTAAAAGCTATCTAAGAATGAGAACTCACGCTGGATGAAAGAAGTGCGAGAGTACGTCACAGGAGAGACAGTGCTCCTGTGAAAGGGATATCAGCCAGGGAGAACCCCATAGTGCTGAGAAGAGTCAAGTCGATGTCCCATGTGATGCACCCGAGCAACCTTCTGAGAGTCTCAGGGTGAAGATCAAGTTCCCCCCTGCCACCGAGAAGGCAGAGTGGGCACGATTAGATGAGACATTGTCCTGTGTTTTAGAGGATGAGCTAAGACACACGTCAATCAATCATGTGCCATGCCGGAAAGCGTGGGTGGTCATGACTTGCCATTTAACTCGATCACCAGAGTCGTGGATCAGCTCAGTGTTCCTGTCTCGACAATGCCACGTGGCCAAGACATCCAGGTATTTTCTTCTCGGTCTTCCCCTTGGTCTGTTCCTTTCGATCTTGCCAGTTGTCACTAAGTTCTCCAATCCATTTCTTCTCATAACATGTCCAACAAATTTTTACTGTCTACATCTAATGTCTGTAATCAATTTACGATTTTCATTTGTCTCCTGTAACACTTGGTCATTGATTTTTCTGCCTGTCCATGGTATTCTTTGCATTTTCCTCAGAAACCACATTTCTGCGGCCATCAGATGTTTTTCAGCTTGACTACACATTGTCCAAGCTTCACATACATACAAAAGAACAGGCTCTATATATCCCCTCAACACTCTCTTTTCTCGTTTCAATTGACATATTTTTATTTGTCAGTGTGTGTTTCATCTTGCTAAAGGCTACTTTTGCCATGGCAATTCTTGTTCTAATCTCTTCAAGGCATCTCCCACCAGATGTTATGACAGTTCCGAGATAATTGTACCGATTCACTTGTTGAAGAATATTCCCATTTACTTGTATATTACATTGTGGTATTTCGTTCTTCCTAGTGACGACCATAATCTGTGTCTTTTTACAATTTAATTCTAACCCGTTTTTCATTATCTGCAACAACCACATCTAGTAATTGTTGCAGATCCTGCTCATTGTCTGCAATCAATACTGTATCATCTGCATATCTAATGTTATTGATGTTTCGTCCTCCAATGCTAATTCCATTTATATCTTTAACATTTCTGAAAATATTTTCACTGTATAGGAAAAAAAGATCTGGAGACATTACACATCCCTACCTAACACCTCTCTTAATAGGCTGATATTGACCTACTTCGTTATAAATTCTTATGGCAGCTTGTTGTTCCCAATATATGTTTTTTACAAATCTAAGGTCTTTTCCATCAATTTGTAGATCTTCAAGCATCCTTATCATGTCGACATGTCTCACTTTATTGAAAGCCTTTGTGTTATCAACAAAGCAGAGGTGTAGATCTTTGTTTACTTCTATAGAACGTTCAATTACTTTTCTCAGTATGTACTCAGCATTTACTGTACCCTTGCCTTCTACAAACCCACATTGTTCCTCTCCTATTTCAGGTTGTAGTTTCTTCCTAACTCTTTGCATGATAATTCTTAACAAAATCTTCGTTATGTGACTCATTATACTAATTGTTTGATGTTGATCACATTCCAAGGCTCCTGATTTCTTTGGGAATGCAATAAATACAGAATTACATAATTCATTAGGTATATCTCCAGTATCATATATGGTATTAAGGAGTCTGGTAACTTTATCTATTCCATATTCTACTAAAGCATTAATCATTTCTGTTGTGATGCTGTCTGAACTGGGGGTATTGCCAGATTTCATATGGTTAAGAGCATTCTGAACCTCCATCTTCAAAATTTATGGTCCTACATTATTATTTTGAATTTCAAACTGTTCTTCTCTGTTATCATCATAAAGGTTTTTCACATTATCTGACCATTAATCTGATCTTTTTCTATTATGATTTTTCCATCTTTTGTCTTTAGGCAGCCTGCTGATGTATGTGTTCTTTGATTAGTAAGCTCCTGAATTCTTTTGTGCATTAGTTTGGTATTTTTACTGTTGTGTTGTTTTTCAATTTCTATGCAATTTTTCTCGAGCCATGCTTCTTTTGCCTCCTTACATACTGCTCTGACTTTTCTGTGAATTTCTTTATATTTGGCAGGATTATTTTTGTTGTCTTGTTGTTTCCATTAGGTGTAAAATTTCTTCAGTCATCCATGTCTGACGACCCACTTTCTTTAAATTTGGAATAGTTTTTTCTGCAGCTAAACTGATTGAATTCTTCAACATTTCCCATTGATCATCCACATCTTGAAATAGGATCTCTAGATCAGACAATATATCAAATTTGTTCTTTATTTCTATGTTAAAATTATCTTGTATTTCTTTGTCAGTTTTCAATTTACACAAATCATATTGAGTGTTTCCAGTTGCATACTTGACTTTCTTTAACTTTACCCACAATGTGCCTGTAATTAATCATTAATCATTGACTGTTTTTGCAACTGTCAGTGCATTTTGAAACCTTCTGCTAATCAGGATGTAGTCTATCTAGTTTTTAATCCTGCTGTCTGGACTCCTCCATGTCCATAATCTTCTACGATGCTGTTTAAACCAGGTGTTTCCTACAACCATTTCTTGTTCTTTTGCCCATTCTACAAGTCTGTATCCTCTTTTGTTTCGCTCTTAAAGACCATGATTGCCTACACTGCATCCATCGCCTTGATTTCCCACTTTTGCGTTGAAATCACCAATTATAATATTTATTTCTGATTTTTTACATTTCTTCAAAGCACGCTCGATATCATTATAAAATTTGTCTATACTTTCACTTGTTGGAGCATATATTTGAATGACATTTATTTTAAAAGGTCTTCCGATCAATTTTACTAATAGAACTCTGTCTGACACAGCCCAATAACCTTTAATAGAATTCGATGTTTGCCGATCTAACATAATGGCTACACCTCTTTGAATAAATAATCTTACAATCCTCTGCAGTCTTGATCCTTGCCCCTCTCCATCTGGTTTCACACATTCCTAATATATTAATATTTTCTCTTCCCATTTCTTGTTTGATGTAGTAGTATAACCAGAGTCGCGCCAATACCACCATCCTACACCCCAGCGTTGGGTACCGATACCACCACCCTAGCACCCCCCTAAGGAGGGTCGAATAGGGGTCTGCACCGACCCCCAGTCGCACCCCTAAGGGGTTAAATAGGGGGTCCAAACCGACCCCCATTCGCACCCCTAAGGGAGTCCGAACCGACCCCAGCAAGAGAGGCTTGCCTCGGTACTATCATTCTGACTTGATATATTACTCATAGCCAGACCTCCGCTCAGATATATTATTTTCGAATAGCGCAAATTTCATCGGGGCAACAGTGAGTGCGAGCAACATATTTTGTTATAGGGGCGACTGTACCGCGATACACAATTAGAGCGGTACCAACCAGCCATATCAAGATGGGCACCGCTACAAACATGCGAATACAAACGGGAGCACTCGGCAAGCGGGCACGCTCTCTCGTCGAGCACCACCAACACAAATTGCAACAGCCAGGACCCCCTCCCAGAAATATTAGGGGGCGCTGGGCAGCGCATCGAATCAGAGGTTGACTTATTGGGCACATACAGATTGAGACCTTTGAATGTGAGTGGCCGAAGCTCGGCACAGAACTTCATTGCGGCCACCCATGCATCGACCTTTATTGTTCTCGGCACGATGAGCAGGCAAAGCGGGGCGAGGTGATAGAAGAGTGCATATTCTGTGAGAGGGGTGTTAGAAAACCATATGAGATGTGTGAGCGTTGCACACTAGACGCGCTTCATAAGATGTTTCGAAGTTTGAAAAGACGACTGGCATCAAGCTGCTACTATGTAAAGGTATGAAGCTAAGTCCTCAATATGAACCAGAGGGCCGCCCACCATACCAAAGATGAATAGGTGTAGTAGGTGCATAATGGGGCACTCATATGCACACATATGCACTCACGAACACATACATCCAAACGCACACATACACACACTGAGCGTAGCGTAATTTTCGGCAGGGCAACCCCGAGAGGGAGCAACCCAAGCCGTGGGTAGCCTCTACCGGTCCCGACAAGGATGAGACAAAGCAAACTTGTGCACCATGACACCCAGTGTGAGAACCGTCTCAAGCATTATACTTCCGCATTCCCCGCATGCCGAAGTCACAAACTTGTAACTTCGGAATGTGGAAGTTTTTACTAGCTTTCAGAAAAGCATCTCTCACGCCAACTAAACACACTCGCCACTTTTGCATCTCTCCCGCCAACCAAATACACCCGCCACATTAGCATCTCTCCCACCACTACACACACATGTTGACAGGGGAAAAAAAACACTTGAGAAAAACCACTTGAGATGTCATGTGTTTTACAACCGTATAGCCTGCATTAGCGAAATCAACTGTTGTGAGTTGTATAATCAACACAATGTAGTGCAGCTTTACATAACAGAATTACAATACATACAGGCGGCGATTAGCCTTCATCAGCAAAAAACATAACATATAATCCAATAACTACATTCACAACAGGAGGAGAAAGCAAAACAAGGGAAAAATGTTCATACATACCTCAGAATTTTACACTGTTTATCTGAGGAGTATATCCTTCCGTGCATTACTGAAATCCAGTGGTGGATCGTTCGGTGGAATAGGGGGTGGTTCCAAACTGTCCTGATCCTGTATACATGTTATTTCGACCCTATAGATTTTACGAATTCTGCCCGTGCCTCGTCCCTTCCTTTCAGAATGAGATATTTTTTTGTCTCTTTGTCCAGATCTGCCGGCGCCTTGCTCCGAATATCTTTTTTCAACTGGTGAAATTTCTTTTCTTCAGCTGTAATTATTTTATACTCCACGTCTGTAATTCTCCCATCATCCAAAGCCTTTGAAACAAGGTCGGCTATACTGGAAAGCTTAGCCATCGCCAGAGTGCAAATTTCATCGTGTTTCTTAGCTTTCGACGTTAGTTTGCGGGACGCTAGCTTGCTCCCAGCGGACATGACTCCACAAGCTAGGGCAGCTATCTCGAGCCCGACAACTACAGGGGCAGCGATAATGGTGGTAAGAAGCCCAACACCTCCCACACCCATACCAAGGCTAGCCGCCAGCATCACGCTATTCACAGCGTCTAATGCATTAACGGCATGCCGATATTTTTTATACAGTGCAGCCCGTTTGTCCCTTTCATCTTCCAGAGACTTCCGAAGACGGGTAAGCTCTTGAATGCGATAGGTACCGCTGTCACTAGTATCAAATGAGGGATAGAGCGACATTATTCTTTGCGCGTCAAACTTATTCCTACTTCTTCAACTGAGATATTAAATGTTCAATGTGAACGGTACTAACTGGCCCAGTAGTGAACAACAGCCGGACAAAAGCAGTAATGATATTAAAGATGATTTCATCCACCGCAACCTCACTGAGCTCTACTATAATGTCCGTCTCTGTTGCCCGGGCCACCCACGTCCCGTTGGCCGCGGAAGTAATGACAAGAGCAACATGCCTGGGGAGTGTTGACGCAGTCCATTTAAGAGAGACTCCAGGAAGGACTGGGACAAACTCAGTCTGCACCGCAGCCCCAATAGCTAACTCGAGATAGATGGTTGACTCCTTAGGAGACTTACCTAGCATATCAAGGTCGGCTTTACACTCTGTAACGGCCTTCAAGCAATATTTAGTCCCCAGGGCTTTAGCCTCAGTCACCGATGCGGCATAGAAGAGAGCCTTGGCACACTGTATTTTCAGAAACGACTGGTAGGTCACAACAGGAGACTTGTTGGGGCGGGTGACCGTCTTGCAGGCCTGATAACTCACAAACGCCTTGCCCATGTTGGTTAACCTAATAAGTATCCCATTGGGCTCGAGGTGAGTATATCCCGTGCGAAGCTCAAGCTGCAGATCCCAGTCATCGTCGTCGGGATGGTCTATGGTGGTACGAGCATACACCCCCTGAGGAGTGAGTTGGAGGCCATAAATCTTGTAGTTATGGCCCGGCTCCAGCCACCCAATAGTGTTGGCCAAATCAGCAAAGGTTAGGGTAGAGCATGCTCTTGGGCGATGCCTTCCTGGACCTTCTGAATCAGCAATTGTGTTGTCTGATGTGGAGTTCACAACTTAGATATGCCAGCGGCACGGCTTTGCCTTGTTCATCATGGGCCGAAAGTCTAATTTCGCTTAGAGATCCAGTCTTCAACTTCTTATAACGAGGCACAGAGAAAACCTCGTGTCTCCCTTGATTACATTCCACATTTTTAACGGGCACAGCCCTGAGGAGTGTGAAGGGAAGTGAATTATACCGGTTCTCATATGATGATAGACCCTCGAGATGGATGTACAACTCCTTATATATGTTAAGTTTATTAAAGTTTGGCGCCTCCATTGTAGACTCGTCATATGTCGCATCATTTCTAGCGTGTGCGCCGAACCCAAGAGTCTCACCTAGCCTTCTCAACCGTATAGGCATCCCCTTTTTTATACCACCGAGACGTACAAGGCCATTTGCAGGGTTAAGAGTAAGAGAGAGCTTCTGTGGCTCAAAGAATTGCTTGTTGAGGGTGCAGACATCATAATACCCCTGGGGGATAGTAATACGATCGTCACCAGTAAGAAATAATTGTTATTCAGCTCCATGGAAATATTAACCCACGCGGGGTAGAACAACAATTCCACGATAGCCACCTCTAGGTCACCATCGCAATTGTCTAGGACCGGGGTGAGGGGGATGGGTTCCCCATGCTGGATGTTGCTTAACGTTATATACATATTAACACATCTAATAATGACCACTTACAAGTTCAATAAGGATGGTAAATACACGGCGGAGCAGCCCTGTCTGATGTAGAGCACACAGCTTAGATAAGCCAGTGGCACGTCGTCACCCTTTTCATCACAAACTGAAAGTCTAATATTGCTGAGGGTTCCAGTTTCTAGCTTTTTATAATGAGGCACAGAGAAAATCTCATGTCTCCCTTGATTACATTCCTCTTTTTTAACGGGTACAGCCCGGAGGAGTGTGGAGGGAAGCGAATTATGACGGTTTTCATATGATGATAGACCCTCGAGATGAATGTACAACTCCTTATATATGATAAGGTTAGGACACTTCGACGCATAGAATGTAAACACCTCATTGAACAGCTTACTTCTATCGTCTAAACTGAACCCAAGAACCCCATGTAGCTCTCCCCATGATATGATAACCCCCGATTTTATACCACCGAGACTTACAAGGCCAGTTGCAGGGTTAAGAGAAAGAGAGAGCTTCCGTGGCTCAAAGAATTGCTTGTTGAGAGCACAGACATCATAATACCCGTCGGGGATAGTAACAACTTCGTCACCAAGTTTGAACCAATTGTTTTTCAGCTTCGCGGAAATATTAACCCACGCAGGGTAGAACAACAATTCCACGATAGCCACCTCTAGGTCACCATCGCGATTGTCTAGGACCGGGTTGAGGGGGATGGGTTCCCCGTGTTGGACATTGCTAAGTGTGAGATACATATTAGCACAGCTAATAATAATGACTGCTTACGAGTTCAATAAGGACGCCAAATACCCGGCAGGTGGGGTATACCCGTTTGTGCAAATATAGGATCACACGAAGGTGAACATACAGGTCAACCTCCAAGGAGACTTTCCAACACAATTCCCCAACGTGTTTGAAAAATACCGGTTGCCATACGTGGAGTCAGACCAGATCGTACAAACCTGGTACAGCAAGCCGATGCAATTCTGGCAAAACCAAGTCAACTTCGCTGTATGGTGTGCCACGGCGGGGTGTGGGGTGTCCGCGCAGGAGCATCTGTCCGACCCTGACCCACTAATGTGAGCCGTCTTCATATTCCATATCTACTACCAGATTCGTCGAATCCTCAAAGAAATGCATGTGGCTCTACCACAAGACCAGGGTTGGACCACCGTTGAAAATCCCTACGATGTAAGAGCCTATCAGCGTATATGCGAGGAATTTGGGATTTCCCAGAATGATAACTGGAGACGGCTCGGGAGGAATAACGGGTTGGGGAGTGTATACATTTACTGGACGAATAGTGGTTATCACGTCCTGAATGACGGCCAAGGTGGTGTATATGACCCAAAGCGACTATCATTCACACAAAAGACCACAAATGATGTACTACACATAGATTACGTCTCACAAGATGATCCTCAAGCTGACTCCGCCTGGCGGAGTTTCGTTCTTAACAAGTCACAGGGCTTCACTCATCCTGGCGTTGAGCATATAAATGACAGCATTCGAACCTATGTGTGGGCCATCTTAGGGGCCCAGGCGCAGACTACACGCATTCTGAGAACTGGAACAGCGTTTGATGCCCAGAAGCAATTCCTGGCTTTAGTAGAAGACGCCATCTCTGCGCCCATCGATATCGCAGCGGCCATCAAAAGGTATCAAGACGTGCTACAAAACGCGAGCTCAAAAGTTAATTATGTCTTTGGAACGGGGTTGTATATGGCCCCCCAGCGACATGCTGCTCCGCATTGGCCAGATAGCTGGATATAACAACATGTCATAACATAACGTCATGGCAGAGCCAGGCCTAAAGCGTGGCGTGAATACCGCCATTAATGCCCCAGACCCTATGGTAGAGCTGCCCAGCATTGCACAGCCGGCACCGATGAAAGAGCTGCCCAGCATTGCTCAGCCAGCGCAGCCGGCCACCAGCATAGCTGATAAGGCAGCCGGGCTGCAGCATCAAAACGAAAAGATAGCACTCATTGCTGGGGGTGTCGCAGCAGGTCTAGTGGCCCTATGGTTAGTTCATTTACTTCGCAAATAGCTGCTCTCTGATAGCCAGCAGCAGCAAGCCACCAAGTGCAACCACTAATGCCCAGAGATTTCCAGCCAGCCATCCCACACCCTTACTCAAGAAGTTAAGGAGCCAGGAGATGCCGCCTATGATTCCCGGGAGTGCCGCCGCAGCCTTACCAGCTAGCCTGGCCAGAAGGCTTGCTAGGTCTTTCAGCTTCTGTCGAATCCATTCCTTAGCCCCAGAGCCAGGCAGTGGGCCAGGGGGTGCACCACCACCATTTCCACCGCCAGTAAGGGCTAGGGTGATAGTGGAAATTAGGAGGCCGATCGCTGTGAGAATACTTGCTATAGTGATGCCCTGCTCTCGGAACAGAGTCCGCAACCTCTCACCCAGTGTGGTGTCTTCATTGACCACCTGATGAATGGTTTCATGAATCCGGCTGAATTGGGTGCGCAAGTCTTCGTGTAACTCAGCGACTTCTATTAAAAGCCTCTTCTTAGCTTCTTCAATATCGGCAATCTTTTGCTCTCAAAAGGCCCTACTCTCCTCATTGGGTGCTATCGACATTTTCCGCCGCCGTGTGGCGATCTCTTTATCTTGCTGGTTGAGAATAACGACGTAATTTGTGAGCTTACCTTTAATCGTCGTCACCGCTTTGTCAAGCGCCATGATCCCCCGGAGTTCTCTCACTGGAGGTAGGCCTTTCTCCCCCAGGTACTGGTCTACTGGTCTAAAACCCACTGCACTTCTGGACTCGACATGGGACATCCTGAATATCTGCACCACCTAGAGCAGCTTCTTCCTCCACCAGATCACTATCAGTCTGCTCCAGGATGGTGACAGCCTTTGGTGGTATTTTGCCCACAAACCCCAATGCCTCTCTGGCATGCGGTCTGAGGTTATTCAAAGCTAACGGCATGCCATTATCATACTGTGTAATCCTTTCGTGCCCAACATAGAGCGCATTCCTGCGACCCATCCTAATTTTTCTATAATCTATTCCATATGAAATCTGGCAAGACCCCCGGTTCAGACAGCGTCACAACAGAAATGATTAATGCTTTAGAAGAATATGGAATAGATCAAGTTACCAGTCTGCTTAATACAATATATGATACTGGAAATATACCTCAGGAGTTATGTAATTCTGTATTTATTGCAATCCCAAAGAAATCAGGAGCCTTGGAATGTGATCAACATCGAACAATTAGTATAATGAGTCACATCACGAAGATTTTGCTAAGAATTATCATGCAAAGAGTTAGGAGGAAAATACAACCTGAAATAGGAGAAGAACAATGTGGGTTTGTGGAAGGCAAGGGTACAGTAAATGCTGTGTATATACTGAGAAACATAATCAAACGTTCTATAGAAGTAAACAAAGATCTACACCTTTGCTTTATTGACTACACAAAGGCTTTTGATAAAGTGAGACATGTCAACATGATAAGGATGCTTGAAGATCTACAAATTGATGGAAAAGATCTTAGATTTGTAAAAAACATATATTGGAAACAACAAGCTGCCATAAGAGTTGATAATGAAGTAAGCCAATATCAGCCTATTAAAAGGGGTGTGAGACAGGGATGTGTAATGTCTCCAGTACATGTCTCTGTACAGTGAAAATATTTTCAGAAATATTGAAGATATGGAAGGAATCAACATTGGGGGACGATGCATCAATAACATTAGATATGCAGATGATACAGTCTTGATTGCAGACAATGAACAGGACCTGCAAAATTTAGTAGATGCGATTGTTACACACAGTGAACAACTAGGGTTAGAATCAAATTGTAAAAAGACACAGATTATGGTCGTCACTAGGAAGGACGAAATACCACAATGTAATATACAAGTAAATGGGAATATTCTTCAACAAGTGAGCAGGTACAATTATCTCGGAACAGTAATAACATCTGATGGGAGATGCCTTGAAGAGATTAGAACAAGAATCGCCATGGCAAAAGTAGCCTTTAGCAAGATGAAAAACATATTGACCAATAAAAAGATGTCAATTGAAACGAGAAAAAGAGTGTTGAGATGCTACATTGAACCTGTACTTTTGTATGGATGTGAAGCGTGGACAATGAGCAGTCAGGCTGAAAAATATCTGATGGCTGTAGAGATGTGGTTTCTGAGGAAAATGCAAAGAATACCATGGACAGCCAGAAAGACCAATGAACAAGTCCTTCAAGAAACAAATGAAGATCGTAAATTGATTAGAGAAATTAGACGTAGACAGTCAAAATTTTTTGGGCATGTTATGAGAAGAAATGGATTGGAGAATTTGGTGACAACTGGTAAGATCGAGGGGAACAGACCAAGGGGAAGACCTAGAAGCAAGTACCTGGATGGTTTGGCCTTGTGGCATGGTCGAGACAGAAACACGGAGCTGATCCACGACTCTGGTGATCGAGTGAGATGGCAGAACATGACCGCCCACGCTTACCGGCATGGCACATGATGGATGGATGGATCCCAGTTATAGGGCTGATACCGCACATCTTTGTAACAGTGGTTACCCCTTTTTGGTTGCTATCTGTTACTCGCAGCTTTTGAATTTCTTATTTAGGACACTAGCGATTTCCACGGATGCAGACGGTCCAAAATGTCTTAGTATGGCAGATGACTGCAGCTTGAATAGTACAACCTGAAGATTGACGTTTGACAAGACGATCACAACAATACGTGGTCACGGTCAGGGTTGACATTGTTGAAATCTTTAATTGACGTTGACGTATTAGATGCCATTAGGAAAGTGTTCATCTGGTAACTGGTTGTTGCTGTTACTGGTTTGAAAGTTATCAATGGTGCCCAAGGTGACCTTCACTTGGTGTGATCCTGCTTTCTGAGCGCCCCAATTCTGCCAATAACCTTTTTCTGGCTCGATGTCTCAGATTCACTGACAGATTTAACAGCAACCTCAACATACAATGAATAATGCACATACAGACATCTTTGGTACTCTTCATTTATTGTAGACAAATATTACAGCAGACATAAATCACATGGTCCTGTATATGTGGGAGGGCGTGTGATGAATCTTAGTAAATACATATTCATTTCTGCTGGATAAAGTTCATTAATTTGTAGAGTAAACTCAATCGTTTCAATAGAGCAAATATTCCCTTCATACATTGATGTCTGACTATGAACTAAGGTCACACTTACTGCCTGCTCTTGGCGTCAGGCGTGCAGTATCGCTGGGCTGCCATTAATTTGGTGAAATGCAACAAACCTGCATGTTGGACATGCTTAGCTGTACTAGTTGGATGAAACATCTCCGATTCTTGAAGGAGAATCAATACACAACTCACTTTGACAATCTTTTACGGCTTCAAAACATGTTGACGTCTTGCCTCTATCAAAACCCTGACCTAACTGACTAGACCAGCCAGCGGTTTCATTCTCGTGGTCTCAGCTGTTTTGATCACCTGATACATTCTTTCTGAGTAGTTTCCCATCTCTCTCGTGAATCATCATCACTATTCGTTAAAGGTCTCGGCTTCCTTCATTTTTCTAGTGCTCGCCAGTTAACTCAAATTACACTTGCTTTTCCCTCACTGCTCCTGTACTGTACACATTCTAATAATATGCAGGACCAGTACTGTAGACCCTGCATTGCTACATGGCAATACACAATAGGTAAACAGCAGAAAATATCCTAAGACTGAGAAGCTCAGTGCAGTGTAAGAAGAAATAGAAAACACCAGCTATAGAACAGAAGAGACAATGGGGCTAGAACCATAATCCAAAAGAAACAACATCACACAAAGAACAGTGGCAGAAAACAAAGAATAGGAAAACAAGAAATGGTCAATCAATGACAAAGAATAGTAAGGACATCATTAAGATAAACAACTATGAAAGGTTACGAAAGTTAAGTATGTCGATTGAGAGTCAGTACATATCAATGTGATGAGTTAATCACACAGAAGTGAGTAAGATACAATATAGATATGTTGATTTGTTAATTTGAATATACATGTAATTGCAATTTGTATATACCAGGTTATTTCTTCATGACAACATTGTGTTAACGGAGAGTTGTGTCAACATGATAAGGCACACACAAATAAATGACACATACAAGTTAGTTAACCAAAGTATAAGAGGAAGCCAAGATGTGGCTGTGGATGAGAGAATGAGAACAAGAGGGAAAAGAGTGCCTAGCGAAAATATGAGCGTATAAATGTAGAGGGATAAATGAAGAGGAAAGGATCATAAGGAAAGAAAGAGCATAGATACTAAATGAATGTCAAATAAGAATAAAAATAAGAAAGCAATAGTTGTGACACAGACAAGAATAAAGTAAGAGAAAGATAATTGATGAAAGAGACACAAATAATTCATGAATTACGTTCATCACAAGGTAAAAGAACAGAAAATATATTAAGGCAGCCAACCCCACAAATGAACATAAAGAGAGGCACAAGAGTCAAAAAGTTAATAGTCCAGGAACAGAAGCAAAGTCAAAACTAGTAATGGTCAATCAGAATATATGAGCGATTCACAGACGTAATGAAACGAGAGTGAAAGCGAGATTTCTTAAACACACAACATACCTTCACCCAGAGCGTAATGGTTCAGAGAGGGGTACAAGATGCTCATGCAAAAGCATGAATGAGGAACTGTATGAGGATGTCCGAGGGGCATCGGACCACATAACAGATTGGACCTCTCATCTCATCATGTTCCTCTTGTACCTTGCGGTGTCAAGGTAAAGTATAAACATCGTGAGAGTGTCCGATTATGGGTTTCATATATCGATATTCCCATAAACTCTGCTATTCCCTCCGTCCAACATTTACGTGGTCAGCCTGTTCCTCTATTTCCATCTGGTCTGTACATCATTGCTTGTTGTGGTATGCTGTTGAATGGTAACCTACTTGCATAGCCAAAGCATTTGACTTGCTGCTTTCTAATAAAATCTAGTGCTGCTTTAACCTCCACTTTAGTCCTGATTTCTTCATTTCTGATCTTATCTCTTCTTGATACGTTGAGTATTCTTCTCAGAAACCTCATTTCTGTTGTTGTGATTTTCTTTTCTCTTTTTCTGTCATTGTCCAGGTTTGGCATTGGTAACATAGAGTTGGTAGGAAGATTGTGTTGTAAAGTGCCTTCTTAGTAGTTATTGATACATGTTTGTTCTTTGGTATTGGTGCCATTTGTCCAATGAGTTGATTTGCCTTATTGCACTTATTTTTGATCTCATCTTCTGATCTGCCATTTGATGATATTATACTTCCTAGGTACTTGAAACTCTTTACTTGTTTCAAGGGATGTTCTTCTGGTTCAAGGGAGTGTTTCCGGTTTCAAGATGGCGACGGACGGTCGTGTTGTTTTGTGTTCGTTAACTTTTTCGCGTAGGGGATGGATTTATTCATCTCTTGCGTGTAATTGGTGTGCCAGGATGTAAAACCAGGAGTTTCTACTCAAGATCTGCGCGGGTGCTACGGAGTTCATGCATCGAGCGAAGCCATCCTTGAGTTATTTTTCAGCAGCGTGTGTGGTGTTCTCAGTCTATGTTTACGTTGTTTTCAACATGGCGGAACAACGTGTTTTCTTCGTGCGGTCAGCAGTCAACATACCGAAGCGGCGTGGTAGCCGCGCAGGGAAAAAGAAGCAAGGTAAGCGTGGAGGTTTGAGGCGTTTTAGACTCAAGTGTCACCGACTAGGACTCAGGAATATCCGTATTCTATATTGGAACTGTGCCAGTGTAAAACAACGGGGCTCTATTTTAGAAACCCTAGTTTACAGGAACGACATTGTAGCACTCCAGGAGACGAGACTGGGCGATCAGCTACTCCAAATTGCCGGCTTCAAATGTTTCTATAACAGACGACATCTGGGAATGGCGATTCTCGTTCGCGACAGCATGGTGGCGTCAGAGCTAGACATGTCCAGCTGGGACAGTGACGATATACAAATACAGGCGTTGAGAGTTCATTCCAGTATACCATTCGTGGTGGTTAATGTTTATGCCCGCAATGCCAGTGTGGACGCCCAGAAGTGGCAGTGCTTAAGTGGCATATTAGGCCACGAGAGAAATGTTATTTTCTGTGGTGACTTCAATGCTAAAGGCAGATCATGGGGAAACACTTCCTCCAATACACAAGGGGAGGAGCTCGAGAATGCACTGGAAACCATCGACCTGGTTTCTATCAACAGTGGCTGTGTCACCAGGACAGCAAGCCGTCCGGGCGATGAGGACAGTGCTATTGATCTGGCGCTAGTTTCACCTTCACTCACTACAGTGTGTAGATGGGGTGTCCTAGGACACTATGGCAGCGACCACCACCCTTGCAGCATACTGGTGGAGAAAGGCAGAACCAGGCAGCACAAGCTAAAGGTAAAGACGTTCCAGTATGACAGTACAGGGCAAGATGTGGTGAGTAAAATAAGACGTGACAAGCGCAGAACGTTTCAGGGCAGGAAAAAAAGCTGGGAGCAGCCACCGTGGTGGAGTTTCGAGGTGGAGAAGGCTTGGGTGGATAAGCGTAGTGCTGTAAGGAGATGGCAAAATGCCAAGAAGAACAGAGCTGGTCATCCTAGTCCCTGCTTGCACTTAGAAAGAGAGATGCACACAAAAGTAAGCTACTTCAAAAAACTGGTCAAGGTTGTTAAAAGCGAAAAATGGGCAGAGGTGTGTCAAAGAGTAAGCACAGACAAGTCACTGAAATCGTTCTGGCGACTACATAAAAGCATAAGTGGTGTAGTCAAGAATAAGAGCATTTCTGACTTCCAAGGTGCTGACCTCATCTGGCAGAGGACTGACGAGGACAAGGGCAAAGCCCTCTTTGAACGCTACCTTGAGCAAAGCAACCAGACAGACATGGGAGGCCGAAATCTGGCCAAGGAGGTCACCTCAGTCAGATGCAAGGTCCAGAACACTTCGGATGAAGACACAGTGACAGTGAAAGAAATCAAGGCTGTGCTTCGACGATCAAAAAACAGTGCTCCAGGTCCTGATGGCATAAGATACGACGACATAAATAGGTGTACCGACAATGAGCTAGAGAAACTAGCAGACATGTACAACAACAGTATAGGGAGTGCTAGCATCAAGGAGGAATGGTTACACAGCTATCTGATTCCCTTGCCGAAGCCTGACAAAGACCACAAAAAAATTCAGGGATATCGAATTATAACCATGCAGAATACAATAGGCAAGCTGCTGGAGAAGGTAATTGCCAGGAAAATATCAAGCCAACTAGAGAGGCAAGGTGTTTTCCCACCCACCCTGGGTGGGTACCGTCCAAAGAGAGAAACCTGGACCAATGCAGCAGTCTTTGCCCAGGATGTCTATGAAGGTTTCCACTCAGGCACTGAAACCGTTGCTGCAGCGATTGATCTTGAGGACGCATACAACAGAGTACCACTGGATTTTTTAATGTTTCAGCTTCTCGAACTAAACGTAAGTCCATTCCTCCTTAGTTGGATCGCTGCAGCCCTCTTCCAACGGAAAGTAGTTTTTAGATGTGGCAGTTGGACTTCGGAACCAACAACAATATATCCTGGCCTACCACAGGGATCACCATTATCTCCGGTACTGTTCAACGCCTACACAGTGAGAATCACCAGTGAGCAGATCACTGGACCTGGCAGGACATTGTCATATGCCGATGATGTTTTAGTGTATCGTCAGGGGAAGGATAGAGAGGAGGTTGCTGTGGAACTACAAACCAAACTCAATCGCATAAGTACTTGGTGTGATGAAGCTGGGGCAATGGTCAACCCAACAAAGGCAACAGTGACTTGGTTCTCGTTGAATAATCATATTGTCAACACTCCAACACCAACTGTAATGCTGTGTTCAGAGACGGTGGAAAGAACGCAGGCAATGAATTACCTGGGGATACGGTTTGATCGAAGCCTTGCTTATAATGTGCACATAGACCAGGTGATAACAAAGGCCAAGCGGGGTTTGGCAGCGATGCGGGTGATGGCGGCAGCAAACTGTGAGCAGCGCCATCTATGTCTTCTGTACGAGGGGTTGGTCATGTCTGTTTTGGAGTATGCAATGGCAATCCTGACTCTCAGCCATAAGCAGATAGAAAGGATGGAAAGGATACAGAATGAAGCTATGCGCATTATTCTTGGATGTACAAGAGATACAGCATGCAGGGCGATGCGCTACCTTCTTGGTTTTCCAACCATTGAAGAGAGAATACAAGGTTGCAGGGCACGCGCCTACCTCAGAATTAACGCAAACACACAACATCCACTGCATAGTGAAATTAGGAAGGTGAAGGGCAGCAGGTTAAAAAGAGGACGGTCGTGGATGGGTCAAGCCGAAGACATTCTTCAACAGGTGTGTTCACTTGAGGACTTAGAACCTGGCGAGGAGTGGGTGCAAGTGCCAACAGACTTCTGCACATCCTTTTCAGTTTGCATCCAACTAGATAGAAAATGCAGACATGAAAATCCGGCTGCTGTTGAGGCTGAAGTACAAGCGTTGATTTTCGAGAATTCGCTAGACGGCGACGCGGTCATCTACACAGATGGGTCGGTCGTCCGACATGTGAAAAGCTCATGGGCCTTTACAGCTCGGGGAAGAATTGTGAAGGAGGACTCTGGTGCTTTCACTGAAACCACAAGTAGCCTGACCATGGAAGTCATGGCAGTAAGAAAAGCAATAACATGGCTCGAGACACAGACATTCACTAGGGCTTGTTTCCTTAGCGACTCAATGAACATGATCAAGAGGATAGAGGAGGGGTTGATCCGAAGAGAATGGTTGCTGCCTTTGGAGCGGTCTCGACTGGCAAAGATTAGTTTCATCTTCGTGCCAGGGCATGCGGGAGTACAAGGAAACGAGCGGGCTGACAAGCTCGCAGGTGAGGCTACTGTGGAGGGCGGACACGCCATGGACCAGGCCGACATTCTGAATGCTCTACGAGAAGTAAGACTTTTGCGAGAACCAAGTGATGACTGTGAATCTACAACAATGGCCAGACTGCGAGAGCAGCAAATTAAAAGAGGGGTGGCCAAACAAGAACACTACGCAGGAAGCCAAAGAAGATTGATAAACCAACACAGAACTGGCGTCGTTAGCTGCTACACGTTGCGGGATTTGCTGAGGAGGGGATCCGAGCACTTATGGACTGAATGGTTCAATGTGCAATGAGGATGATCTGTCGACTAACTAACTAACTAACTAAGGGATGTTCTTTTAGGTGAATTGTTGTTGTTTGTTCTTCTTTAGTTATAGTTATTACCTCCGTTTTGCTTGTGCTAATTTTCTTGATATGTTCCCTACACATTTCGTTTAGACTATTGACCTCAACTCTCAGAATATAAAGGAGGCTTAGGCCCCACAATGTCTAGCTGAGAGATGGGAATATTGTGTCTGAATATAATATATTAATTTTTTTGTGTGATGTGTAACAGAATATCGAGTTACCACAAGTGCTGAATAAAAGAAACAGGTGTGAGTGAGCTCAACAACAATAGCAAATATTGACAGAGATGTGCGACCAGGTTTGACGTAGGTCAATGGACATAGATGTGCGAACATTTGGACTTAGGTCAATGGACAGATATGTGCGACCAATACGACTCATGTCATGAGGCGACAAACTAATGAGACTACAAAATGTTTGCAACATTTTGGGAAATACGGGGGAGGGGGGGGGGGGGGATAATGCCATGAGCCGCAATGAGAGAATATCAGGATGAGATGGACTCACAAGATTTAGAAAAATAAATTACAAGTAGTCACTAACGAAAAGGGAAATAAGTAGAACAGTGGACACATAAATAAGGACCAATCAGACAGCTAACTTGGGTCACGTGATGACGTACCCTACATACTAGAAGGTAGACATTTTTTAGTCAGTCAGTCAAGAAGCTTGGTCGGAGAAACATCAGACCTATGGCAAGAACATGAAGCCAGACACCACTGTCAGAAGTTTTGTTAACCGGCAATGGTTTTGTGTGGAACGAACGTTCACTATATCACACCCATCAAATCAATATAATGGCGTGGCGACAAGTTGCGTCGCACAGAAGACAGCTGAAGCAAAACCGCTGAATGCCAGACCTGTTGATCAGTGAGATGATTACACTGCCGGGGACGACCTAAGGTCAAGACACTGGACAGTCGCTGGTTTTAAGTAGGTGACAGTTAAACTGTGAAAGTAAAGCGAAACGATGGAATAAATGTGAGTCAACAGTCATTACGATAATGTGCCAGCTAATTAAAATGTGGAACAGCGTACTAGTGGTTGGGTGTAGTAACAAAGAACGACGCAAAAGTCGGCGGCACGCTGAAACTGGTACATTCATGCTGTTCTTGAATAAACTTTGTGGTGAGACATAGGATGAAACTGTTATTCACTTTGTTTCCACATCGTCAACGTTAACTGTTATGAGCCCTAGAAGGTCATTAGCAGTGACGTTGTGATATTCTAGTGTAATAATTTGCTCAGTCTAGAGCAGTGTTTCCCAACCTTTTTTGTACCATGCCCCACTTAAGCCTCTCTAAAATTCATATTGCCCCCCCCCCCCCCCTCAACATATACATTATTTTTAATATTCAAAAATTGAAATGTTCACTAAAGAAACTTGAATGATAGGTTTTAGGAAGAAATCACTAGGTAATTATTGAGCAAACACAGTAAGTAAATTTTCAAAACATATAATGGAGAACTGAAATTCAAGTACAAAATAATTTTAATGAAAGATTTTTCTATATTATTTTAATTATTAATAATTATTTATTATTTAAATTTAGTGAGATCCTTGCGCTTGATGCTTGCTGCAAAGAGATCTTATGTCAGGTTCCAATTTAGTTAACTTCAGTCTCAAGTCTCCCCGTTTTGTTATATTCAGCCGATTTCTTCCATTTTCGAATTGCCCCCCTTAACAGTCAAATTGCCCCCCTGTGGGGCGTGGGCCCCACGTTGGGAAACACTGGTCTAGAGTGAGCGGCATGGTCTAGTGGTTACACACCCGCCTCACACGCCAGTGATCCAGGGTTCGATCCCAGGTCCAGTCAAGGATATGCACTAATGACGAGCTCAAATAAGAGTGAAACTTGAGTCTAGTGCTTCCAATCTGACGTGGCTTTTAGGCCTTAGGTTCATACTGGAAAATGATCAGCGTTGCCAGTAGTTGTGCTCAATCTTTAAACATGTGGATCTATTTAAATGGCCATGCAGGTATCCGTTAAGGAATATATGTTAGTAGAAATCAGACTTTTACAGAGCTGAGACTGCATTAACAAACTTCAACATCTGGGTGAGATTATGAGTACCGATTTTTTGCTTTGGCCATGCAGGAGTGCGGGGGAATGAACAGGCTGATCGGCTGGCAGGGAATGCACCTCTTGGTGGTAGACTACCTATGGACAAGGGAGAGGTGGTCGTGTGTCTGTGGGACAAGATGGAGAAGGCAGGGGACCAGATTGAGAACCGTATGTGGAAAGAATGAGATTGCAGGGGATCGGCAGGGAAAGAATCTCAAATCTGAGAGGGAAGACCAGGAGAACTTTCAATCAGATAGTGGTGGGAACAATTAGTAGTGTGACTCTTCACTAGCTGTTGAACGAGGGGATGGAATGTGTATAGGAATGTCCTGAATGCAGTGATGTCGGTTCAACTATATATATATATATATATATATCATGTGCCATGCTGGAAAGCGTGGGCGGTCATGACTCGCCATTTCACTCGATAACCAGAGTTGTGGATCAGCTCAGTGTTCCTGTCTCGTCCATGCCATGTGGCCAAGCCATCCAGGTATTTTCCTCTCGGTCTTCCTCTTAGTCTGTTCCCTTCAATCTTGCCAGTTGTCACTAAGTTCTCCAATCCATTTCTTCTCATAACATGTCCAAACAATTTTGACTCTCTACGTTTAATTTCTCTAATCAATTTACGATTTTCATTTGTCTCCTGTAGCACTTGGTTATTGGATTTTCTATCTGTCCATGGTATTCTTTCCATTTTCCTCAGAAACCACATTTCTGCAGCCATCAGATGTTTTTCAGCTTGACTGCTCATTGCCCAAGTTTCACATACATACATAAGAACAGGCTCTATGTATCCCCTCAACACTCTTTTTCTTGTTTCGATTGACATCTTTTTATTGGTCATAATGTTTTTCATCTTGCTAAAGGCTACTTTCGCCAAGGCAATTCTTGTTCTAATCTCTTCAAGGCATCTCCCATCAGATGTTATCACTGTTCCGAGATAACTGTACCGATTCACTTGTTGAAGAATATTCCCATTTACGTGTAAATTACATTGTGGTACTTCATTCTTCCTAGTGACGACCATAACCTGTGTCTTTTTACAATTTAATTCTAACCCCAGTTGCTCACTGTGTACGACAACCGCATCTACTAATTGTTGCAGATCCTGCGCATTGTCTGCAATCAATACTGTATCATCTGCATATCTAATCTTATTGTATATGCCACATAGCTAATAACAAGTGCCACACCAGTTATTACTATTACTGAGTCGTGTAGTATTGATTTTTAATTTTTCCACATGCCTTTATAATGCATTTCTTTTATATTGTTGCTGTTTTCAGTTAGCCTTGAATGATGTGTGAACGGTATAATGTATGAAAGAGAGTGATAAAAGGGCAGAATTTTAGACGGGCCTGCGTGCCCAATTCTTAACCCTTTCAAAATAAAGTTTTGTTGTTGTTGTTGTTGTTGATGTTTCGTCCTCCAATGCTGATTCTATTTATATCTTCTACATTTCTGAAAATATTTTCACTGTACAGGGAAAAAAGATCTGGAGACATTACACATCCCTGCCTAACACCTCTCTTAATAGGCTGATATTGTCCCATTTCATTATCAATCCTTATGGCAGCTTGTTGTTTCCAATATACATTTTTTATAAGTCTAATGTCTTTCCCATAAATTTGTAGATCTGCGAGCATATCCACCATGTTTACATGACTAACTCTATCAAACAAAGCAAAGATGCATATCCTTGTTTACTTCTATAGCACGTTTAATAACTGTTCCCAGCATATACACAGCATTTACTGTACCCTTTCCTTCTACAAACCCATATTGTTCTTCCCCTATTTCAGGTTGTAATTTCTTCCTCACTCTTTGCATGGTAATTCGTAGCAAAATTTTTGTGATGTGACTCATTATACTAACTGTTCTATGTTAATCACATTCCAAGGCTCCTGATTTCTTTGCAATTGCAATAAATTGCAATAAATACAGAGTTACATAATTCAGATAGAGAGGTGTGTGTGCGTGCGTGTGTGTAATTTTTCTTAATAAATAATTTTTTAAAGGAATCTGGTACCTGATGAAGTTTGTGAAGGAAGTGTTGTGCCATCAAGACCTGACATGCCTGGCTCATTTAAATAGGCAACATCTTTCACCTTTCCTATTTCCACTTCCTCCATAAGTTCATGTCTGGAAGAAGATAGAAAAAGCATATATGTAACTCTGTTTGTCTGTCTGTCCCTCTGCCTCTCTCTCATTCAGTAAAGTTGCCAAATGCTCACTATAATATGAAAGGAATATTTGTATTGTCAGAAGTAACACCATGGTAAATATGTGGTAAATAAAGTGATAGGATAAAGCTCTCTTTTAGGTACCGGACTGGAGTCTCCTGATAATGAAATACCTATAACCTTTGAAGAAAACACTCACCTTTTGTAGTGATGAGATGTCTCCTGTTTTTCCCAACCATGTACTGTATCTGGATGTCTAGGGCATTTGCACATGCCCCAATAAGCACCAAAAAATTGCACAAAATGCATGAAGCAGAGAAAAATAGAACATATTAAAGAGTGTACAAAAATCAATGGTAGGTTAGGCTGAATATTTGAACAAACAAATATTTATCCTGGGGATGAGTGGACATCAGTTTATCAACCATTTAACATCGTTTCTGCCATCAAATTTGACAAAGGGAACAGAAAGGAATCATATGACTCTCAATGCAGAAGTCAAGGCCCTCTGACAGTTATGATGATGAAGATGTGATATAAACAGAGAGATCATTTGTTTAGCATAAAATGTGCATGGACATTCTCAGTAGCCCAGCTGTCAGAATTAAGGAAGCCAGATGGGTATTCATGACACAGCACTACACACACACACAAATTTTGTGCCAAACATTTTACACCTGACTTTGCATAAATGAGGCCTGCTAAATCCAAATATCACATTTATTTGTCTGTAGAAGCACTAGTTTTTGAGATACAGGCATTTGTGTATTTAATTAATATTATTACAGTATTTTCTGTATAAGACTCTGGAAAAAAAACTTGCTATCTATTCCCTTACAAAATGAAACTGCTTGTTTACTTACAGTTTTAGTTTTCCAAGCATCTCTAAGAATGACATTTTAACTCAATGCATACATGTTAGTATGCTAGTTATTTTCTGACACTTCTAACACAGAATGACATCATCTTCAAGAAGAGCATGTTTTCTTTCACCAGATTTATGTTGTTATGTTTGTGGAGAGTACACATAATCACATAATAATCATAGAATCTCATTGACAATTTTGACTGTGGGGAGCTACGAAGCTCCAGTGTTTGTGCTGCAGTTGAGAATATCCAAGGGGACGCCTAAAGCCCTAGGGTCGCCCTTTCAGACAGTTTGTGAGAATCCGGTGGTGTTAGTACGTCACTGGGTGACGACAGCAGGGAACATTGTGCATTCTGGTGTAGGACATTAGAATAGCCATTAAGATTTATTAATCACCGGGGACTTTAAGGACGCAGGAAGTGTCTACACCTTGGAAGTCCGCTGTGCCTGGAGATATCCCGGTGAGTGCACTGCAATGACCGGACTGACACACGGAATAGATATCACATGCTGCCTGATGAACTATGGATCATCTCTAGCTCTTCTCACCTATGTTATCCATGCTGAGTACATAGACCTACTTTCTTCCCGGCTTTTCAGCCTTCAGATCTGGATTATTTTGTAAATTAAACTTTGCTTTTGTTACCATGTCTATGTGTGAGAGTACGACTGTTGTCTGGTCCGATCCCCCTATGGGTGGGTGTCCATAGGCGGGAAGGGAAGGACAGGTGGAGTCCCAACTTTTTGTGGGTCTAGTAGATGGATAATCCTTGTGAGGTGGTTTAGGGCAGGGCGAGAAGATAGAAGTGTACTCCTACCTGTCAAAGCCCCAGGGGTACTGGTACACTCTTACACAATGGTAACAAATATGGCTCATTCTACAACAATGAAGTAGGAGTATGCTACAATAAGCAGATCTAGAAAAGGTGAAGTATTTAGAACATAACTGGATGGTTTTTGTAGGTCTTAGAACGATGAACTTATTGCTTGGCCAGGAAAGGGGATTCACCAAATATTCATGCTTTATATGTTTGTGAGATAGCAGAGCAAAAGATATGCAATGGATAAAGAAACAGTGGCTGTTGAGGAATGAATTTAAAGTTAGAGAAAAAAATATGGTCAACAGGCCTCTCATTAATTGAAAATGAGTTCTACTGCCACCATCTTATATATAAAATAGGATCTTCGTCTGTATGTCTGTATGTATGTCCTTTATGCATTCGCGAACGGCCCATCCGATTGAGATGAAATTTTCTACACGCCTTCCTTTCATTCCAGCGCAGCCAACTGTGATATTTTTTTAGTGTGAAATCGGCTGCTTACTTAATATTATTTAATTTTTCATTTTACATTATTATTTGTATACAGCGAGGGGACTTAACTCTAGAAAAGTTATTTCAAGGGGCATAACTTTTAATAACTTTTCTGTATACCTTATAGTCATATTGTTGCATCGTTTTCAAAGATTTATAAACTCTTTGTCTATAGTTATGTACCGGCATATGAGTTATAATAAATAATGATACAAACTTTAAGGCATTTTCAAAGTTTTCATAAAACTAATGCACAATGCATAACATTGTAACTCATCTTTTTATGCTTAAGAAGTTATCTACAGTCATGCAGGTGATTAGAAACAGTTTTCATTAGAAATAATGGATGGTGTGTGGAAGGACATTCTTTTAAGTTACTTTTTTTTGTTGTATGAATTTAATGAGACGCTACCCGCCAGGAGCTGGGAGAAGCCACGCCGGGTCAGAGAGATAGACAGACCCACCTTTTCGCTGCAGTTATCTACAGGCATATGCGTTATAATCCTCCTCCTCCTCCCCTCCCCCTCCTCCCTTTTTCTCCTCCTCCTCCCTCCTTCTCCACCTCCCTCTTCCTCCTCCTACCTCCTCCTAATCACTCTGCTTCCTTCCTCCTCCCTTCTCCTCCTCTCTCCTCCTACTCCCTCTCCTCATCCTCCCTCCTCCTCCCTCTACCTCCTCCCTCCTCCTCTTTCCTCCTCCTCCCTTCTCCTCCATCTCCCTCCTCCTTCCCCTCCTCCTCCTGCATTCTTCTCCTCCCTCCTTCTCCCTCCTTCCTCTTCCTCCTCCTCCCCCTCCCTCTTCCCTCCTCTCTTCTTCCTCCTCCTCCCTCCTCCATCCTTCCCCCTCATCCTCCCTCCTCCTATCTCCCCCTCCTCCTCCCTTATCCCCCTCCTCCCTCCTCCTCCTCCTCTATCTACCTCCTCCTCCCTCCTCCTTCCTCCTCCCACCTCCTCCTCCTCCTCCTAATCCCTCCTCCTATTCCTCCCTAATCCTACTCCTCCCTCCTCTTCCCTCCTACTCCTCTCTCCGCCTATCTCTTCCTCCCTCCTCCACCTCCCTCTTCCTCCTCCCAGCTCCTACTCCTCCTTTTTCTTCTTCTGTTGCTGCTGCTGCCGCACCATTTACCCAAGTTAATTGTTGGGGAAGATGTAAAGACCTTTCAAGTGCTCTTTCTAATGCTTTTTGTAAGTTGGTCTTTGTTTATCTAAGGTTGTTCTAACTGCAACCAATAAATGAGTAGACAGACAGGCAGACAGGCAGACAGACAGACAGACCGAGAGGGAGGGACAGACAGACAGACAGACAGACAGACAGTCGGGAACGGGAACTTATATGACTACTTATATGAATTAAATGAGATGTTCCCCATCAGGGGCTGGGCGAAGCCGGGCCGGGTCAGGCAGACAGACAGACAGAGAGATAGACAGACAGACAGACAGACAGATAGATAGTCAGGAACGGGAACGGGAACTTATATGACTACTTATATGAATTAAATGAGATGCTCCCCACCAGGGACTGGGCGAAGCCGGGCCGGGTCAGTCAGACAGACAGACAGACAGACGGGAACGGGAACTTATATGACTACTTATATGAATTAAATGAGATGCTCCCCACCAGGGACTGGGTGAAGCCGGGCCGGGTCAGCTAGTTACATATAAAGCTTGGCTTGCTGAAACAATCTGTTAAGGCACTGAACAAAGATGGTACCTGTTTTAATTACTTACGCAGAAAGTTTCCGGAATTGAACATAGACAAACTTAAAGTTGGATTGTTTGATGGACCTAAAATTAGAAAGTTAAAAAACAATCTAAATTTTATTGATTCGATGAATAGTCCAAAACTTTCTGGGTAACTTTAAAGCAGACAATTATTCTGAATTAGTTGAAAACATGCTGTCAGGTTTTCGTAAGCTTGGATGCAACATGAACATAAAATTGCACTACCTCCATAACCATTTACATTTCTTTCCTGAGAATCTTGGCAACTTTAATGAGCAAGGTGAAAGATTTTAACAAGATATACAAACAATGGAAGAGAGATACCAGGGACTTTGGGATGTTCACTTGATGGCTGATTACTGTTGGACCCTGAAATATCACTGTCTGGGCATATCTCATTCCAGGAAGTCCTAGAAAGAAGCTTTTTGTGTGTTGACTATAGATAACAAAATGCTAGTGATAAAGTTTTAATACATTTTTGGTGTTTTATATGAAGATAATAAATGCACAGTAATTACATGAGCCACATTACGAAGATTCTGCTGAGAATTATCATGCAAAGAGTTAGGAAGAAAATACAACCCGAAATAGGAGAAGAACAATGTGGTTTTGTAGAAGGCAAGGGCACAGTAAATACTCTGTATATACACTGAGAGCAGTAATTGAACATTCTCTACTGACCTACCATTGATTTTTGTACTCTTTAATCTGTTCTATTTTTCTCTGCCAAGTGCTTCAGGCAACACACCCATTCATGCACACACAAAAACACTGGGTATGAATGGATGCTTTCATGAGTGACACTAACCTTATGAAACTCGTATGGAATTATTACCCTGAACATGCAGGAGTCCATGGCAATGAGAAGGCAGATTGGCTGGCTTCTAGAGTACTTTTATTAGGCAATTTTCAAATAGACAAATCTGCAAAATAATAACATATGGTATAAAGTGACGAAGAAGGGGACTTTCCTACCCACCTTGTATAACTTGGCACAGAATGTGTGAAGGTCCAACACTACACATCCCTATGGCAGGATCTATTATGGGACTACCTTTACCAGCAAACAAAAATATTTATAGCCCATGTAGAGCTGCAGTGGCATAGTGTTAGAGTGCATGCCGTGGTCAATCCCCAGCAGTCATCATTATTTTGTTTCTTACTGGTACAGCACTGGGGTTGACCCAGCCTCATAAAAATGGGTGGCAGGCATTTTCAGAACTCTCTGGGAATTGGCTGGGAAAGAAAGGTCACCCTACCTCATATGTCATGGTGAAGAATATTTTAATGCCTAATACTTCACATTTCGACTGAACACAGACTGAAAACAAAGAAAAGAAACAAAACAATTATACAAATTTATGCACCAACAATTGCAGCAGAAGATGACGAAATCTGAGAATTTTACAGCAGTCTCTGTGGTGAAGAGGTTTCGGACGCAGTTCATAATCCTGTATACCATGTTCAAAACACAGCTGTGGGCAATTTGGTAGCAGACCGCCTTACGTTGGTATTTTATTAAATGGTATAGGTGGCGGTCGTTCAGAAAGGAATGGCAAACTACTAAACGTAAACTTGCCCAGGAATCACAAACAGCTAAACATAAAGAAAACTACCAGAAATATTAGAAACAGTAAAAAAAGAGACACTGTAATAATCATGGGAATTTCAACGCGAAAGTTGGAATTGAAAGAATGGAAGAAGAAAAGGTATGAAGTCCATTTGGTATATGTGATAGAAATGAGAGAGGAGAGAAACTAATCGAATTTAGCCTTGAAAAAAGCCTTTTAATTACAAACACCCAATTTAAGCAACATCCAAGAAGGCTCTACACATTAACAAACCTGATGGAAAATTCAGGAACCAGATTTATTATACATTAATACAACAAAGATGGAGGACATGTATAACATCTGCAAAGACAGCCAGGAGCAGACTGCAACACAGATCATGAACTACTTGTGGCAAATTGCAAGATAAAATTGAAGAAAGTGATAAAAAGAGCATAACCAATATTGTTCAATTTAAGCTATATACCGCCTGAATATAACACTGAAGTGAAAAAAAAATTGTTAGATGTTGATGGCAGTACAAGATGAAATGATACCTGGCGAGCTGGCCATCCACATCTCATCAGCACAAAGCATGATTCCTAAGAAATATATAGGAAGAAGAAATATATCACACAGGAAATGCTCAGGTTAACAGAAGAAAGGAGAATATTAAAGCAAACGGGTATGGGACCTTAGTAACTCTACCTACAAGAAATATATGAGAACTATCAGAGGTGCTATCAAGGAAGACAAGAAGCACTTTGTAATGAGTACTTATAATAAAATAGAGCATCTCCTCCAGTTGTAAGGTAAAGATGGAGACTTGTTCAAAGAAATCACAGCACTAACAGATGAATTTAGACCATCATTACATGTAATAAATTATTGGAATGGAAACACTTTAATGGTAAAACTTTAGGGTGACGGAATAGAGGTAACCCCTATCAAAGGAGAAGGTGCCTCCGGCCCTCCACTAGCCTACGAGACACCCTTAGGCAAAGTGGAGTACCTGTTTAGCTCCTGATCAGGGTCACGTGAAACCATTGGTACAGGTGGTGGATGAAGTTGAAGAGCAACCGACAGACAGTTGTAGGTTATGGTCTCCAATTTTGTGACGGTAGGAAAAGGATCTCTTTTAGGAGACTACAGTCATTGACCAGTATGGTCACTGCTAAGAAGGAAAGCAATGGCAAACTACCTTCTTTACAGATGCCAAGAAAGTCATGTTTTGTAGTTTGATAGAAAATCAGAGAAACGGCGTAAATGGGTGCTCCACAGGCGCAGGGGGTGATAGGGGTAGTCATGTGCACCAGGTGACTCCAGACCGTCAGCAAGCTACCGAGTGGAAAAGAGTAACAACGATTAAAATGGGAACATGGAAGTTAGAATTATGAGTGGGGATGTCAAACTGGCCAATATTGAGCAAGAAATGAGAATACTGAATATTAACATTTTAGGTATATGTGAGTCCAGATGGAAAGGAGTTGGCATGATAACATTCGAGGAATATGAAATAATCCATTCTAGCAGCGAGAAAAAAAGCACCATGGGGTAGCATTTATAATGGATCTAGAGATATCATAATGTATAAAAGGATATTAGACTATGTCAGACAGAATATTACTGGTAAAGTTGAGTTACCTTTTGATCTCAACATCATTCTGCACCAACAACAGACAGAGTCATGACAGCATCAATGCATTTTAGTATTTGCCAGAATCCAGAATTAGATATCATAATGGGTGACTTTAATGCTAAAGCTGGAAATCAACAAGACAAATGGGTTCCAAATGTTGCTGTTATGTAGCCGGGGGCAGGGTTGGGGTAAGCGTCTAACCTTGCATAAATACCCCAATGGCTTGGTGCATTCATCACCAATGCAGCAAAAGTCCATCTCCTGGCCTTGACGTAGCGGAACTGTTTCAACTAACAGGAGAAGCGGCGGCGAGTCACTGGCGCCGAGAAATAACCAGAAAGCTCTAGATGTGTATGCATGTACATGCATGCGCAGACACGTGTGTGCGTGCCTACACACCTAACCTCGAGTAAGACCACAGTCTGCTCTAGCAAAGGAGAGGTGCTGAAGACGGAGGCAACCAGCCAGGAGGTGCACCACAGAAATCAGGATGCCACGCACTTACACGTAATGAAATATGTCGACTACTGCTAATATGATGGTGCTCGCCCTGCTTTGGACCCTAAGGCAGGTGCAGCGCCGGGCCCTATGTCTCGAAAGGATCCAACCACAACTACTGGAGGTCCTTCTCAGATGTCCTGTGGGGGACATGAGAATAGAGCATGTGGCCATATCAAACAAAGAATAAAAATAGTGCACTGGAATGCGGAAGGAGTCAGCAACAAAAAAACAGAACTAGAAAAAATCTTGGACCAAGAAAAAGTAAGCATATGCTGCTTGCAAGATACTCACCTCAATGAAAATATAGCCTTCAAAGTCAGAGGCTACCAGTATTACCGATCTGACCGAAAAAACAGGCGAAAGGGTGGGATACTGACCCTTGTAAAAAATATCATCGTTGCTTCCCAAATTGAAGTTTACATGGAAGGGGCTGAGTATCAGACTCTTAAACTTAAGACAGGCAATACAGACATACATCTGATCAATTACTTCTGTCCAAGTGACCGACCACAGGCACTGGAAACACTACCATTAAAAGAAAAAATGATTGTGTGTGGGGATTTCAACAGCAACTCGCAGAGCTGGGGCTATGATCACATGGACCAGAGAGGAGAGAGACTGGAAGACTGGCAGGATGAGAAAAGATTCATCTTGATTACGAAGCTGTCTGACCCACATAGTTTCTACTCGAGATCATGGCACACAACAACTACACCTGACCTGGCTTTTCATTCACCAGACCTGGAGTGGTACATTACACGAATTGTTGGGAAACAACTTGGTGGCAGTGACCATCAGCTAGTCTTTCTAACTGTAGAAAATCCTCTAGAGGGAGCATCCTCTAGAGGGAGAACTACAAGAAAGCAGACTGGGCAATGTACAAACATCGCACCAGCATACTGGTTAGAGACCTGAACACTGAGAAAGACATAGATAAAGCAGTTGAAGAGTTTGGGAAATGCATACTACAGGCAGCATGAGAAACTGTACCAAGAGGAGCCCGTAAACATTATAAACCTTACTGGAGTAGAGAACTGGAACAGTTACATAATGATTTGTAAGTGTGTAGAAGGCAAGCAGAGGCCAAACCCAGCCAAGAACACTACAATAAATACCAGCATACAAAAGCCAAATTTCAAACAGCCAAACCTACAGGCTAGATGGAAAAGCTGGCAGGAGAAATCAGAGTCTCTGAACTTTGAAAGAGACACAAGAAAATTGTGGAAGCTAATAAAACAACTTAACGATGAGGGCACAGGGAGAAACTCAAAAATTGCACTACATAAAGATGGAAACATCTTAACAGGAAAGCAAGCAGCTGACCATTTTGCGGACTCATTCGCACAAGATAACAATATCAACATTAGTCCAGAGAAACAACAAGAGATTCGAGAGAAATGGCAACATATAGGACAGAATGAAATAGTACATGAGGTTCTGGAGGCACCTATCACAATCAGTGAACTGGAGCTAGTCATATCAAAACTGAAAATGAGAAAGTCACCAGGAGCTGATGGTATCTCCAATGAAATGATCAGGAACCAGGAACAGAAGCCAATGCAAAGCTGTTGCAGATCTTCAATAACAGCTGGACCTAAGGCAGTGTTCCACAAGCCTGGAGAGAAGCAATCATGATACCCCTCCTAAAATCATGGAAAGACAGTTCAATTGCCTCCAGCTACAGACCAATTAGCCTCACCAGCTGTCTCTGCAAAACAAAGGAGCGCGTCATCAATCAGAGACTGCAGTGGTACATTGAAAGTGAAAACATCCTTTTGCCACAGCAAGCTGGCTTCAGGCAGTGCTACTACGGAAGTTCAGACAACCTACCTTTCTCAAGAAATTGAGGATGCATTCCAAGAGAAGAAGCTGGTGCTTGCTGCATGGATAGATCTGAAGAAAGCCTTTGACAAAGTTTGGAAAGAAAGTCTGATGAAGAAACTGAGAAAGTGTAAAGTCAATGGAAGAATGTACAAATGGGTAAAAGCATACTTGCACAACAGAAGAGCCCAAGTCCAGATAGACGAACTCAAGAGCAAGAAAGTACTACTGCGCCATGGTGTTCCCCAGGGCGGAGTCTTGTCCCCCAAACTTTTTCTAATCTTCATCAATGATCTTGTTGCTAATCTACCGCATGGAATTAAAGCGGCAATGTACGCTGATGGCCTGGTTCTATGGAGCACAAATGAACATGCATCAGTGGCCACCAAATCACTACAAAGAGCTGTAGATACATTTGTTGCATGGGCAAATAAATGGTGTGTCAGCATAAACACTAACAAGTGCAGCACCACTCTATTTACATTCTCTCCAAAACAAAAGGCAGGGATTATCCAGATAAATGGAATACACCTTAGAGAAGACAAAGAACCAACATACCTTGGAGTAACATTTGATGGCAGGCTGACATGGAGAAATCACATCAACAAAGCAGTAGCAAAAGCCAGAAGGAAAATAGCCATCCTGAGAAAACTAAGTGGAACCACATGGGGAGCCAGTGGGAAAATACTTATCAAAGTTTATCAACAGAGCATATGACCACACCTGGAATACAGGTCAACTGCGTGGTGTTCAGCATCAAAAACCACACAAGAGCTGAACAAGGTGCAAAATCAAGCAGAGTCACCACAGGAGGGATGAGATCAACCCCTATAGTGGAGATGGAGAAGATGGGGAGGACACAAGCACTGAGAGAGCGCAGAGATACAAAACGCTAATACAAGCAGAAAAGATCCTCAGCTTGCCAGGTCACCCAATGAAGAACAGATGTGAAAACTTAGCTATGGGGCAGTTAAAAAGAAGCAGTTTTATCCACCAGGCCAAACGACTCTGCAGAGAAACCACCGATCTGCCCACAGTTGGTATCCCCCTGAAAACTATACCAGAGCGAACTCCATGGAAAGATGAATATAGTCTAGCATTACAAATCCAGACAAAAGTGAGAGGAGTATTTGACAAGAAAAAACAGAACAGTGCAGCTCAGAACAGCCACTCTCAGCTTCCTTGATGAAGAATACCCACAGGACCTCTGGATCCGCGTCTACACAGATGGGTCAGCACAAAATGCTGTTCAAAATGGAGCGGGAGTGTACATAGAATACCCAAATATACTAGGGACATGGCCAGAGTACAACAGGAAAGTACTGCCATAACTATGATGCTGAAATTGAGGCAATCAAAATAGCAACAGAAAAATTACTAAATACCAGCCATGGTACACAGCCTGTGGTGCTATTGACAGATGCAAAATCAGTGCTTGAGGTGCTCCCGTCTAGGAGATTGCCAGTGCTGAGGACACTGCTTTCTGAACTTAGCAGTCAGCATAAGGTCACCATACAGTGGATACCTTCCCACTGTGGAATACCTGGAAATGACAGAGGTGATCGATTGGCTAAGGAAGGAGCAAAAGAAAACAGCCTGATGTGCCCGTTACATACCACCAAAAGAAAAGAATGACCAAATCAGTCAGAAAGCTACCAAAATCTGGTCAAGATGACTACCACAATATGGACAGACCAGAACAAGTCATTATTCTGCGCCTCAGAACAGGACACAATAGATTACACAACCACATGTATACAAAATTCAAGATTGGTGAATCAGCCATGTGTATATGTGGATTGGCGTCGCAGACAGCAGAGCACACACTCCAAGGCTGCCCAAATTACAACATGTCTAGGCAAACCTTCTGGCCAAGAGAGACGACAGTGGAAGATACTCTATGGACCGCTGAGTGAACTAAAAAAGACAGTTAAATTCATACAAGAGACAACATTGCAGATATAGACATATTTCAAGCGAACGAAAGAAGAAGAAGAAGAAGAAGAAGAAGAAGAAGAAGAAGAAGAAGAAGAAGAAGAAGAAGAAGAAGAAGAAGAAGAAGAAGAAGAAGAAGAAGAAGAAGAAGAAGAAGAAGAAGAAGAAGAAGAAGAAGAAGAAGAAGAAGAAGAAGACTTTGAATGCATAGTATGGTCTAGGGGAACAGAATGAAAGAGGCAGCAGACTTGTACAGTGGATAAAAGAGCATGATATGATTATTGGAAACACCTGGTATCAGTAACATCTAAGGAGATTATGGACATGGTGGGGTTCTGATAATATGATCAGAAACCAGATTGATTACATCCTCATCAACAGAAGATTTCTAAATGCCTTAAAAGTTGCAAAAGCTATTCCAAATGATTAAAAGTTGCAAAAGCTATTCCAAATGAAGACTTCTATAGTGACCACAGATTAGTCAGAAGCAATATACATATAAAATTAAAGAAGGTCAAATATACACTAAGAAGCTCAAAATTTGATATATGTGCACTGAAGAGTGAAGAGATAACAGATAAATTCAACGTAGAGGTAAAGAACAGATTTCATGTATTGGCTGATCTGGAAATTCTATTTCAAGATGTCAGTGACCAATGGGAAATATTGAAGAATTCTAATGTTCTGTTAAGAGAGGTGTGTGACAGAGAGGAATGCGTAATGTCTCCAGATCTTTTTTACTTATACTGTGAAAATATTTTCAGAAATTTAGAAGATATGAGAAGAATCACCATTGGGGTACTAACATCAATAACGTTAGATATGCGTATAATACAGCACTGATTGCAGACAATGAACAGGATCTGCAACATTAAGTAGATAAGGTTATTGTACACAGAGAGCAACTAGGGTTAGAATTAAATTGTAAAAAGACAGAGACTATAAGACTGGCAGGATGAGAAAAGATTCATCTTGATTACGAAGCTGTCTGACCCACATAGTTTCTAATACCACAATTTAATACAAGGATAAATGGAAATATTCAAGGAGATCCACCACAGTTATACGTTTATCTACTCCAGAGTGAAACAACAAGAAAGGGCAAGACAAGGTGTAGAAATAGTCATTGAACCACGGCTAGCCCGAAGAATATTAGAAATAAAATATATATCAGAAATAATCATAACAGTGAGAATAAAAGAATAGACAATTACTATGCATGTACAAATATATATATACCATATAACACAAACGAGCAAGAATGTGTTGAGTTCTTCAATAACTTCCATGACGTACTAAGAAAAATAAAGAAGCAGGACAACATCATAGTTATGGGAGACTTCAATGCAAGACTAGGACGTAACAGAACAGTCATAGAAAAACATCATGGAGCTTTTGGAGACCAACACAATTAAATAAATGATAAAGGAAGAAGACTGATAGAGATATGCAGCCAACACGACCTCTTTATAACAAACACATTTTATAAACACAAAGACTCACAAATATACACCTGGTACAAATTGAATCTATCTAGATACCAAAAGCCAAATTGATTTTATATTAACAAGAAATAAAAGAAAGATAAATATATTGGATGCAAGCGCAGTGCCCAACTTAAATATAAACACAGACCACAAAGCAGTTAAAACAACAATAAGAACTAACAGAAGAAGACAGCAAAGACTAGGCAAATACACACCATGTGAATTAGTAAACTTAGAAAATCTCAAAGATGAGACAGTGAGGAAAAATTAAGAGAAAGAACTGTAATCTTTGTAAAACTACCTATAAAAAGGAAAAAGGTGGAAAAAGAATGGGAGATGTTGAAATCAAGCATTCTGAATACTGCAAAAATAACATGTGAAACCACGAAAAAAAAGCAAAACACGGATAAAGAAAATAACAAGTTGGTGGAACACAGAGGTAAAGAAAGCTGTAAAAGACAAAATGGAAAAATATAATAATATAATATAGAATAGTAAGAAGACATGAGAATAGAATAGTAAAGAGAGAAAAACAAAACGACTGGAAGAAGTATGGAGAAACTCTAACTAAAAACTACAAGGAGGCAACTAGAAACTTTTACAAAAATATCAGTGCAATGACAGTGCAATGATAGGGTTACCCTGATCAACCAATTGTGAGTCTTCAGTGAGAATTGATTACGTCACTGAGGGATGACATCATTGAATCATGCTGTTACAACACTCTATTATCGGACATGAGAATGGCCATTCCGACCTAGTCATTGAGGTGGACTTGGAAGATGTCGAAATAGTCTACGCTTCAGAAGTCTACTACGCCAGAAGTTAGCCGGGTGAGTGCACGGCAACGATGGAACTTACGCACGGACTTAACTCACATGCCTGCTGATGAGGCTAGATCATCTCTAGTTCTTTTCTCCTCTTACCTTTAGCTCTGTATATAGACATACTTCTATCCAGGCTTTTCAGCCTTCCAACTCTGAATTATTTTGTAAATAAATTATTGGCTTTTGTTACCATGTTTTGTGTACGACTGTTGTCTTGTCCGAGCCCCCTGTGGGTGGGTATCCATAGGTGGGAAGGGAAGGACAGGTGGAGTCTGGCTTGGTGGGGGACTTGTAGGCGGATAGTCCCACTGAGTTGGTCAGAGCAGTGTGGGGGATATAACTACCTGTGCATTACCTGTCCAAGCCCCAGCGGTCTTGTTACAATATTAATGAATAATCGAACAAACTATATGGTTCATACATTTGTTCCATGCTGATATGTAAAACAAACCTATAGGTCATATAGTCACTTTAGTATTAAATATTCTATGCAAATGTTATTGTTCAATTCAAAGAAATGTGTGATTGGTTCACCCAACTGATTCCAAACTATTGTGTCATGAATTACATTACTAATTAACAAGTTGATTTCAACCCAGTCAATGACATATCTTGGCGTGAGGCTTGATCGTAGCCTGTCCTTCAGAGATCATGTCGATTATGTCATAACGAAAGCTCGAAAAGGTTTGTCAGCAATGAGAATCATGGCGACTGCCAATATCGAGCAAAGACTGCTAATACTTCTGTTCCAAGGACTGGTGCTTTCACGCATCGAGTATGCCCTGGCCATTCTCCCTGTTAGCCCTACACAGATTGGAAGACTTGAAAAGGTACAAAACGAAGCCATGCGCATCATTTTGGGCTGCACGAGAGACACCAGCTGTGTAGCAATGAGATACCTCCTTGACTTCCCGACAATGGAACACAGGATCAAGATCTGGAGAGCTCGTGCATACTTAAAAATAAGTGCAGATGAGCAGCATATATATTCATCTATATATTCTATATATTCAGAGAAAAGGGTGACAGGCTAAAGAGGGGCAAATCATGGATGGGTTGGGCGGAAGATGTCGTCAGACAGGTCTGCCGTCTTACCAGTATCAACCCCGGCAAGGAATGGGTGCCAGTGCCTCCAGCTTTCAAGTGCACTTTCTCCTGCATTATCACACTCGACAGATGATGCAGAGAGCAGAACCCTGCCGCTGTCAATGCAGAGGTTAACGCGCTCATCTATGAACACTCAGATAGCCCTGAAGTGCTCATTTATACAGATGAATCTGTTGTAAAGCAGCAAAGAAGTGCGTGGGCATTTACAGCCCGTTCAGGGGGCCGAACCGTTCAAGAATCCAGTGGTGCCCACTCAATGACCACGAGCAGCATGACGATGGAGGTGATGGCAGTTACACAGGCTTTCATATGGCTGGAACCACAGCATTATACCAACGTGTGTGTACTAAGTGATTCAATGAGCATGATTCAGAAGGTCGAAGCTGGATCTGTACGTAGACAGTGGACTGAGTCGCTGCGGAGGTCTGTTGTCCGTAAAGTCACCTTCATCTTCATCCCGGGACATGTGGGAGTCGAGGGAAATGAACGAGCTGATAAACTGGCTGTCTCTGTACCCCCTGTAGATGGATCATGCCGATGTTATTAACGTCCTCAAAGATATGGCGAGAACAGGACTTTGACGTCAGTGAATCCACATCGCTGTCCAGAATGAAAGACCTGGGAGTAAGAATCGGCACGGCCAAAGACTTGGGAGTAAGAATCGGCACGGCCAGACGCGAGAGGTACATACGCCTCGTCAACCAACACAGAACTGGCACTATTAGCCACCGGACGCTGATGCATATGCTGGGGGAGGATCTGAGCACCTATGGACATGTCCGGAGTGCAATGAAGATACCCCAACTGATAACTGATAACTGACGTTGATTTCAAACTATTGTGTCATGAATTACATTACTAATTAACAAGAAGTTATCAAGATGGATATCTTTCCCCCCCCCCCCCCCCCTCCCCAGTGGTGATTGGTGCTGTGAAATTTTGATAATTTATACATATATTGAATTATTTCAACGACATAAAAGAAAATAAGTGACACAATGTTTATACAGTTCTATCTGTCCTATCCATCTGTCTTTTATGTCTGTCTGTCCTGTATACATGTCTGACCTGCCTGTCTGTTAAGTTCTGTATGCAAGTCCCATCTGTCTATATTTCAGTCTCAATGTCTGTCAGCGCTGTGTCTGCTTATTTTTTCTCTCTCTCTAACTTTGTCTGCTTGCATGGTATGACTGTCCTGTATACGTGTCTGTGCTGTCAGTCATGTCTATTTATGTCTGTCTGTCAGTATGTCAGTCTTGTCAATCCTGTCTGTTTATGTGTGTGTGTCTCTCTCTCTCTCTCTCTCTCTCTCTATATATATATATATATATATATATATATACTAGCTGACCCGGCCCGGCTTCGCCCAGCCACTGGCAAGGATCTATCTGTCTGTCTGTCTGCCTGCGTCTGTCTGTCTGCCCGCCCGCCGGCCGGTTTGTCCGCCCGCCCGCCCGCCAGCCCATCTATCTATCTGTCTGTATATCTATCTGTATATCTATCTATCTGTCTGTCTGTCTGTCTGTCTGTCTATCTGTCTGTCTGTCTATCTATCTGTCTGTATATCTATCTATCTGTCTGTCTATCTATCTATCTGATCACGTCTGTTTCCGTGCTCGTCTGTTTAGTTTGATCTGCGGGAGTGAAGAACAACAACTGTTCCTAACTAATTTCTGGTTTAATCAGAGAGTGAGTTCCCTTGCAGCAAGATGGCTGAACTTTTATTCGTCTGCTTCTAAAGCTCGTGCAACTTTCTTTCATGCTGGAGGAAAAATTGTTGATTTTAAACTAAATAACTATGCCAGTTGGCTCGGTGGGAATGAGAAGAACATCTGTAGAAAACTTCATCTCAATCGGATAGACTGTTCGCGAACGCATAAAGGACACACAAACAAAGAAACAAAGACACAAACATTCTCAATTTTCATATAATTTATCAAAGTTTTCCCTATTTCAATCGAGATGCTGTGTATATCATTGTGTTTTTTCTAAAACTGGATCTAATACCAATTAGTATGTTAAGCTTATGTGACTATTTATTTAGTGAAATGATGATTTCTTTGTGAAATGGAAGGTAAGAACGTTCAATTTTGAAATCTACCAATTATCGATTAATGTCAACATGTGATTTAACCATGCGGGACTAGCGTGGTTAGTCGCCAAGCACGCTTTACCGAAAGGCGGCGAACTTGTGTGTACTCCTTGCCTGTTGGAACCGCATACATTACTAATATGGCGTCCAACTTAGGGAACTCTACTTTATCCAAGCGCCATGAAAATACAAAGACAAGACGGGGAAAAAGTTAATTATTACACAACCTAACCGTCGGATTTCTTCAACGCCAACTTCAAACGTGTGGTTTAGTGAATCTGCAGACACTGATCCCAAGCTCAAGCTGGACGAACATCACAGTTCACTAGCCCAATCTGATCAGACTAACACATCACCTTTAGTCACTCTTTCGTCAGCCGAACCGCACAACCACAATGCCTGTCGTGAACTCATCCAGGCTTTGCAGGACAGGCTAAAAGACTTTATTGCCAACAACACAACTAATATTATTGCCGTGTTTAAAGAAGAAAACGCTTGCCTTCAAAAAGAAATCCGCCTACTTAATGAAGAGAAGGACACCTTTAAAACAACAATCCATGCCTTAAAACTAAAGAGTGCAGTCATTTTACAAAAGTGCACAAACAGGAAGTATCCATAGTGCTGCAGAGGTGTGTATGACCAGTGGATGTTTGTCGCAAAATGACATAGACTGTTTCCGCAGGCTGCAACACTACTAAACCTGTAGAACGCGCACCATCCATCTACCCCATTGATGTGCGTATCAGCAATAGGTTCAAGGCCTCATGTGTAGACTCTCCAGCAGCAGACGAGGAATTAAAGAGCTCAGCCGCTACCACTACTGAGCATTAACAACCAGCCCAAACAAGCAATGACTATAATAAACAAGAACGCATGAAAGACGACAGCGACCAGTGGCAAGAAATCAAACGGACACGTCAACAGCGTGAAATAACAATAGATGACAGTGCAACTCATGTCATCATTGGAGACTCTCTGCTCAAGGGAATCTGTAGTGACCGCATGTCATTTTCTGACAGCGAAACAACACCGATTTACCCGCTACCAGGAGCTGACATTGACAGACTGACCTCTACACTGCGGAATTTCAAGGTGAATGACAGAATTAAAAGAACAACAGTCCATATTGGTGTCAACAATATTATGAACAATAAAATCATAAGCACCTCACAATTCGCTACATTGGAGGTGTTGTTGTGCAAGAAATTTCCTAAAGCATCTATTTTCTTTTCATCAATCATCCCATCATGTTATTGATTCCAGCGCCGTACAGCCGATTCTGGCAATCTGACTCTATATAAATTTTGTAAAGAAACTAACATGGCTTTCATTAATAATACCCCGTATTTTACATCGCCGTCCGGGGCTCCCAAGAATAAACTATATAGGGATCAACTAAATTGTTCCAAACTAGGAACTAGCATACTAGCTAAGAACATAAAATATCCTGAACGTACACAACAACCAGAACCAGTTACAGGAATATACCGATCTTCACCTCCGGCTGTAGCCATCTCTCAGTGTTCAGTAAACACTCAATCTCTGCCCACACCACCCTTGCCTATTCCCCAGGAATACAATACCGTAAATAGCAACCCAGGCTCCAATCCCAATGTTGCTAAATATGGTGCTTTGTTTCCTCCCTTGCCCATAAAACACTCTCCCCCTATCATGTCAAAGGGGACACCGTTAAACAATGTTGCGGAGCCCCCAATGCTTGCTTCCAATGTAGGCACTTCCAGTAGCTCTCATAGCAGTGGTCCCTCATTGGACGGTAATCTACACTCCTATCAGTGGAACTGTCAACTTCAACAGCTAATGCAATACAATCCTGCAGCCCTGCACCAAGCTTTAATGATGTCACTCCAGCACAGACATTTTCCTTCCCCCTCTAATAGGGTTAACTAACACTAAATAAAGTTTCAAAAACTGAAATGTTTCTACCACAAGCGACATCATCTTTTCATTGTGTAATGTTCGCCAATCACGATCAGTGGCTCAACACAGATGGTCTACATATAGGCCATCTCAACATCTATCATTTGCTCAATAAATTATCTGAGCTTTCAGTAATACTGTGCAAACAGTTCCATGTGTTTGGAATCACAGAAAGTCGTCTCAACGACAAAATAACCGACTCTGAAATCTCTCTTAAGGGGTTCAAAGTAATTCGAAGAGACGCAAATCAAAAATTATAGGCAGGTATCGCTGTATACATTTCCAATTCTCTCAACTGTTCCCGCAGAAGTGATCTCGAGACAGAAGAGATAGAATGTGTTTGGTTAGAGGTGAAGCCAGTCAGCCAGCAGTAACCGTTTCTCATTGGATACCTATATTGGAATCCTTGAGCTGGGTATAGTTGGTATGACTGTTTCACTACAATGATGGATAGGGTGTTTACAGCAGGTAGATAAGTCATGATGTTAGGTGACTTTAACATAGATATTACTAAATCCAACCAGGCATGGGACGATATCATTCTATCTTACAATTTCAAACAACTAATAAATCGTCCCACAAGAGTTACAGACACCTCCTCAACTATAATTGATCATATATATGTTACTTGTCCAGTTAATATTATTGAATGTTCTGTTCCTGTTAGTGTAGTTAGTGACCATTACCCAATATGTTGTACATGGTCTAAAATTGGGTTCAAAACTCCTAAAAATAAAAATTTAAGCAACAAATTTAGAAATTTTAAAGCTCTCAACCAAAGTTTATTTTTAGACGACTTAAAAAATGCAGCCCTTGAACATGTTTACCAACTTCCTGATCCGGATTATGCACTAGCATACTGGACAAAGACAATCTACAATGTATTTGATAAACATGTGCCAGTCAAAGAAGTTCGAGTCAAGAATCAACATGGGTCACTAGCGAAGTTCTCAAAATCATGAGAGAACGAGATAAAGTACACAAAAATAAAGATTTTATCAATTACCGCAGACTAAGAAATAAAGTTAAATATGAAATTTGTAGGATAAAGAAAGATCTTAAAAAAAATTTGATCGTAGATAAATAAAATAACACAAATATATGGAAGGCTATTAACTCGCTAACCAACAAGAAACACGCTTCAGAGTCAGCAAAACCAAGCACTATAACATGCGAGGATTTCAGTTACTTCTTTCCATCAGAAATAGAGAATCTATAAAGTCCTCAATACCAGACTCAGTATGTAATTTAAGTTCACTGTCATCATTCTGTGAAGGGAAGTGCTCTAGAAATATTCCCCCTGAGATTCCCTTGATATCTGTTGCAGAAGTATATAAATATCTCTCGAATCTCAAAGCAACAAATTCAGAAGGCCTAGACGTTATCAGTAATAGAATTCTTCGGTGTGCTGCACCAATTATTAGTGAGTCCTTAACGTTCATATATAACCAGTGCCTGTCCAAAAACTACTTTCCATCTGCCTTTAAAGTTGCTAAAGTTTATCCTCTACTTAAAAATGGCTCAACTGATAATATCGTCTTGGGTAATTATAGACCTATTTCCTTACTGTCGTCGCTATCAAAGCCATTAGAAAAACACATGCATAAAATAACACTACATCATTTAATTAACAACAATCTAATAATTGACAGTCAATCTGGGTTTCAACCTAAATATTCTTGCCATAGTGCCATTACAAAAATGACCGATAACTGGCACCTTTGTATCAACAATGGCAACATTTGTGGAGCAGTATTTGTAGACTTTTAAAAATCCTTTGATATGGTAGATCATGATATTTTAATTAGAAAATTAAAACAAATGAAGACTAGCACCAATATGTTGAACCTAATTACGTCATTTTTATCTGACAGACAACAAGTAGTGTCCTTCAATAACTGTCTATCAAGACCCACACAACTTAATATTGGTGTGCCTCAGGGCTCAATACTAGGTCCGCTGCTTTTTGCAGTGTATATTAACGATCTTCCTTTATACCTCAATACTTAATGTGAACTATTTGCGGACGACTGCACTATTTACACTAGTCAAGAGAGCCTTAGTGACTTAGAGAGCTCTTTACAAAACAAACTTGACAACCTTAGTAGATGGAGCAATGAAAACTGCATGTTAATTAACATCGACAAAACCAAATCCATGTTAATAACGACCAGACAAAAACTACAGACCCTAGCCATAACTGGGACACCGCTCGAGCTCCATGTGGACACGTTACCTATAATTAATGTAAATGAACATAAAACATTAGGTCTTTTAATTGACAGACATTTAAACTGGAGCTCTCATGTTCACGTCCTTACCAAGAGAATAGCACAAAAAGTTTACCAACTTGCTAAAATTCGGCACTTTTTGGATGAAAGCACACGAAAAATATTTTATGCATCCTATATCCAATCACCTCTCGATTATTGTTCCACAGTCTGGGATGGTTGCCCTAAATCTAATATGAAACGATTGTGTTCGCTTCAAAACCGCGCTATACGTCTAGTTTCTAGCATAAAGCACGTTGAAAGTAATAAATTATACAGCCATCTAAGACTTCTACCACTTCGAAAGCGCTTCCTTTTTAACAAAGCCTTGGTCAAGCCGTTTGACTTGTGTTCCGAAGGTTGTTGGTTCGATTCCGGGCTGCGCCCTTCGGTTTACGAGTTAAATGTTTCGGAGACTCCTGGGGGTCGTCGCTAAAAGCTACGGAGTTCGTGCTTTGTGCGACGCTTTCCGTGCTGCGGAAAGAGACCGAGCCATATGGGATAAAACCCGGTGCAATGAAGTCGACCCTGTCAACTTTTAAGCGACTTTTTTTTTTTACAAAGCCAAATTAGTAAATAAAATTATATCTGAAAATACCCCAGAGTATCTTCTACCGTTAATTCAATCTAATGCAATGAACAGTAAGCACTTAAATTTATTACAGGTTCCTAAGCCTAGGTTGGACTTATACAAAACTTGTTTCGCATATTCTAGTGCTCACTTGTGGAATAGCCTTCCATCAGATCTGAAAACTCCAATGAGTCCCTACACATTCAACCAAAAACTCTTTCAATACTTACTTCATACCGACTATATGCCTCCATAAGTCACCTACTGGTATCATTTTTTCACTATCATTCTTCACTGTATGTGTGTGAGCAAGAGAGTGAGTGAGAAAGAGTGGGAGTGGAAGAATTAGTATGAGACAGAGAGTGAGAGAGTATGCATGCACGTGTGCCTGAGTGAGTGTAAAAGTGAGTGAGTGTGTGTGGATGTATGTGTGAGAGATTGAGAGAATGAGTGAATCTGAGAGAGTGAGTGTGTTGTGTGTCTGACTGTCTGTGTGATAGGGTGAAAAAGTGAGTGAGTGTGATTTAGAGAGTCAGTGAGTGAGTGAGAGAGTAAGGGAGCGTGAGTGAGTGAGAGAGAGAATTTGTGAGTATGCGTGTATGTGCGCGAGTGAGTGAATGTGAGAGCGAGTGAGTGTGTAAGAGAGAGAGAGAGAGTGGGTGAGTGAGAGAGTGCATGAGAAAGTGAATAAGTGAGAGTGAGTTAGTGTGTGTGTCAGTTTGCTTGTCTGTGTGTGTGAATAAGAGAGTGATTTAGAGAGTGAACAAGTGTAAGTGGGAGAGTGAGTGAGAGATTGAGTGAGAGGGAATATGTGAGTATGTATGTGTGTGTAAGTGATGGCGAGTGTAAGAGCGAGTGTGTATAAGCATGAGAGAGAGAAATAGTGAGTGGGAGAGAGGGAGAGAATGAGACAATGAGAGTTAGTGTGCCAGTGTGCGTGAAAGAAAAATAAAGAGAGAGAGAGAGAGAGAGAGAGAGAGAGAGAGAGAGAGAGAGAGAGAGAGAGAGAGAGAGAGAGAGAGAGAGAGAGAGAGAGAGAGAGAGAGAGAGAGAGAGAGAGAGAGAGATGAGCGCAAGCATATCTCATCTTTCATATCAGCATTTTTACTGCCAATTGAATTTAACATGCACTGCTTATTTCATCATGTTTATGTCAATTCCAGGAATTATCTTACTGGATTGGACCACTATTTTATTTTTACGTTACACAATGTATACCATATATTCATCACCATTTTCTATATTTTACATGTTTTCCCATTGTTTCCCAATTTTGAATGTTCTTGTGAGCATGCTTACGATAGTCGACAGTGTGTACGTGTGAAAAGTGTGGGAGTTTCTTCATATTAGTTTTAGTGATTATGTGAGGCAGCATATATGTGTGTGGATGGATGGGTGTGTCTATGTGTGTGTATGTGTTTATATGTGTGGATGTATGTGTGTGTGTGTGTGTGTGCATGTGTGTATGTCTGTATGTTTTTTAAGATGTGCGTTCATGTGTTTTTATAAGTGTTTATATGTATGTGCGTATGTATGTATGTGCGTATGTATGTGTGTGTGCTCGTATATGTATCTGTATGTTTGTGTGTGTAAGTGTGCATGCATGCAGTGTATGCGAGGGAGTGTGTATTTGTGTTTTATGTGAGTACGTGTGCGTAAGTATGTGGATGTGTGTTTATGTGCGTGGGTATATGTGTGTATTTGCGTGTGTATGTTGTGTGTGGGCGTGTGTGTGAGAGAGAACAGAGATAGAGAGATAGTTGAGCGCACGAATGTGTGTGTATGTAAAAAGAGAGAGGGAGGGAGAGATAGAGAGAGAGAGAGAGAGAGAGAGAGAGAGAGAGAGAGAGAGAGAGAGATTGTATGTAAAAAGAGAGAGGGAGGGGGGGGAGAGAGAGAGAGAGAGAGAGAGAGAGAGAGAGAGAGAGAGAGAGAGAGAGAGAGTTGAGCGCATGCATGTCATGTAACATGCTATTGCATATTTTTTATGCATTCTCATCTTTCATATTACGAGGTATCATTTTGTATGCCACTTGATTGTCCTGTAACATGCCATTCCATATTTTTTTTTTGTGTATTCTCATCTTTCATATTATCATTTTGTATGCCACTTGATTTTATCATGTATAATATAACATTACTGTGATGAGAGAGAGAGAGAGAGAGAGAGAGAGAGGGAGAGAGAGAGAGAGAGAGAGAGAGAGAGAGAGAGAGATAGAGAGAGAGAGAGAGAGAGAGAGAGAGAGAGAGAGAGAGAGAGAGAGAGAGAGAGAGAGTGAGTGTTGAATTGCATCACTAATTTTTACGCTACACAATGTATATGTACAATTTTTTCTCCACTTCTTACAATTTTTGCGAGAATGCTCACGACAATCATCAGTGTCTCAACTGTGTGTAGATGTGAGGATGTTTGTGTGGGTGTGTATGTGAGGGATGTGTGTGGGGTGTGGGGAATGTATGTGGGGAGGGGTTGTGTGTGGGTGATGTGTGGATGGGTGAAGGGATGTGTAGTCGGTGGGGGATGTATGTGTGTGTGAGGGATGTGTGTGTGTGTGTGTGGGGGGGGGGGATATTTGGGAGGATTATTGGAAGTATATGGGTGTTAGGGGGTGTGGGTAGAGAATGTGTAATTGGGTGGGTGAATGGGTGTGTAGGAGATTGTGTGGGTTGGGGGATGGGTGTCTGTTAATGGGATATGTCTGTGTGGGTGGGAGTGTGTGAGTGTGGATGGGGTAAATGTGAGTGAGTGGAGGATGTATGTGTGGATGGTGAGGATGTTTGTAGGAGGGGGATGTGTGGGTGGGTGGGGAGATGTGTGGGTGGGTGGGGAGATGTGTGGGTGGGGATGTGTATGTGGGGGATGTGTGTGTGGAGGGGAATGTGTTTATGGGTGGAGTTTTGTGTGGGAGGGGAGATGTGGGGAGGTGTGGGATGTGCAGGTGGATGACGGATGTATATGAGGATGGAGGATGTGTGTTTGGCTGGGTGGTTGGGGTGTGTGTTGCATGTGTTGATGGGCGGGTGGGTGATGTGTGGGTGTGAGTGGTTGATGGATGAGTACATGAGTGGGTGGATGTGTGTGAGAGATGAGTATATGGTTGGGGGATGTGTGTGTTTGTGGGAAGATGTGTGTGAGCAGCAGATGTGTGTTGGTGGGACGGATGTGTGTGGGTGGGGTATATGTGGGTGGTGGGGTGTGTGTTTTTGGGTGTTTATGGGTGGGGGATATGTGTGGGCAGGTGGGGAGATGTGTTTGTGAGTGGGGATGTGTGTATAGGTGGAGGATGTGTAGTTGAGAGGTGGCGGATATTGGGTGGGTGAGTGGGTGTAGGTTAGCTGATGTGTGTGGGTGGGTGGGGAAAATTGTGAGGGTGCAGGATGTATGTATGGATAGGTGCGGGATGTGTGGGTTGACGGGGTATGTGTGTGTGGTTTTGTAATGTGTATTTTGCTGGGTGGTTGCAGGTGAATGGGTGGGTAGTGTAGAATATATGGGTGGGTGTGTGCGTGTCGGTTATGGGATGGGTGGGGGATGTATGTGTGGGTGGGTAAATGTGTGTGAGTGGGGGATCAGTGGGTGGGTGGCGGCATTTATGTTTGCCTGAGTCTGTGTGAGTGCGTGGAGGTATGTGTGGGTGGGTGGGGGATGTGTAGGTGACTGAATGATGTCTGGGTGACTGCGGGGTGTGAGGGTGGATGGGGGATGTGTCTCACAACATTGCAATATGCACTGTTTATGTTTACAACTTTCATTTGACAATGTGTTTTTTTCCCCATGTGAATGTACCATGCGTAATATGCATTGTTTATGCTTACAAAATCAATTTGACAATTTATTTTTTTCCCTATGTAAATGTAACATGCACATTTGATGAATGAAAGATGAGTGATCGAAAGGGCCGAATGTAAGACGGGCCTGCATGCCCAATTTGTTACCCTTTTAAAATAAATTTTGTTTGTTCGTTCTATCTGTATATCTATCTATCTATCCATCTATCTATCAATTCATGTCTGTTTCCATGCTTGTCTGTTTAGTTTGATCTGCGGGAGTGAAGAACAACAACTGTTCATAACTAATTTCTGGTTTAATCAGAGAGTGAGCTCCATTGCAGCAAGATGGCTGAACTTTTATTTGTCTGCTTCTAAAGCTCATGCAACTTTCTTTCATGCTGGAGGAAAAATTGTTGATATTAAACTAAATAACTAAGCCAGTTGGAATGAGAAGAACATCTGTAGAAAATTTCATCTCAATCGGATGGACTGTTCGCGAACGCATAAAGGACACACAAACATAGACACAAACATTCTCTCTATAATTCATTCATTCATTGGCACCTTGCCATCTTGAAAGTTGTCCAGGCTTCACTGCCTTAAAGAAGGGTACTAAGGGCACAGGCTTGATAGACAAGGACTTTTGTTTTGGCAGTAAGCTTCCTGTTCTCCCAGATTTTTTCTTAACCTGTTCTTTGTTGTTGCTGCCTTACCAATCCTCAGAGTGGGTCGAAATTGCAGCATCATCTGCAAAAAAGCAACTCTCTGATCAGTACCCTCCTAATTTTGGTCTTGGCCTTCAATCTCTGAGCATTGTAGAGGCCGCCATCTTATTGTGAGTGAATGTATATACCACGATCCTGATCATGAAAGGCATATTTCAGTAGAAGTGAAAAGTACGAGGGTGAGTCAATAAGTAAGTCACACAGTTCTGGGATGGCAGGTAAATGTAGTTGGTGTTTTCTACAGGTGTCATTAGGTGACAGTAACATTGAACTTTATATTCCCATTCATCAGGTTGCGCTAGGTGTCTCATGTGCATAAGCAGCGCATAAACAAAATGAGGACTGTACTTACGGAGTGTACAACCAAAGAGCAACGTGCTGTTGTGCGTTTTTTGTGGGCAAAAGGACTGCCTGCAAAGGACATTCATAAGGAAATGCTTCCTGTTTATGCTGATAAATGTTTGTCCCGTAAAGCGGTGCATAGCTGGGTAGAAAAATTTTCTCAAGGACACTCTACAATTGTTGATGAAATCCAATCTGGTCATCCTGTTGAGATTGCAACAGAAGCATCCATGCAGCAGGTGGAGGAGATGATTAGAGGTAACAATCGAGTTATGATAGACTGTAGTATCTGCAATACGGTGCTCACATGGTTCAGTATACAGCATAATGCATGATCGACTGAAATTTAGGAAAGTGTACTCAAGGTGGGTACCCAGACAATTGAAGGAGGAACACAAAATGAACCGATTTGGCCTGTCCTTGCATCATCTCTGTCAATATGAAGATGGAGAAGATATGCTGAACAGGATTGTTACTGAGGACGAATCATGGGTGCATCACTACCAGCCCAAATCAAAGCGTGCTTCAATGCAATGTTCTTGTACAATGTTATTATGCTTGAGTCTTTGAAATCCTGTGGGACTTGTCCTCGCCAGCATACCTCTATTAGCTGGTGGATCTGTAGAGTGAGTGTGTCTTGCCCAATCCTGATAACCTCTATTGGAATCCCATCCTTAACTGGAGCCTTGCCAGATGCAAGTTCAATTATAACACACTTAACTTCTGTTATGATGGGAAGCATGTCCAGGTGGTCAAGAGTTGGCAGGGCTTCAATGGCATTGAGGGCATCATCCGCTAATTTGGTCTCACTTGAGTAAAGCTCCATATAGTGCTCTACCAATCTATACATCTGCTGTTTCTTATCAGTGATGATTTCTCCAGTCAAATCTGTAAATTCTCACTACACTTTGTATGTAGAACAAATCTGAAAAATGAAGTACGATGTCATCAAAATCTGTGCTCCAATGTGAAGCAATATGCAGCGAATAGCTGTCGCCTGCTGGAGTAATTTTTTGCAATCTAAACAGAATGGTGTTATCAACGGAAGACAGAATTTATTTGGTTGACCAAGTGTTTTGAAATGCCGGTCGATACACTTGGTTGGTTGTCAAAAGATTTATAGCAAGATTTCCTGATATGCAACCTCATCATCGCATTACGGTTAGAAATTTTTTGAATAAGTTTCTACCTACAGGATATTGAAAATGCTCCGCAATCTGGTACACCTGCTGTGTCTGAAGAAAAATGTCTAGATATCCAAGACAGAATCCTGAAAAGTCCAAGCAAGTCCTTAAGGAAAATATTACATCAAGTGAATGAATCAGTGAGCATAGTGTATAAAATTCTTAACTGATTCACTGCCAAGAGCTGATTAATCAGCTCAATTGAACTACCCTAATCTGCCAAGCACCGATTGATTGGCTGAATATTGACAGTGCGTTATTTGTTTAATTTCCCGTACCTTCCGCAATTTTAGTGCCCGGCAAAAAAGATTTACTTAGGAAAAAGATATGGCTTTCAAACAATATCGGACAGGAAGCATAGAGTAAGTGTGTTTTGGGAAAAATAGCTTGTGAAACTGGTTCATTTTTATTATTTTGGAAATGGCAATGCCCTCAGGTTCTCTACCTCGTCGATTTACACCAGATTATCGTTTTAAACAATTTTAGATTATCTTTTGCTTCTTCAGCGTTCCGAGCCATTGAGGTTCTTTGCTGCAGATACAATTCGTCTCCATTCGTCTCTCTGGTTGACCTTCTCTTGCCAGTCGTTGATTCCAAGTGCTTGTATATTCCTGTGTGTTGCCGGGGTTCATAAGGGAAGCAGAGAATAGCAACACTGTAGCCTACCACGCATGTCGTAAGAGGCGACTAAGGAGGCTTGATGGTTCCGTCGCCCTGCTACTGAGTGAGTGCGTGGCGCGACACTGAGCTGTGAGTTTCGTGTAAAATGCTTTTGAATCTGCCGAGGTTTTTTGGAATGTGACTGCATGTTCGGAGCGATGGCAGATGGCTATGTCCCAGAGTTGACCGGTTTTTGCCTTATGCAGAAATACGTGGCTGCTGGGCTTCTGGTTGACTGCCACTGCCATCGACGATGAACTGTATTTCATGGACTGTGTGGGTGAACATCTAGGAAACACTTAGATGGGAAAATGACTGCCGATTCCAACAGATATGAACTGGGTGTTTCATGGGGGACTATTGTGTTGACATTCTGGCGGCGGCATTATGCACAGTGTATCTGTGCGGGCTGTTGTTTGTCAAGACTCCTGTCTTTTCCACTTTTCACATTGGGCATTGGGGAGCATTTTGAGTGATATTCACTGGCACAGGAACGGAGCATAATGGGGACGACCCGTTGCTGTGAAGTTGGAACTGCGACTAACTAACTAACTAAGTGCTTGTAGGTCTGCATATATATTATCTCTCCACCGTCTTCTTGGTCTACTTCGGGGTCTATGGTCATTTATTTCCTGAGTGTAAGCGAGTTTTGTTTCCCTATTATCTTCCATTCTTTCTATATGCCCCAGCCATTATAATTTTAGATTATAGTTATTCTTATTTAAAGGACTTTGTGAAAGATTCTAAAACTGATTACACGTGCAGTAATGGGGTTCTTCACATTCAGTTAAATTATTTAGCAGGTGGACATTATGGAAAACAAACCTACCAGTGAAAGTTCGTCATAATATGATGGGGCATGTCGAATTATGCTTGCTCTAATGGGCCACACTTGTGCCCCTAAGTTTGCTTTGCCTATCACAGATAAGCTGAGGAGTATTTAAATAATTAAATTTAAAAGAAAAATAATTATAACTAAACAGAAAATAGTGTATGTATTGGTTCTCATTCTAATGACTATAAATCTGCCTTTTGTTTTCCTTTATTCCATTTTGTGTGAAAATGATGTGCTTCAAAATATGATGTTTTAATTGTATTTTTATGGTGTTAAGGAGCAGTTTTTGTGATATTGGTGAAGAAAAGTGATGTATTTATCATTATTCAGTAAATTTAATTGGATTATCATTAAAGATTGAGAAGTAGTGCATTGGTAAGTGGAAATTTTTAATAATAGTCACCAGTCTTCAAAATTTGTTTTACAAAATCTAACATTATTATTATTATATTTCTAACCTTTAGCAATAGTAGCAATACTGAATTGTTCCTTGTGCAATCTCCTTTAATTTGATATATAACACAATATAGCTGCTGCCATTTTAACAATTTTTAGATCATTACGGTGACACACCCCTACTTCCCATATTCTGCCATCAATTTCTCTTCGGTAAAAACCCACTTGTTTGGCAGTGAATTAGTTAAACAACGATTAAATTTTAAACCTTACAGGAATTCTGTTGTGTCTGAACTAAAAGAGTGTGGTAATCAATCCAGAGTCAACTACTCCATTTCTCAATGTAACAAGATTGCAAACCTAGAAGCACCAGGTGTTGGAAGGATACTAATATTTGCAGATGATATTCTTGCATATAGGCAGGGGAGAAATAGGGATCAAACAGCCTAGGAGCTACAGGTGACAGTAGACAAAGTGATTGACTGGTGCACTGAAATTAGTGCTGTCATCCACCCGGAAAAGGCGGCTGTTTTGTGGTGCTCTCTGGACAACAGGATTGTGGGAGATGATGCCCCAAGCCTCACGATAGATGGCAGAAGCGTCAACAGAGAGAACAAACTGAAGTATCTGGGAATCACATTTGACAGGAGTCTGTCCTTCAAGGACCATGTGGAGATGGTTGTGACTCAATGGACTTAAAAACTCTGGCTGCAATGGACACAGAGCAGCGAATGCTCTTCACACTATATCAGCACTTGATCTTCTCAGTAATTGATTATGGACTATGACTGCTCACTGTCTCAAAGAGTCAGCTGGTGAAATTAGAGCGCATACAGAACGAAGCTGTGCGGGTCATTCTGGGATGCACCAGAGACCCCCCAGTAGTGTGTATGCGTTACATCCTTGGTCTGCCGACTGTTGCTGGTAGGTTCAAGGTGATGCCGGCGAAGGCATACCTCAAGAGTAGCTGCAGACACAGATCACCCGTTGCATGAGGCGCTGGACGAAGTTAAGGGTCAGAGACTGATAAGAGGGAAATCATGGATGGCTAAAGCGGAGGATACGATCAGACAGGTGTGCCCCTAGGAGAACATCAGGCGAGGAGAGGAGTAGGTCAGAGTGCCAGCGGAGCAGGCAGTCTTCTGCAGAGTTATAATCACATTAAGCCGGGAGTGCATTTAATTCAGGATAATGTTTGCCCGGGTGATGTGATTATCTAAACAGATGGTTCGGTGTTGAGAGGTAGGAGAAGTGCCTGGGGATTCTTAGCAAAAGCTAATGGTCGACGTATGGTGCAGGAGAGCCTGGTGTATGATGAAACAGCTTCTAGCTTAAGAATGGAGGTGGAGGCGGCCAGTGCAGCTTTCCGCTGGATGGAGAACACGATACATACACACATTGTGATTGTAACTGACTCAGAAAGCATGCTGAGGAGAGTGAGGACAGACAGGCTTCGTGCAGAGTGGTTTGCTTCACTTCGGAGGTCACGGGTAGCAAGCATCACCTAGATCTTTTCTCTGGGGCATGCTGGTGTGCTGAGGAATGAACAATCGGACAGATTGGCTGGCTCTGCAGAACTTGGTGGAGTATTGATGCATAACAAGGCAGACGTGGTTGCGGCCTTGTGGGAGCACGTGTACACCTCGGAGGAGCAAATGGATCACCATAGTCTGGTAAGAATGAGGCAGCAAGGTGTGATGAGGGGATCTGGCCGACGCTCGATGCTCAGAGGATAAGCGAGATGGACATATAATCAGATTGCTACTGGAACTATTAGTGTTGGAACTCTTCACTGGGTGCTGAGGATGGGGACGGAGCATTTATGGGAATGCCCCGAATGCTGTGATGTCGATTCCTTAATCAATCAATCAATCAATCAATCGATGTAACATTCTACTCTGATGTGGCGCGGTTTAATCTGGATATGTTGATAGCCAAAATAATCGTATTTGGAGCACTTTTAATCCCAATACATTTCATGAAGTTCCTCTACATGATGAGAAAATTGAGGTATGGTGTGCCGTCGGTAGAAAATGTTTTATTGGACCAATTTACTTCAACACTATAAATGCTGATCAGTACCGTACTGACATTCTGGAACCTTTATTCGAATAGCTGAATGAACTTGAAATTGAAGAAGAGCGGTTCCAGCAAGATGGTACAAATGCACACACAGATACAGCATCACTGTTTTTTGGAAGAAATTTTCACAAGCCGCATAATATCATGTGTGGTGTAGGGTAAAGAGAGAGGGATAGTACCTCACGGTGAGTGGCAGCCATATCCCAAGGGATAGACCAGGATCCTATTTGGTTCCCATCTCTTTACCTAGCTCATGTATGGCTCCACGAATACCGCTTGTGTACGGCAGTGCCCACACCATGGGCAATAGTCTTGGCTGACTGGCTAAACTACATGAGTGAAGTAGGGGTAATATCCTACTAAGGAAATGTCTATCCCTAGTACACAAAGACTGGGACGGTGGAGAAGGCGGATGAATCTAAATAGATCAACGGCTTCGAAAGCGAAACAGCAGAGTGTGTGGCACACATGAGGCGTGTTCAGGACACGATAGTGAACATGGCTGATCATCGTGGAAGAGATTGGAACCTCACCATGTAATATCCCAAAGACAGCAATGGTAATTCAACATCAAGAAAAGAGCGATAAAGGTAATTCTTGGTCCCCTGGAGATGAGCCTGTTGTAAATATTCACAGGGAAGAGACAACTCCTATAGTGAATAAAGAAGTGCATAAGGACAACTGCATCCCAAATTCTTCTGACAATACCTACCTGAAAAGTAGAAGAAGTCTGAGAATTGGTACATGGAACTGTCAGAATCTAACTCGCCCGCACCTGGAAGGCGATGAACAAGGACGAATGTGAACTCAACTAGAAGCAACTGCGCAGTGGCCAATGGTCAGCGTGGCACACAAAGTACACGAGAACCCAAAGCCGGGCCAACACGAAACCCTGGCTGGGAGCTCAGACTGCGGATGACTATGAGACTGGACAGACGTGGGAGAAAGTGGCTTGTATTTAATGTTATTATTCCATGCTTAATGTATGAAAGCTTGTATGTTCTGTGGAGACTGAAAGCCTGCTTTATTGTATGCATTGATGATCTTGTAGATCTGTACATACGTAATTGCAAATGAGAATGCCGCTAGTTGTGAGCGCTATATTATCTGAAGAAGATTAAATTGTTTTCAGTTATGTTACCGTGTGTTTCGTACAATCATTCGTAGTGTATGATTGTGTTTCACTCCCTGTCAGAACACACGAGCCATTGTTAAGTTACAAGTAAGATCCTGACAGGCATGAACGTGGGGGACTCGTCCGTGTTTGGACCATATGCATATGTAAGATAGGCGGGAACGTGGGTAGCTCTTGAACAACAAGCATAAGATAGAGCGAAAGGCGTGAACAATTGGTTTTTAACCAGATAAAGAAAAATACGTGTGAGCTAAGGTGTGACCGTATATATGTTATTGGTTGAATATTGAGATTTCGTTAGAGTGAAAACATGAGCAAAGTGTTGTAAAATAGTTGGAGCGAACGAAAGAAAATCTGAACGTGAGAAACATTGATTAAATATACATTATTTCACGATAGAAGATGTAATGGAGTGAAGAATGTTCTAAGATACGAGTGAAAGCATCGAGCAAGCTATACTAAATTTCCACAAATCTGAACTGACGATGAGACGACAATACACTTATACTTGACTACATACAAACCTATAACACTTAGTTGACAACGCATACACCACATATTCCAACACATAGTAATATTTTTTCTCTCCCAAAGTAAACAGGTTTGTCATCAATAATTCTAAAAGTACAGAAGTGATCTGCACATTTGTAGAAGACCAAACAACCCTTCTCTGGTGCAGCTACCATCATACTTCCAGAACTCAAAACTCCAGCGACACTTGAGTATTTCTTTTTTAAAATACTTTTGTAGGGAATCAGGCCTTGTCTGATAAGTTTTTTCTGTAATATTGTATATTGTGCATGTACTATATTTCATAATATATTGTAAATATTCTTGCATAAAACCAGTGGAACAAAACTATAAAATTACCATGTCTATGTTACACAATTTTTTTGAATTGGGACTAAAGTAAATCTAACCAGAGACGAGTTAACTAAGTGGAGTGAGGCAAATTATGCAGAACATGTCCAACGAGAGGACAGAGCTGCTGACAGGGAACTTAGAAAGGCAGAGTTAGAGGCTAAGAAAGCTGAAACAGACGCAGAGCTTAGAAAGGCAGAGTTAGAGGCTAAGAAGTCTGAAACAGACGCAGAGCTAAGAAAGGCATAGATAGATTCGAAAAACAAACAAGCTGAAACAGACGCTGAGCTAAGAAAAGCCAAAATCAGCGCACAAAGTAAAAGAGAGGAACTAGAGATGCAATTAAAACTCAAGCAGCTAGAAATCGAAACTGCTACTGATAAAGATTCTAGAAAGCTAGAAATGAAAGAGAAAGAAAACCAATATAAAAAGTATCAGGGAATTGTCAAAGATTTTGCTACTGGGGACTGTATCGCAGCATTTACTCAGAATTTTGAACCGATAATGGAACACTACCAGATACCATTGGCAGAGTGGAACATAATCTATATGAGAAATCTATCGGGGGAACCATTAAAAGTGATAGAAACCATCCCCAAAGAATTAAGGAAAGACTACCATTACATTAAAGCCAAAATCATGGCACATTTTCTACTTGATGAAGCAGGGTATAGGGAACAGTTTGCTAAGATATCCCCTAAAGCAACACAAACTTTCTCTGATTGCACCTCATCAGTACAAGACGTGTTCAATAAATGGTTGTCATCAGCAAAGATTGATAACAACTTTGATAGATTAAAAGATCTGATATTAAGAGATAAAATCATATCATCTCTGCCACCACCTTTTTCAAAATTTTTGCAAGAATGTGAGTGTGAAAGTGTTCAGCAGATAGAGAAACGGGGATCTGCTTATTTTACAGCGAACAAGGACTGTTTTGTAAATGTATTTAAAGATACAGAATTCGTAGCAGCTGCTACATATGAAAGATTCAAACCATCTGGTTACAACAAACAGAAACCATTTAAACCATCTAACTACCGTTGTAAATATTGTAGCTTTAACCATGCTGAAAGTGAAATATGTGATAAACATCCTGGTTACCTTACTTATTTACAAAATCATATAGAGAAGCAAGAGAGGGAAAGAAAGAACTATAAGAAACTTACTAAATGTTATCTTTGCAAGGCGTACGGACATTGGCGCCATGCTTGTAAAGGAAAGCAAATGACAAAGAAAGCCAACGCGGCAATGTATGATAGTTCATCCTCTGAAGGAGAACAAGAGAAAAGTCAACATCCTGTCAATGCTGCCGAATCTATTGATGTATATCAATTGGAGAAGTCCACTACTTGCCACCGCTTCCATGAAGATGGCATTTTAACATGCGGCCACTCGATACCAATAGCGAAGAGGAAGCCAATCTAGTAATAGATTCAAAAGGAAAGTTAAACATCCATCAGGGCTATGTTAATGGAAAATCAGCCAGTGTTTTAAGGGATAGTGGAAGTACCCTTATCGGGTTAAAGAGAGACTTTATACAACCTGAAGATTATACAGGTAGACATGTAACATGCAGAACTTTCTCAGGAAATATTGAGAAATACCCACTTGCATGGGCATACATTCAGACACCATTTTTGACAGGCAAGGTAAAATGCGCAGCATTGTGTAACCCATGTTGTGACATAATTATTGGAAACCTACCTGAAGTTAATGATATGCCACATGACCTTGTAACAAGTTGCTGTAAAAATATTTTATACAATAACGCAGTAACTAGATCAACTGCAGAAGTACAAACTCAGACGAACCAAACTGAAGTAAATGATGAACAAAAACCTTTGTCACCATACGAGCATGTTACAACATCGCGTGACAAAATAATGAAATCATGCAGATTAGCCAAAGAATCACTGAGACAATCTGATGCCATCTACAGGGAATATGCCAACAGGAAAAACAGGACAATAACATTAACACCAGGACAGGACGTACTTCTCGTACCCAGTGACAAAAACCTATTAGCAGACTCTTGGCAAGGACCTTTCAAAATTCTAAGACAAATTTCACCAGTAGACTACGACGTGACAATAAAGAACAAGAACAAAATATTCCACATTAACATGTTGAAACCCTACTACACCAGAGATGAAGACCAAGACGAGATAGCAGCAAACACAACTGTAGTGGACCACACAGACCTAGACGAAACAGACAAATTACCAGTCCCAACACTCAACACGACAGACACACTGCAAGACATTAAACTATCTCCTAATCTCTCTCAGACGGAGACACACAATTGCAGACAACTGATACAAGACTATAGAACAATTTTCTCCAACCATCCAGGACAGACAGATCTAGAAGAACTGAGCGTACTTCCAGAAATGGCGTTAGAGACAGGAGCCTTCTTTTCAAGTTACCAGGAGTTTCAGGTTATTCTTAAAAAGCACGAAGACGAGTGTGGTGTGCTGTTTGTCAAAGCTGGGGTGTTGACTAAACCTCTCAGCCAGTCCCAACTCTCTCTGCTTATGCAAGATTCCCCACTCATATATTTATCAGGTTCCAGCTGTATCAGCCGATTTGTATCCGCATTCCCTGCACCTCTTTACTCTCCTGACCCCATCCACTCATATCCAGTACTGAATGCTGTAAACCGTCCTTGATGCCAAGTGGCACGTTTGAGGTAATGACGCAAATTAGAAGTATCAGAGAATCCCACAGCCAAAACGCTAATGAATCTAGGGAATTGACGTAGTAGGACAGAGACGTCACGAGAAATTGTCAACAACAAACAGGCGGACTTGGGAGCTTCATACGAGCGGCAGCTTATGTGGATTTGACAGTTACAGCTCCTGTAACATCAGGACATCAAAATCGTACACTAGTATCTCCAGTATTTGTCCTCGTTGCTTTGCACTACGGCTATTCCATTACCCAACCCGTGCATTTTTGAGTCCCAAACAATCCGTTTTCCTTCTACCCCTTCTGGCTCCAGCCCTCTTCTTCCGTTTCCTTCCCCTCTCCCCTACCTCTTCTCCTCCGCTTCATTCTCTCCCCGCTGGCTATTGTCAAAAGTATCGAGCACAAAGCACGTACTCCGTTGCTTCACCGATAATTCTTTGTATTAGTCATAATTGGTTAGGTAGGTGGGTAGTTAGACATGAAAGTTTTAGTTTTGTTTAGTCGATGGATCAACATCATGGCACACAGGTGCAACCCACAAGTGCTCCGTTCTCCTCCTAACTCAAACCTGAGTCTGCAGAAACTCAGCTCAGTGCACGCACTCTGTAGCATCGGCGAGGATCCTGTAGTAGATTTTTAACTCAAAATAAATACACACGGGCGTCCGAACTCACTACCCAGAGACCAGGGGAAATTTATTACTACAGGTCCACGAGAAAAAAATCCCGAAAAAGACACGAAAGTGGTTAAGTAGGCAGGTAGATGGGTTGTTAGACAAATAGATGGTTAGATAGGTAGATATGTTGGTAGGTAGACAGGTAGGTAGTTAAGTAAGCAGGTATGTGGGTAGCTAGGCAGGTAGGTGGATGAGTAGGTACGCAGGTAGATGGGTAGCTAGATCCAACCCGACACTCGATCATCTGTGTTCCACCATGCCAATTCATACATCTCTTTCAACCTCTCCCTGCAATACTCTGAACAGGCAGGTTGACCGGCCAAGAGAGAGAGAGAGAGAGAGAGAGAGAGAGAGGGGGGGGGGCAGTCAGAGATACAGACAAATAAACAATGGATATATAAACTGGTAGACAGATAGAGAGTCAGACACACGCATACATACACACAGAGAGTCAACCAGACATACATATGCATATGGAAAGACAGACAGACAGTTTGTTAGATAGAGATTCAGATAGACATATATACAAATGGACAGATACAAGTAGACTGATAGAGAACAAGAAATCACGCAGGTTGTCAGACGGACGGACGGACAGACAGAGACAGAGAGACATCCAGACAGGCGGGCATGTAGAGAGACATCCAGACAGGTGGAAAAATAGAGAGGCATACAGACAGACGGACATATAGAGAGGCATACAGACATCTATCTCTCTCTAGTTAGTTAGTTAGTCGTAGTTCCAACCTCATAGCAACGGGTTGTCCCCATTATGCTCCGTTCCTGTGCCAGTGAATATCACACAAAATGCTCCCCACTCTCTCTCTCTCTTCTTCTCTATCTCCCTCCCCCCCCCCCTCTTTCTCTTTCTTGTCTTTATCACTTTTTTTATGTCTTTCAACACATCTTTCTCATATCTCACATATCTCTGTCTCGCACACTATCTTCATTATCTATCTCTCTCTTCTCTCTTTTCAACCCGCTTCACATATACCAGGTTTTCCTGCCCTTTATATGCGTAGCATTTCCTTGTTTATTTGTTAATTCATGAAGCCAGTCAGTCGAAAGCCTGGTGTTTGTATTGCCTAAAGACCCTAATCATGTCTCTCTGAGGTGACGCATATTACTGTCAGCTTGGACCAGAATTATCAGGACATAAATAGTAGGAAATAGTAGGTCGGTAACGTAAACAAAGATGGATGCCTGTAAACAGTAAGTGTACAGAAACGCTAACAATTCTTAAACTCGCCTGATATTTAAACAGCCATACTTCAACTAAGTATAAAGTATCGATTCATAGGGCCCTGCGAATAAACAAAGCGTCTATTTGTAGGGCCCTGTGAATAAACAAAGCGTTTATTTGTAGGGCCCTGTGAATAAACAAAGCGTCTATTCGTAGGGCCCTGCGAATAAACGCTTTGTTTATTCGCAGGGCCCTGCGAATAAACTCTCCCTTTTTTAAATGTATTTTATTACAAAATATTATGTTATTAAATATTTTATTTTTCACAAAATGCAAATGAGGTCAACAAATTGGCATAAACATGAACAAAATAACTTCAATCATACACAGAAATAAACTTTAGTTTATCCTCTTTAAGAATTTATATATATATTTGTATGTACCGATATAGCATTCTAATATTTTTTTTTGAATTTATAAAATTGTCACTTCAGTCATTTCTGTACTCCAAAAAAATGGCTCGGTCTTCTTCAGAGGGAAACCTAAATTTGGCCCAATGTTGTTCCGTCCTAAAAGGGTTAATTTTAAAAAATACAGTCAGTCTTCATTGAGATGCCGTTGGAATTCATCTTGTCAAGTTATCCAATTGTGATGATGATTTCATAAGTAAAAACCCACTTTTTAAATATTCTCTGTATATATGTGCTAATTAATACTAGTACTACTGTAGTGACAGTGTAGTAGTAGTAGTAGTTAGTAGTAGTAGTAGTAGTTAGTAGTAGTAGTAGTAGTAGTAGTAGTAGTAGTAGTAGTAGTAGTAGTAGTAGTAGTAGTTAAGAGTTACTAGTATACTAGTAAGTATAGTAACAGTAGTACTAGTACCGTAGTACGTAGTACTTTATTACTATTGCTAGTAGTTTAGAAATAATAATTATTAAATATTTATTTACCTTTTTTTTTAAATCAAAATGGTTTTGTTATTGTAGGGGCAGCCTTGATTTTTGTTACACAGGAGTTCATGTCTATGGAAATTGTATAAACATGACTCCATCAAACAGAGCAAGAGTAGTATGTATATATATTGCAACGTTCCATCTTGTAACTACATTTTGTTATTGGCATTAAAATTGCTGTAGACAAGGGTCATAACGAGGCTGCACCTCTTCCAAAACTGATCTTCGAATGTCTATTGACACGTAGTGTGGACGAAAAACCAAGTGAACGTAATTTGCCTTCTTCTTGTGTCCCACTGCTTTTGCCGTGAAGCGTCGCAGAATGGAAGCAGATGTAAATTATCTGGGTATCGCTTGTCTTGTACTGTAGCTTGCACTAACTTTATATTTAGTTTCTTCAATATCATTTTGCTCCATTTAGCCAAATCTTCCTGAATCGTCCTCTCGCATTGAATCCCACAATGTTCTTATCTTAAACAAAAACTATGATAATTAGCAGTGAAAAGGAAAGGTCATCAATGAACATCACAGTAAACGGCCAGATACTAGAACAAGTAACAAGTTTCTCTTATCTTGGACATATAATAACAGATGATGGCAGAAGTGAAATAGAAATCACAAAGAAAATAGGAATGGCCAAAAATACTTCCAATGGCATGAAATCAGTATTAACATCTAGAGAGATAACGCATTAAAAATGAGAATTGTCAAACGCTACGTATATTCAAAGCTACTGTAAAGCGCGGAAACCTGGGCATTGAACAAGCAACTAGAAAGTCGCATAGAAGCCCTGGAGATGTGGATATACAGACGAATATGTCGTATTTCATGGAAACAAAAACAAATGCAGAAGTTCTAGAAAAACTGAGAATGAAGAGAGTTAATGAAAGAAATAAAGAGGAGGCAAGTGAAATATTTCGGCCAAGGTTAAAAGACATGATACTCTTATAAAAACCATACTGGAAGGCAAGTTTGGGGGAAAAGCGAGCAAGAGATAGACAAAGATACAAATGGAAAGATAACATCAAGAGATGGGCGAACATCATCAGCCGGACAGAATGTACAGTCAAGGCGAGAGACATACGTGTTGGAGAGCCATTGCAGCCAACCTTCATTGTGGAGACGGCACCTGATTGATTGATTGTTCTTATCAGAATGCTCCGCTCTAGCCGCTGATTGTTTTGCTCCATTATAAATGTCCGAACCATTTTGATGTTCTGTAAAGTCAGTAATTGGTGTTATCCCTACACTTGTTCTTGTTTTTGTTTTTTTATTTGTCTCTTTATCTCTTTTTGTTTCTCTAGCTGCGTTTCTTGTGCATCTTGTCTCACATGACAGTTCTCAACATTCAATTCCTGAAGCATGATATTAAATCTATATATATAAAAGACGATGTATGTATGTCCGTTATCTATGCGTTCGATAACGGTCCATCCGATTGAGATGAAATTTTCTACATGTATTCTTTTCATTCCCGTGCAGCCAACTGTCATAGTTTTTTAGTGTACAATCAGCTATTTACTTACTAAAATTTAATATTTTAATATCTTATTCATTTATATATAGCGAGGGGACTTAACTTAAGAAAAGTTATTTCAAGGGCCATAACTTTTAATAGCATAGCTATATATTTTATATATAGATTGTTGCATTGTTTTCAAAGATTTATAAACTCTTTGTCTACAGTTATTTACAGGCATATGAGTTATAATAAATAATGATATAATCTTTAAGGCATTTTCATAGTTTTCATAAAAATAATGCATCTATTTAAATAGTGAAAATTTTCTAACTCATCTTTTTATTTTTTTTCAACAGCACATTATTTTTTTTTTTAACATTCTCATATGTATGACCGGCTTCGTGGCCGAGGAGTTAGCAGCTTTCTCCGCTAACCCCGAATACTCTCGTGACGTGACGCGACGAGAATTAGCAGTGGTTCGAATCGCAAAAGTGACTTATGAGAGTATGGAGCCGGTCGCTCAGAAAGTCGTGGCGTGCTGATGAGCGTAATCTAGCCTAGGAATCAACATACAGCTGAAAGATGCTGGTGTTGACCGCAATATCCTGAAACAGGATGGAAACGCGGGGGAAAAAAAATAAATCTAGTCAATAAGTGTCAAGATGTTGTATCTTGTTGCGTCTATCCGTCACAAGTACAAGAGTGTTGTCTGTCTTACGTAGAAAGACTTGGTGTTGGTGTTGTCTTGTTTGGTCATCGTGTTGAGATGTTTGACTTGTCTTTGCCTAATAGTATTTTTGTTGGTTTTTATTTTATCTACAGGAAAATCCAGAATTCTAGTTTTAGATTTTCCTGGGTTTTTTAGTGGACTATAAGTTTTTGGTAAATTAGATTTTAGTATACTAGAAGTTTTTGGTGGATTGGTTTTTAGTAGATTAGAAGTTTTTGGTAAATTAGTTGTTGGTGGATTAGTTTTTGGTAGATTTGAAGTTCTTACTGGATTAGTTTTTACTGTACTTAGAAGTTTTTGCTACACTTAGGAATTTTGTTTGTTGGATTAGTGTTTTTGCTGTTTGATTTTGCTGCATCTTAACTTCTTTGTTGCTGCTACATGTCTGTATATTATTGTTGCTTTTAGAAGTTTAATGAACAAATGGGGAAATAAAGTTAAACATTTCCTCAACGAGTTATTTTTCATGCATTTTAATGCTTATTGTTCTTTTGTTGTCAAAGAATTGCTTCATAAGAGATGTTAAATGAAAGAATGTATGAGAGGAAATAGAGAATAAGGGCAGAATGTAGGACGGGCCCAATTCTTAACCCTTTGAAAATAAAGATTTTCGTTCGTTAAAAAAAAAAAGTATTTTTTTGTGAGAGAAAGTTTGTTGCATATTGTTTGCAGTACTCTGCAGTCAACCCACCGCCCACCATTTATTGGCTGTTCGTGATATCTTGGTAAGTTTACTTTAGATAGATCTCTTCCAATCATATTTTCTACTATCAATCTATCTATTCTTCTATTCTATCTATATTTTTAACGGGAACGACAGACAGACAGACAGACAGACAGACAGACAGGCAGGCAGGCAGACAGACAGACGGGAACGGGAGCTTATATGACTACTTATATGAATTAAATGAGATGCTCCCCACCAGGAGCTGGGCGAAGCCGGGCCGGGTCAGACAAGCAGACAGACAGACAGATAGATAGATAGATAGATAGATAGATAGATAGATTGATAGATAGATAGATAGATAGATAGATAGATAGGTCCCCGCCAGGGCCTGGGCGAAGCCGGGCCGGGTCAGCTAGTTCTTATATATAAAAGGCAATGTGTGTGGAAGTGTATGTCTGTATGTATGTCCTTTATGCGTTCGCGAACGGCCCATCCGATTGAGATGAAATTTTCTACACGTCTTCCTCTCATTCCAGCGCTGCCAACTGTCATATTTTTTTTGTCTTCTTCCTCCTCCTCCCTCCTCCCCCTCCCTAAATACATACGTAAATATATGATGATGATGATGATGAAAGAATCCCCGAACCAAAACGCTTGAAAAGGCGAAGAAAATGACGTGACTACACAGAATCGTCACACGGCAATCATCATCATCATCAAGTGCCGTGCCGGCTGGCGTAGGCGTTCATGGCTCTCCGTAGATCTCGGTCTTTGGTTTTCTGGATCAACTCTGCTGCTGATATTCCTCCATGCCACGGCAATATCAATAACAATTCATCTTTTTATGTGTACGGAAGTTATCTACAGTCATGTAAAAGGGAAGAACAATCAATGGAAGGACCGAAATCACAGAATCTAGACGAGTATGAATTCGGAATGGCGAACTCCCTCTTCCTCTCTTCTCCTCCTCCCTCTACCTCCTCCCTCCACCCTCCTCCTCCTCTCTCCTCCTCCTCCTCTTCCTCCTCTCTCTACCTCCTCCCCCTCCTCCTCCTCCCTCTCCCTCCTCCTTCTCCCTCTTCCTCTCCCTTCCTCCTTCATCCTCCTCCCTCCTACTCCTTCCTCCTTCTCCCTCCGCCTCCTCCTCCCTCCTCTTCCCTCCTCCTCCCTCTCCCTCCTCCTCCTGCCTCCTCCTCCTCCTGCCTCCTTCTCCCTCATCCTCCTTCTCCCTCCTTCTCCCTCTTCCTCCTCCATCCTACTCCCTCCTCCTCCCTTCTCATACTCCCTTCTCCTCCTCCCTCTACCTCCTCCTCCCTCTACATCCTCCTTCCACCCTCCTCCTCCTCCCTTCTCCTCCTCTTCCTCCTCCCTTTCCTTCCTCCTCCTCCCTCTACCTCCTTCCTCCATCCTCCTCCTCCTTCCTCTTCCTCCCTCCTCCTCCTCTTCCACCTCCCTTTCCTTCCTCCCCTCCTCATTCTCCCTCCTCCTCCCTCTCCCTCCTCCCCCCTCCTTCTCCCTCCGCTTCCTCCCTCCTCCTCCTCTCCCATTCTCCTCCCTCCTTCCCCTCCTCCCTTCTCCTCCTCCCTCCTTCTCCCTCCTCCTCCTCTCCCCTCCTCGAATTCCTACCCTCTTCCGCTTCCCCTCCCCTCCTCCCTCTCCTTCCTCTTCCTCCTCCCTCCTCCTCGTCCCTCTTCCTCCTCCTCCTCCCCTTCCTGCTCCTTCCACCTCCTCCCTCCTCCTCCCTCTTCCTCCTCCTCCTACCTCCTCCTCCTCTCTCCTCCTCCCTCCTCCCTTTTCCTCCCTCCTCCTCCTTCTACCTAATCCCTCCTCCTCCCTCCTCCCCCTTCCTCCACATCCCTCCTCCTCCTCTCCCCTCCTCCTCCTACCCTCTTCCTCTTCCCCTCCCCCTCCTCCCTCTCCCTCCTCTTCCTCCTCCATCCTCCTCTTCCCTCTTCCTCCTCCTCCCTCCTCATTATTCCTCCTCCTCCCCCTCCTCCTCACGCCTCCCTCCTCTTTCTCCCTCCTCCTTCTACCTATTCCTCCCTCCTCCTTCTCCCTCCACCTTCTCTCTCTTCCTCCTCTCTCCTCCTCCTCCCTCCTCCTCCTCCCTCCTCTCTCTCCTCCTCCTCCCTCCTCCCTCCTCCTCCCCACCTCCCCTGCGTTCTCCTCCTCCTCCCTCCTCCTCCTACTTCTCCCTCCTTCTCCCTCTTCCTCCTCCCTCTTCCTCCTCCTCCTTCTCTTTCTCCCTCCTCCCTCTTCCTCCTCCCTCCTCTTCCTCCTCCTCCCTCCTCCAACCTCCTTCTCCCTCCTCCTAATACCTCCTCCTCTCTCATCCTCATCCTCTCTCCTCCTTCCTCCTCCTCCCTCTTCCTCCTCCTCCCTCCTTCTCCTCTTTCCCCCCTCCTCCTCCTAATCCCTCCTCCTGAATTATGTAACTCTGTATTTATTGCAATCCCAAAGAAATCAGGAACCTTGGAATGTGATCAACATAGAACAATTAGTATAATGAGTCACATCACAAAGATTTTGCTAAGAATTATTATGCAAAGAGTGAGGAAGAAGATACAACCTGAAATAGAGGAAGAACAATGTGGGTTTGTAGAAGGAAAGGGTACAGTAAATGCTGTGTATATGCTGCGAACAGTTATTGAACGTGCTATAGAAGTAAACAAGGATATACATCTTTGCTTTATTGACTATACTAAGGCTTTTGATAGAGTTAGACATGTCAGCATGGTGGATATGCTTGCAGATCTACAAATTGATGGGAAAGACATTAGACTTATAAAGAAACATATATTGGAAAAAAACAAGCTGCAATAAGGATTGATAATGAAGTGGGACGTATCAGCCAATTAAAAGAGGTGTTAGGCAGGGATGTGTGATGTCTCCAGATCTTTTTTCCCTATACAGTGAAAATATTTTCAGAAATGTAGAGGATATAAATGGAATCAGCATTGGAGGACGAAACATCAATAACATTAGATATGCAGATGATACAGTATTAATTGCAGATAATGCGCAGGACCTGCAACAATTAGTAGATGCGGTTGTTGTACACAGTGAGCAACTGGGGTTATAATTAAATTGTAAAAAGACACATGTTATGGTCGTCACTAGGAAGGAAGAAGTGCCACAATGTAATATACAAGTAAATGGCAATATTCTTCAACAAGTGAATCGGTACAATTATCTCGGAACAGTCATAACATCTGATGGGAGATGCCTTGAAGAGATTAGAACAAGAATCGCCATGGCGAGAGTAGCCTTTAGCAAGATAAAAAAAACATTCTGACCAATAAAAAGATGTCAATTGAAACGAGAAAAAGAGTGTTGAGGGGATACATAGAGCCTGTTCTTTTGTATGGATGTGAAACTTGGACAATGGGCAGTCAAGCTAAAAAACATCTGATGGCTGCAGAAATGTGGTTTCTGAGGAAAATGCAAAGAATTCCATGGACAGACAGAAAAACCAATGATCGAGAAGGAGACAAATGAACATCGTAAACTGATTAGAGAAATTAGACGTAGACAGTCAAAATTTTTGGGACATGTTATGAGAAGAAATGGATTGGAGAACTTGGTGACAACTGGCTAGATCGAAGAAAACAGACCAAGATGCAGACCGAGAGGAAAATACCTGGATGGCTTGGCCACATGGCATGGACAAGACAGGAACACTGAGCTGATCCACGACACTGGTGATCGAGTGAAATGGCGAGTCATGACCGCCCACGCTTTCCGGCATGGTACATGATTGATTGATTGACTCTCCCCCTACACTTCTGTAACGTATTGCTTCATATTAAATTAATAACATTAAATAGCCTTGATTTATACTATAGCCACGGACTGTCTATACATAGATATATAGGTATAAATACGAATATAAATTATTATAAAATTACCTAAGGGTTTTAACGAGATTTTTTTCCCACTTTAAGCAAAAGAGAATTGGGAAGCTGGAAACTTCGTCACATATGCCCACCGTTGAAAGTAAAGTTCGAGAATTCGGACTTTCCTCCAGCCAGCACACCCATCAGATTTTGTTGGCACTTACTTCAACAACCCTGGGACATATGAACCAGTCTCCCCCTCTTCTTCAGTAGAGCACTGCCTACTCAAACCCTACTTCTTCGTTTCTAAGACATCTTCTAAGAAACCTCCTACCTTGATGTCGTTTCCATGGAAACCTATGACGACCTAGTCGTCCCCGCTCCTCTTCTCTGTTCTGAATTCCCAGAGAGTGTTCTCCCCTAAAGGAATAAGGGTTCCGGTTTTGTACATTAACAGGTAAATGATTTTGTCGGACTGGGTCCGTACGGTTTACCATCGTTGTTACCATGACCCTTTTACTCCGTCCAGCTTAACTGTTCGCATAAGGCCATGAGACTCTGGAATTCGTCTCATCTTCCCTGATTCAGATGTCTCCGAATCAAGGTTGATAGAGACACCATTCACTGTCTCCTGAGGTATCAGGGGATACTCCACCTCTAAGTTATATCTCCTTTCGACCACAGTTGCCACCGATAATGCCATCAGACGCACCGGTGGATCAGTTAATCTTTCTACATGTTTCCTATTTAAATACACAGGAAAGACTTCCGGACTACCCTGAATGTCTAGTTTGTAATGGGTGCGATACACCTTATCTGTAATAAGGAATGGCCCCTGCAAACCCATATCTAAAGGATTATCCCTCTTGGGTGATAAACCAATACTTGATCACTTATTTTAGGTGGAGTTCCATCATGAGTCGGTGGAACCAGATGACACTCTTTACACGACCTGACATATCGTTTGATATCCCGGGTCATCCTCGGCCAGAAAAAAAAAAAGAGAAAGAAAGCCTTTGGGTTGTTGCTTTTATCCCCATATGCCCACTGTCCGAGATGGAGTGTACCATTTGTAAGACATGGTCACGATACCTTTTGGGTACCACAAACTGCTCGTGGACGTGATCAATAGTTCTCGCCCTACGGAATAACAGTTTGTCCTGTTCATAGAAATCACCAGCTACCGGTGGATTTCTAGATTTTGGCAGTTTGCCAAAGCAGGATTGTAAGGTGGGACATGCTGCTTGGGCAGCCCTAATCTCCTAAGATGATGGGTTTATAAGAATTTCGGGTTCACTCAATGCGGTGCCCTGATTCTGGGTCTGCATAGCACATGTATAAGTTGTGGACGTAGGTTAACCCAGATATACATATTTTCACCCTAACATAAAGGGATATACTGGGTCCTCTAGCACAACAACAGAAACTGTTCCAGTGATATACTTGGATGTCACCTTCACCCTAGCAACCTTAACAACTTTAGGTTCAGAGCTCAGAGTAGCACCTCTTAACTCAATACTGTGGTCGGTCAATTGTCAAGGTTTCACTAAGTGAGCTGCAATGGCCGCGTCAATCTCAAGACCAGTGTCATATAAACACGGTACCAGTCTCCCGTTTACAGTAATAGTCTCAACAATTGGAGGTCTTTGCTAATCATCAGGGGTCCTCCATTGGTGGTTCTTATCCGCCAAAGTTAAACAAGCCGTGTAATGGACAGGGGGTTTGTTTTTGTAAGAACTCGTATGGTGGCCGTTTGTTCTGCAATTTTTGCAATATTGATTACCCCCTTTATTACCTGTAGGTTGTTGAGGTTGGGATGACTGTTTACTGTTGTAATTACCTGAATTTTGGTGTCGTCTACCAGTGTGCCACCTGTTGCCCTTACCTTCAGAGTTATTGTTTTGATAACCCTGATTCCGTGTGGAAGGATTATTTTGGGCCTTATTAGTATGATTAGGTTTAGCATTACCTGCCTCACCATGTGCAATTAAAAACCTTTCGGCTAGTGAAATTATCTCTTCAAATCTAACTCCACCATTTTCAGCTATGAACATTTGGAGAGCTTTTGGGAGACCCTCTTTGAATTGATCCGCAAGCATCATTTCCTGTAGCCCCTCATAGGTAGTATCAAAATTGCTCAGTCCTACCCACTTTGTAAAATACGTGTGTTGTCGTGAGGCGAACTTCGCAAATGATTCTCCTTGAGATCTTTTGGCTGTACGGAACTTCAGCTTGTAGGCTTCAGAAGTTAATTCGAATCTTTTCAAAATAGCAGTATTGAGGGTATCAAAGTCCCGCTCAAGACTAGGTGGAAGCTTTGTAAATATGTCAAAAGCCGGCCCGTGGAGTCCTTGCGAGAGCTTGATATTGTATTTCTCTTTAGGCAGATTATAAGCTTCACACATGATGACAAAGCGATCAAGGTATTCATCCATCTGATCATCCTTCGGGTTGAAGTGGACCAGTGGGAAGCTCATGGATCCTTGGGAGAGAGACGGTCCTGAAGAAATTTCACTACTGTGTTGGGGAGATCTAGCACTACTGTACGTGGACGCATCAGGATTTTGCAACTCCAATCTCCTGAGTTCCAATGCTTGCTGTCTCAACTGTTCTTCCCTCTTCATTTCTAGTACTGCTTGCTTCAACTGTCTGTCCAATTCAGCTTGTTTAAGCTGGTTGTTCAATTCAGCTTGCCGCATCTTCTCTTTGGATTCAATTTCTGCCATTCTAATTATTTCCTCTCTCTTGCTTCCTTCTCTCTGTCCTAAATGATGTCCCATTGTTCAATTCTCCACTCTCATTCTGCTTCATTTACATGCTTGCCCAATTCGACACCTTCATACCGTAACAAATTACCGTGTTCTCTCAGCTCCCCTGTCGTAGGTGGCTTTTCGAAAGACATATTACTTGGTAACAAAGTTGGGATAATGTGAAGCAACTAGAAATATACTTACTCACCACTAAGTGATCTGTCTTGAAACTATGCAAGTGATAAATTCACTGACAGTATGCACATACACAGCTGACGATACAACACAGGGACTTACCCGTCAGCACACACTCATTTATGATTTTGGCCCTAACTTTTTGGGACGAGGTTATATTCTGTTATGTTATATTTTATTCTAGTATGTTATATTATAGTATCTTATCTTATATTGGCTATATTAGGGTTTAGATATGCTATGTTATAACTACCTCTTGTCCCAATTAATTTCTATAGTTTTAATTAGTATAGTTGAATATTGAGATCTACTGTGAGGCAACACCTTAATAGAATCTCTAGTGATAGAGGATTGAAAGTTTTAACTATCTATCCCGGACGAGCCTCCACTTGTAGCGTAGCGTCAGCTACGATGATAGAGAATATATCAAGGTTGCTGCGGATATACTTTCTATGAATAGAAAAGTAAGTCACTGGAGAAGACAAGACTGAATAGCTCGTGATTCTAGAAAGATCAAAGTCCCAGAACAGATCTAGTCTTCTGACAGTGTTCAGGCAGACAGGAATGGCGTACAACTATACTTATTTGATAAAGACAGTCTGCCAAAGTCGTCTAGCTACGTTGCTTGAAAGAAAAAGCTCGACCCCCAAACTCTAATCACTCTCACCGACACGGTGAAAGACAGAGTACAATATATAAAAGAGACAAACTTTCGTATCTTCTCACTCTACTATGACTAAGGTTACTAAGCAAGGTAACAACTAGCGGTTGTAAATTTTAGAATCTAACAATGTTACATTTTAATCATATAAGATAAACTGGGTGCTCCACGGGAGTCAGCCCTGTACATAAAAGGGTGGTACAATTCCCTCTATTATATTTTTATCCTATCTTGCTAGAATGTTGAAACAACTAAAACTTTTTAATCATGGAAGTAACTTTGGCCTGAAATGAAATGTAGATGGTGGTGGCCAACGGGAAATCGTGGCACTTATCTTGTTAATTTGGACCTCTGGACTTGGAAACTCTCCCTTCTGTTTCTCCTCCTCGAGTGAATTGATTTACCCAATAATTTTCGCAATATATTGTTCATGGGAGCGATACTGTCCATATTCCACCTTAGTAAGTGCTGCAAGTATCTGGCTATAATAGAAATGTCTTTTATAGATCTTAACCACAATGGTGTATTATTTATGGTGAGGTTTATTAGGTTAGCTGCTTCACACAGATTCACACAGGTTTTGCTCCTCTAAAGCTTGCCGCTGAAGGTGTCAAATCTGTGAAATATATACAGCGATAGCAAGTGAATCTTCTGTCGTGACATCTGTAAGCATCGGCCATGGACTGCTCACTGATGGCCAATTACATCTAATAAATGCAGTAACAAAATAGCATGAGCTGTCTGTCCCTGCTCCCTATCATTCCCTATCCTAGGATCAATAGCAACATTCTGACCTAAGGAAAACAGCTCAATAAAATTATTCTATTCTTTCTTATAAGTGAATATAATAATTATTAAGTAATAATTAAAAATATAATCATATAATAAATGTAATAATTACATTATTAAAATATAATAAGTAACCAGTAATCTAGATGTAGATACATATACAATCTATTACAGATTACTGACATAATAATATCTATGTTCTAATTCTGAGGCTATATTCCTAGCATATATTTAATAATTATTCTATGTAACGTATATTTTAAAATACACACAATTTATGTAATTATCATAATAGAATATGATAGACTGAAAGCTAATGGAGTGGCAAGCAAGATCAGTACTGCGAATTGGTGAGAAATCACCGATAAGAATTCATGAAAATGCCTAGGGTCACCCACGCCAGTATTTGACATTCGTACACGTGTTTAGTAAGATTTCCTATTTTTGCGGCATCGAAATATTCATTAGTAACTATAATTATTCGCAATCTAAACCACATCCTTGAAAGATTACCACTACTGTAATGCCTCATGTTATTTCCTAAACTAACGGCTCGATTAGTATGGCCTATTCTACTGCTATACGGACTAATCAAAAATGCGTTCTACCCGACTTCACAACGTTATGCGACGATCCCAACTCGTCTAAATCGCTCTAAATCTCTTGTAAAATTAATTCCCGACGCAGTTATGTTTACCCTTTTCCCTGCGTGTTTAGTAAACTACCCCTACGAAGTATAATATACGCGATCGAGTTTAGCCGTTAAAATAACATATTATCGGCGGTTTCCACTACTTTAACTTTCGGCACCACACGCAAACTATATCAATACAAATAGCTATACTTTACCCTTCTTATTTTCTGACCACACTTGTCGGGTTTGAAGCCACACGCGCTAGGGTTCTTTATATATATTTATTAGTTTCTAATATATTGGTGTACTATTTGCCTGAGAAAATCTCCTATCACTCTGTAAGTATTGATTGATTGATTGATTGATTTAGGAACCGACATCACAGCATTCGGGACATTCCCATAAGCGCTCCGTCCCCATCCCCAGCAGCCAGCGAAGAGTTCCAACACTAATAGTTCCAGTAGCAATCTGATTATATGTCCGTCTCGCCTTTCCTCTGAGCGTCGATCGTCGGCCAGATCCCCTCGTCACACCTCGCTGTCTCATTCTTACCAGACTATGGTAATCCATCTGCTCCTCCGAGGTGTACACGTGCTCCCACAAGGCCGCAACCACGTCTGCCTTGTCATGCATCAATACTCCACCAAGTTTTGCCGAGCCAGCCAATCTGTCCGCCTGTTCATTCCCCAGCACACCGAAATGCCCAGGAGAAAAGATCCAGGTGATGCTTGCTACCCGTGACCTCCGAAGCGGAGCAAGCCACTCTGCACGAAGCTTGCCTGTTCTCACCCTTCTCAGCATGCTTTCTGAGTCAGTTACAATCACAATGTGTGTATGTATCGTGTTTTCTATCCAGTGGAAAGCTGCACTGACCGCCTCCACCTCCATTCTTAAGCTAGATGTAGTGTCATCATACGCCAGGCTCTCCTGCACCAAACGTCGACCATTAGTTTTTGCCAAGAACCCCCAGGCACTTCTCCTACCTCTCAACACTGACCCATCCGTGTAGATAATCACATCACCCGGGCGAGAATTTTCCTGAATTAGTTGCTGAATTTCCACTTCCGTGGCCCCTGCTGGCCACTCCCTGCACTCCCGGCTCAATGTTATTACAACTCTGCACAAGTCTAACTGCACGGCTGGCACTCTGACCCACTCCTCTCCTCGCCTGATGTTCTCCAAGGGGCACACCTGTCTGATCGTATCCTCCGCCTGAGCCATCCATGATTTCCCTCTTATCAGTCTCTGACCCTTAACTACGTCCAGCGCCTCATGCAACGGGTGATCTGTGTCTGCAGCTACTCTGAGGTATGCCTTCGCTTGCATCACCTTGTGCCTACCAGCAACAGTAGGCAGACCAAGGATGTAACGCATACACACTACTGGAGTGTCTCTGGTGCATCCCAGAATGACCCGCATCGCTTCATTCTGTATGCGCTCTAATTTCACCAGCTGACTCTTTGAGACAGTGAGCAATCCTAGTCCATAATCAATCACTGAGAGGATTAAGTGCTGGTATAGTGTGAAGAGCATTCTCTGCTCTGTGTCCATTGCAGCCATAGTTTTAAGTGCATTGAGTCCCTTTTGAGATCTTGTCACAACCGTCTCCACATGGTCCTTGAAGGACAGACTCCTGTCAAATGTGATTCCCAGATACTTCAGTTTGTTCTCTCTGTTGACGCTTCTACCATCTATCGTGAGGCTTGGGGGTATCATCTCTCTGTAAGTATTCTAAGAACCTAGTTTACTCGCACATGCTTCTACCACGACATCTAGCACAAAAAGACCGAGTCTCGCCTATCTTTCTCCTGACCGGAAGTGGCCGTGCCAAGGAGTTCTTTGCCGTTACAATCTCTGACCAAAGTGTGAAATTGTCACATTTTTGTACATAATTTGTACCTACTGACTCTCCCCCTACACTACTGTAACATATCACTTCATATTAAATTAATAACATTAAATAACCGTTGATTCATACTATAGCCACGGACTATCTATACGTAGATATATAGGTATAAATACGAATATAAATTATTATAAAATTACCTAAGGGTTTTAACGAGATTTTCCACCAATCTAAGCAAAAGAGGATGGGGAAGCTGGAGACTTCGTCACACTGTTCCAAGCATGGTGGACAATCGGAAAACTAACTAGTCAAAGCTGTTCCGTTACATTGGGAAGACTAGTTAGTCAAAGATATTCCTGGCACGATTAGACATTTGACTCGGACGTAATTGCTTAGTGCCAGTTTTTATTTGCCACCCTTACGCCGGCACATCCGACTTCGGTGGGCATTTTTTTCTTTTACTGAGGTTAGCCTTCTTCGCGTTTCGAGGGACGTTGGACTCTTACTGTTGTGGTGTCACCCACATCTCAGCTGGTCACGGTAGAACGATCAGAGACATCACGGTCAACCCTCAAGGGAAGGCAGGGGCAGTCCATGGGCATTCCCCGCTATCCAAGGAGGCTTAATAATTGCAGAGCCGGCACATATTGCTCTGAGACTGGGCTCACCCGAGGAATAGCCATTTCCTGCTCATGGTTGCTTTCATTCCTCACTTCCATGTATTGGGCATTTCTTTTCCAACTGGTCGCTCAAGCACAAACCAGGGACGGAGAGACGGCGGGCGACATTCACCCAGAAAGCTTTCGCTTCGGACTTCCACGTAGTGGATTCGCTAATCAATCGTTCCATTTCGTGAAAACGAGACATCTTCCACCTTTGTCTACGCTCACTCTATGAGTATAGATATAAACTTTCATCTTAACCATTGCGTGCGACTGGGGCGCATTTTGTACCTTTAGTAACCGCTCACGAGGTAGGTTACACATGCTGCCGGCTCAGCACCTACCTCTATGCATCAGTGAGCGAGTAACATCGCATCGAAGGACCGGTGAACAATTTAGTAAGCTAGAGTCTCGTTCGTTATTGGAATTAACCAGACAAATCGCTCCACCACCTAAGAACGGCCATGCACCACCATGCACCACCACCCACCGAATCAAGAAAGAGCTATCAGTCTGTCAATCCTTACAGTGTCCGGACCGGATGAATCTTCCCGTGTTGAGTCAAATTAAGCCGCAGGCTCCATTCCTGGTGGTGCCCTTCCGTCAATTCCTTTAAGTTTCAGCTCTGCAACAATTCTTCCCCCGGAAACCAAACACTTGTTTCCCAGAAGCTGCCAGCAGAGTCATCGAAGCAACTCCTGCGGATCGCTAGTCGACCTCGTTTATGGTCAGAACTACGGCGGTATCTGATTATCTCCACGCCTCGTGACTTTCGTTCTTGATTAATGAAAACATTCTTGACAAATGCTTTCGCTGTCGCTCGTCTTGCGGCGATCCAAGAATTTCACCTCTAACGCCGCAATACGAATTCCCCCGTTTGTCCCTGTAAATCATTACCTCAAGTTCCGAAAACCAACAAAATAGAACCGAGGTCCCATTCCATTATTCCACGCACCATTATTCAGGCAGCCGAAGCCTGCTTATACTCTAATTTTTTCAAAGTAAACGCGCCGGCCACTCGGGACGCTTAGCGAAGAGCACCCACGGGAGAGAGCCGGCAGACGGTAGGGCAGGAACAACGGACAGTGAACCGGCGAGAGCCGGACCGCTCGCCTGCACCTGAGATCCAACTACGAGCTTTTTAACTGCAATAACTTTAATTTACACTATTGGAGCTGGAATTACCGCGGCTGCTAGCACCAGACTTGCCTTCCAATAGACCCTCGTTACTCATTCCAATTATTGTTATTTTTCGTCACTGCGTCGTCGAACCGGGAGTGGGTAAGTTGCGCGCCTGCTGCCTTCCTTGGATGTGGTAGCCGTTTCGCATGCCTGCTCTCCCTCTCCGTAATCGAACCCTGATTCCCCGTTGCCCGTTGCAAACGTGGTGAGCATGTCACGTACCATCGACATTTGATAGGGCAGACATTTGAAAGATGCGTCGCCAGCACGTAAGTTCATGCGATCAGCACAAAGTTATCCAGAGTCACCAGTGGGAACGCCGTGCCCTGCGAAGGGCAACGACAATTGGTTTTGAACTAATAAAAGCGCTCTTTCCGCAAGGGTCGGAGCTTGGTAAGTATGTATTAGCTCTAGAATTGCCACAGTTATCCAAGTAGGATCGTGTCATCTAAGGAACCTCGACTGATTTAATGAGCCATTCGCGGATTTACCGTGAGACAGTGTGAAGTTAGACATGCATGGCTTAATCTTTGAGACAAGCATATTAGTACTAGCAGGATCAACCAGATATCTATCGAACAGACGGACTATTCACGCACACGCAGGCCAAGAGTAGCATCGCTAAAGCGCGCCCTCCCGGTACACGGTGATACATGTTAAACCACTGGACGCCTAACGACGAGCTTCTATGCTACGCCGGCAAGACTGATCGAAAAGCTATACCAGCTTACTGACTGCAGGGCCACTACTTATTGAGAGAGTGGGTGCTTATCGAGACTTTGTCGAACGGACGTACAAATTTGCTCTTTTGTCCGCTCAAACCACGACTCTGGCTACACGATGCGATTACATTTTCGAAACGCCTGCCTCGGTAACTTGCGTTGGCTGTGAAGATACCAATTTGGTGCACCTCACACAGCCATCCGGGACAATGAACACTAGACGCGGGACTCATCTTAGGAACCAGACCAGACCTCACACTGTGGGTTTCAACGCTAAGCCTCCGTAGTGGAGGGAGATCGTGGCAGTGATTAAGAAAGCACGTGGAAAGACTGCACAGGGGTCTAACAGTATGCCTTACACGGTATACATGAGGTGCCCGAATGTCCTTAAGAAATTCCACCGGATACTGAGATCCCCGTGGAAACATAAGCACGTCATCATGGAGTAGAAGAAAGCCAACATAATCTACATTCCCAAAGAGCAAAACTCAAACAGCATTACCCAGTTAGGCCGACTATTCTTGACAGTTGGCTAGCACGCAAAGCTCTCTGCTTACCGATAGTAGTATATATGGTGTCATCCCCTCCATTTCTGGTGCGGCTCCTTCGATGACCTGGTTCTTTAGCTATACTAAATACTCCGCGTGACATCACAAAACGGCTCCTTCTGTTCTTTTCCTCCGTATTCATATTGTGTGTGAGAGAATCGATATCTCCCACCATTCCTTAGGTAAGTGTCGTAGGTTTTCTCTTTTTCAATGGTTTTATTTTGAATAGTGTTTAAACAAACACGACAATGAAAGTGTGTTTATATTAGTTGTAGTGCAGTTTGTTTGGTTGGTGTCATGTTGAAAAGTCTGTTTGGTTGGTATCATGTTGAAAAGTAGTCTGTGAAAGTACAGATACAGTCTTTAATGTAGTAATTGTATCCTCTTTTGATTCTCGAGTGTAATGGTAGTGCTTGTTGTTTCACTAAGTATTTGTATATCTGATTGGTTGTCTTGTATTGATCGCAAACATGTTCTGTAATAATGCGGTGGTGTTTTCTAATTGCAATGTAGTATAATATTATTGAGTGTTAATCTATATGGTTGAGAATTTATCCTATATGTAGGGCAATGAAAAAACATCATAATTCTGCCACATTTCTCTCTCTTTCTATTTCTCTTTCTCTCTCTCTCTTTCTTTCTCTCTCTCTCTCTCTCTCTCTCTCTCTCTCTCTCTCTCTCTCTCTCTCTCTCTCTCTCTCTCTCTCTCAACATATAGATGACATATAAAGAAGAAAACATGCAGACGAAAACAATAACAACAAATGAAAAGAAACAGCATCGAGAAGGAAAACAACGCCATATACAAGAATTTGCTAATCTCGGCATAAATGATTATAATATATAGTTTTACTAATACAACGGGTGGAATGTCATCCACAAGAATAACGGCAGGTAAGTGATGTGGTGGTGGGTGAGTGTGCAGTTATAAAACAAAATGTTGCGGGTGTCCAGCAGGTGACTAGTGTGTGTGATAAAAGGGTTGGTTATGTATTAACATAGCGGGTATTCTCTTAGTGTGGTTCTTAGTCAGACCTTTGATACTGGTCTTAGCGTAGGAATCGAAACAATGATAAGTTTTACTACACAGAGACTGCATACCATCCCCTTCATACTCTAGTTTGAAAAGACGAGGGTTTCTCTTTTCGGAAGTTTTGATGTCCTGACAGGCTTGACAATTACTAGTATATGCTTGGTGGACGGAACAAAACTCGGCAGGAAGGGGTGGGTATCTTTTTCTAACGAATATCGATGTTGTCTGTTGTCTGCACTTTTTATTTGAAAAAAATGTGTTAGTGGCGTAACCGTTGTAAGTATAAACAACAACATAATGCTGCATTTCTTTTTTGGCAGTGTATTTGAAAAAAAGTTATTGATGGGTTTAAAAGGGCATTTGGTGTCTGAGACGTGTTTTTAAGGGGTGTCGAGTAGAGTTACGGATATGGCTAGCGGTTGGGTGATATAGGTCCAGGGGTTGGGAACGTGTGCAAGAAGATTCAAATGAAAACCGTAAAATCCACAAAGACTGCTATAAAAAACATAAATAAATAAATAAATAAACAAACAAACAAGCGTGCAAAATGAGAAATATATTTTGAGCATGATACAATTTTTTGGGACTCACAGTCAAACCATCTAACGTAGAGTTGGCATTGGAGGAAATTTATTTCCTGGGCCATACAATATCAAAAGGCCACTTAAAAAGTGATGAAAAAATTGTAACCAAGATTCTGAATCTCACTATGCCAACAACCAAGAAGCAAGCGAGAAGCCTGTTAGGCTTAGTAAATTACTATAACAAATTCATTCCGAATTTGGCTCATATTACCAGTGTATTTTCTGATTTGTTAAAATCAAATGTAAAAATCAATGTGCAAGATGCTACCTTAAATAGGGCAATGTCACAAATGAAGCATTATTTCAGTAACATCCCTATCTTAAAGTTACCTAATCCAAAATTACCCTATACTCTTAGGACTGACGCGAGTACCACGACCATGTCTGGAGTACTCCTACAAGAATATGATGGAATCCTTCATCCAATAGTGTACGTGAGTCGCAAACTCACTCCCACGGAAACCAGATATGATGTGTCTCAATTGGAGGCTCTGGCGATTGTGTATTGTGTGAATAAATTAGATAGATTTCTTGCCGGGACACATTTCGTCATACAAACTGACAATTCCCCGTTGACAGTGATTGAAAGAGGGCTTCCTAAGAACAATAGAATGTACCGCTTGGTCCTGATACTCCAGAACTATTCATTTTCTGTAAAGCACATACGAGGAAGTAAAAATACGTTAGCAGATTTGCTGACCAGACTCTCAGACTTTGGAGTGCAACAGAAGGACGACACTTCATCATCACCGTCATCTGCAGCTACTACAGATTAATTAGTGTATATAGACTTTAGTAGTGATATTAGAACAGAAGAAGGACGCTACATCATCACCTTCATCTGGTGCTGCTACAAACTTAGTGTAAATAGACTGTGTTAACATAACATGTACTATAGTCAACTGATTTTTAGTGAAGTTACACTATGAATCCAATTTCCTTGATGTTTAGAAAATAGTTATAGAAAGTTTAGAATAATCTAAAGGAAATAGTCTTAGTAATACTTAAAATCATTTAGAGATAGTTTAAATATAGATAATAGTTAAGCCATTAACATCTACAAATTATTAGCATTAGAATATACATGTCTCGTATGAGACAACTTTCCTAAAAACCGATAATAGCATTTAATTAGATAATAATTTAGAGTAAACTACAATTAAATACATTTAAAACCTGTTAGGCTCATTAACAACATTTTAATTTAAGGGAGCCAACACATTTCTCCTACAGCTTGTTAATTTAGTTAAATTAGTTTTCCTTAGTTAACAACATTCATGAGACCAAACTATAATAAACCAGTTAGTTAGGATAGTTTCTTCCCTTAGTATTGCCTTAAGCAATCCAACAATTCTGTAAATAGATTATTGTAATATAGAAATTGTGACGATAATGTACTACAAGTCAGCTCGTAATTGTTTAAAACGAGCTTATTTTATTTCAATAAGTAAAATATTTTTAAATTGACATTGTCTGAATGAGCGGACTAAAGATGAGTGGAAGAAGGAATGAATGTATTAAAAATATTACGAATGTTCATTGGTGCATTTTTCGCACACATGTTCGTTTTATGTGTTTAAGCCACTATTACATTGCAACTATGGTAATTTTTTCCAGCGTCTCAGTTCGGCGTCTCATCTCACAACTTAAGCATAAACCCTTAATTATGACATGCAGAAACCTACCTGCGACACTTGAAGGCTTTAATTACACGAATTATAAGCATACACTTATATTTCTAATTTAAACATACATAAAGAGTAAGACAACACGCATACAAACAGGAATACAAACAGACAACGTACAAACATCAAGTTTATGTAAGGGAGATCATACGGTCAAAGAGTACACAACAGATTTATAGAAATTATGAGTACACAGTTGAGAATGTATCCGCAAGCGGAAGTTAGATAGGTAGAGATCAGCATTCACAGAACCGATAAAAGATGTTGATGTACATTTCACGGGAGCCATGAATTATTTATTCATGATTTGTTTCCATAACAGGAACAATTTGTGTCGGGATATCTGTTTTCGATGTTTGGAGAGGTAGTGATTTTATGACTTTGCCATAATTGTAAGTCGAACTGGCCTCGGTTCGATACAGCTTCCAGTAGTGCAATGTGGAAGAGTAGTGACTCGTAGCAACATTACAAGTATGTTACACTGATCATAGACCAGTGGGTAAATACATCAACTTGGTATCATACCAATATGAATCAGAAGTGGTACCTAATGACACGAGTACTGAACTCCTACAACACTTTGACAAATTAGATCCAACTAATTTGTTATAGCCTAAGACGACATTGTGTCACGGCCACTAGTTGAATTTCGTGACACAATACGGGGGAGGCACGGGAGAATGTCAAGAGGTTGAGGAGGTCATAGATAGGACAGGGGACAGAATAGAGGTAATGACAAATAGGACATAGATAAGGACTTCTACAGGGGAGTAGATAGAGTAGAGATAGAACACAAGCTAGGACTTAGAACAGTCATAAAACAGGACTTAGGTGGGGACACGGACGGGTCATAACCAGGACACCACCAGGACCTACCCCGAGGATAGGAGGGGACGCTAGTTCACGGGATACCACCCTGAACAGATCAGACGTTAGTACAACCCAGGTTAGCAAGGACAGACTGCTGTATTACGAGACATTTACAATAGGCTTTAATATAAAATAGGGAGGGTACAAGCCTTACCCTGGTGGGAGGAAATGCAACCTAAAGACAAAGTCTCATGGCAGGGCAGACCAGGCCCTAAGCCTTGGTTAGCGACTGGTCTAGGATCGAAGCTCCGACAGGCGGACAATTAGAGCATTGCTTTGCTGATCCGGCAGCTTCTGCAGCTTGTCTTGTTCCAGATGTAGAGGTGTTACCTTTCCTCTGGAGTGAACTAGGCAGGCCGAGAGAGGGATCATGCTGCATAGGCAACACATGATCTCTATATTTTAGCCCAGGCTTTGTGCTATGGAGAGGCAATAACACCATCCCTTACAAACTATCGTCTGTCAAGACGACAAGGTACCAATGAACAATAGCACGGGGTGTTGCTGACCGCACGGGGTTTTGGACGGCAAGGCCAGCCAGCCGGCTGAATACCGTCAGACGGGACACGACAGCTTTCTAGAGAGGACACTTGTGTATTTACGAGCGCAATTGTTTAGTTTGCTAGGGCGCCACTTAGAGGTAACGAGTGTGGAGGTTGAATAAGTGATTGTACATAAGTATTGTAAAGAAGGCGACAAATGTATATTTGTTCAGGCAGCCATCGCCTGGTTAATGTATGTAACTATTTCAGGTCCGCCTGAATTAAAGACATGATATACCATCCACACGACGGATGTTTCTTTGGGTTTGGATGAAGCAGCGAGTGCCTGTGTGTATGATTCAAGATGTTGACAGGCAGCTAAACGTGGTGTCGGAAGGTGTGAAAGAATCCACTGCAACATAGTTAAACGTGGTGTCAGAAAGTGGTCAATCCAAAGATTGTAAATGAATCCATCGCCTCAGTGTGTGTCAGCTAAACGTGGTGTCAGGAAGTCGTCAATCCAAAGATTGTAAATGAATCCATCGCCCAAGTGTGTGTCAGCGAAACGTGGTGTCAGAAGGTGTGAAAGAATCCACTACTAGAATAAGTAAACGTATTGTCAGAAGGTGTGAAAGAATCACTGCCTACGGGAATAGCTAAACGTTAAAAGTGTTAAAATACTAGTATGTGTAAACGTGGTGTCAGAAAGTTCGAATGAATTCACAGTCTACTAGAATGTGTAAGCTCGGAACGTAAGTTTAACTTGTGTGAAATCTTAATTCGCATGAACGTACATGAGCGAGAAAAGAAAGTAAGACTGAATCCACCACGAGTGTGTACAAACGGTTTAAACTTATTGAATTGTTGTGAGATAATAACGTTTCAGGTGACGCCTCAAGCCAGTAAAGACTACATTACACATTTAAAACGACATAAGACACGACGACCGACAAAACTAACAAAATTTTATTCCATATTCCAGGTCTCCTCTATGAAGAAATGACTCGACAGACAAATTTGTTCTTGTATTATCATTGTTTTTGTTGAATATTAATTGTTGTTACTCTACACACCAGAAGTGGAGAGGGAAAGTGATATTAACAGCCCGAGTAGTGTAACGGGGGAAAGCAGAAGATAACCCCCGAGAACGGTGTGAAAAGCAGAAATTTGCAGAACATCAGATAAGTACCCCATTTCTTGACATTGCAAGTTAAGGCAGCATCTTAATTTTTTTTTGTTTTTTTTGTTGTTTTGTTTTTTTGTTTTGAATGCTGTAAATTGAAAGTGGTATTATTCGATTCTTGGATAAATATTGTATTATTATTGGACATTGTAGAATTTGCTTTTTTGAAATATAACTTGTAACAATGTCGACATTAATAGAATGTATAGAAACTGGAAAAGATCTAGGATATAGTGAAGATAGATTACAACAATGGGAAGAAAAAAAGTACAAAGAACTAACTGCATCAGGGAGAGAGGAAGGGCACAAGAACGGTTGCATAAAAAGGAACTAGCTGAGTTAGCTGAAGCTAATAAACTAAAACAACTAGAGTTGGCTGAAGCTACCAAACTTAAGGAACTAGCAGATGCTACCAAACTGAAAGAGTTAGCTGAAGCTAATAGACTTAAACAGTTAGAAATCGAAGCGCAGACCCAATTAAAAATGAAAGAACTGGAGGTAGAGTCTCATGTACACATTCCAACTACAAAGTTGAAGAGTAAAGAAGAAGAGAACAAGTTTAATAAATATAAAGGGATAGTGAAACCATTCTGCCAAGGAGACTTAATTTCTGCCTGGTCTGAAAATATAGAGTTTCAGTTAAAGTTCCAGGAAGTACCACGGGAACACTGGGCCATGTTCTATATGAAAAATCTCTCAGGGGAGCCTTTAAAAGTAATATAGTCCATTCCCCAAGAACTAAGGAATTACTATGACTATATTCACCAACGCGTCATGCAGCATTTTCTACTAGTTCTACCAAGTTCAGTTTTCCAAATTGAAACCCAAAAGTAACCAAACCTTTATTGATTACGTCTCTCGCGTGCAGGACGTATATAATAAGTGGCTGAACGCTGCAAAGATTAACAAAATTTATGAAAAACGTAGGGACTTAATGATTATGGACAAAATTATTTCAACAATGCCTAGTCCTTTTGCTAAATTCTTACAATAAGCTGATGTAGATTCATTAGATAAGTTAGAGAAAAGAGGATCAGCTTATATTTCCTCCAACAGAGACATATTTAGTTCTAACATCAATGAGAATGAGATAGTGGCAGCAGCCAATATTAAACCTCAAAGACCATTCAAATACAGAGAGAAACAAAGACCTAATCCACCACAGTGTCCATACTGTGAATTTTCTCATGATCAGTTTGGAATGTGTGATGCTAATCCAAACTATCCATCTCATTTAGAGATGATGATAAAGAAGCAGCAAACCAAGAGAGAAACCTATCGACGTGCGGCTAAATGCTTCTTTTGCAAATCTTTCGGCCACTATAGCTCACGTTGTTTAAAGGGCGCCCGAAATTGAGAAGTGTGAATGCAGTGCTCATTGACTCATCGTCGGAAAGCGAGTGTGAGCAAGAACAAATGCAAGAATGTGAAGAGAATGCGTTAGCAGCGATAGATATTCTTAACTATGATAGATGCCAAACTTGTCATAAGTTCCATGATGATGGTATTTTGAATTGCGAACATAAAATTCCAATTGCCAATGAAAATGCCAATGCAGTAATTTCTTACATGGGAAAATTAAATTTCCACCAGGGGATAGTTAACGAGTCATGCTTAATTCCGGATGTACACTGGTTGGTTTAAGAAAGGAGTTAGCCAATCCAGATGATTAAACTGGCGAGTTCGTGAGTTGCCGAACATTTTCGGGCAATGTGGAAAAATATCCATTAGCCAGAGCTCGCATATGTACACCGTTTCTTACAGGCACATTTACGTGCTCAATCCTTGATAACCCGTGTACAGTTTTGATCATAGGATGTTTACCGGATGTAAAATACTGCACAAGCAAACAGATTAATGCATGGGAGAAAAATCATCTGAAAACAAAACCGCAGATTAAAGTAACAGCCATTTATGAGAAAGTAAATGGGCAAGAACAACAATTGCAAAGTATAAAGTCAAGGGACGCAACTGGTCAGAACACAACAAAACACCATAAAATGTTGCATAAATCAAATTCTCAACAGGCAAATTATTGTGACGCTATACACAAAACGATTATACAACAAACTACCAAAACAACAGGAAGTTGCACTACCAGTATAACAGCATCACAAGACAGCGATGACATAAACAGACAGGATACTATACAGACAACCCATACATTAAACTCAGAACGAAACTCACATATCCACACTGTCTTGTACTAGCAGACAACACAATTTCCAACACACGAACAGTAACACAGTGCAGAATGACATGTGTCAGGGTCCTGTATGTGCGTAAGGACCTAAGCAATAGTGCAAGCAATAGCTGAGGTCAAGGACAATAGGAGATGCCACGGCTTGACTGCCGGAAGGTCAGGCATGAAGCCCGTGGACAGACCCACTTGATGCGGAAAGGACGAAGAGGAGGAGTGTCAGTGTGTGTGAGACAGCAGATAGAGACGGACGTATTGAGAATAGTGAGAGGTAGAACGATCGAACGATAGTGTTGTGGCAGATAGATGAGATGGGCGTTGTGTATTGATATTCGAGGAATGTACTAGCTGGGATATGTACGGGATGATGTGAGACTGATATTGCGAATGGTCAGAAGGGCGACAGTGTGTAAATATCGCCCAGGTAGATGTAAGCGAGCGTTTGACCGCCTGTGTAGAATGAGTGCTTAGTTGTAAGCGTGAGGTAAAGGTGTATTGAGACAAGGTGTGCTCTAAATGATATTACCCTTTAGTATTATGTAATAAAGGTTGTACAGGAGACTGCTCCTGTGAGTTTCCGATTGCAGTCATTGTTACTGTTGTATGTGAATGTCCTGGATGTTGTAATTTGCCTGTCCGAGTCCAGTGAGCTAGGATGAAGAGATAGTTAGGACTATGACATATGTGCTTCAAGGGACGTAATAATACTGACGTACAGAAGAACAGAAACCTGTTAATATGGCAAATAATCATTTTCATGACAATTACATCAGTAATCATGGTGAAGTTGATATGGACAACTTAGTGTTTACCAACTGCAACCAACACCAATCATGTGTCTATGGATGATCCTACTATTGTGGCTTGCAAAGATTGAAATAGAGTATAATTGTCCACCAGTAGTGAATGATATTTTGAACGAAAGGAAAATTTTCATTTCATTTTGCATTAAGGTAACATCTATATTTCTTGTATGCATGCAAAATGTGACATATATTTTGAGCATGATACAATTTTTTGGGACTCACAGTCAAACCAACTAAAGTAGAGTTGGCATTGGAGGAAATTTATTTCCTGGGCCATACAATATCAAAAGGCCACCTAAAAAGTGATGAAAAAATTGTAACCAAGATTCTTAATCTCACTATGCCAACAATCATGAAGCAAGTGAGAAGCCTGTTAGGCTTAGTAAATTACTATAACAAATTCATTCCGAATTTGGCTCATATTACCAGTGTATTTTCTGATTTTAAAATCAAATGTAAAAATCAATGTGCAAGATGCTACCTTAAATAGGGCAATGTCACAACTGAAGCATTATTTCAGTAAATCCCTATCTTAAAGTTACCTAATCCAAAATTACCCTATACTCTTAGGACTGACGCGAGTACCACGACTATGTCTGGAGTACTCCTACAAGAATATGATGGAATCCTTCATTCAATAGTGTACGTGAGTCGCAAACTTACTCCCATGGAAACCAGATATGATGTGTCTCAATTGGAGGCTCTAGCGATTGTGTATTGTGTGAATAAATTAGATAGATTTCTTGCCGGGACACATTTCGTCATACAAACTGACAATTCCCCGTTGACAGTGATTGAAAGAGGGTTTCCTAAGAACAATAGAATGTACCGCTTGGTCCTGATACTCCAGAACTATTCATTTTCTGTAAAGCACATACGAGGAAGTAAAAATACGTTAGCAGATTTTCTGACCAGACTCTCAGACTTTGGAGTGCAACAGAAGGAGGACACTTCATCATCACCGTCATCTGCAGCTACTACAGATTAATTGGTGTATATAGACTTTAGTAGTGATATTAGAACAGAAGAAGGACGCTACATCATCACCTTCATCTGGTGCTGCTACAAACTTAGTGTAAATAGACTGTGTTAACATAACATGTACTATAGTCAACTGATTTTTAGTGAAGTTACACTATGAATCCAATTTCCTTGATGTTTAGAAAATAGTTATAGAAAGTTTAGAATAATCTAAAGGAAATAGTCTTAGTAATACTTAAAATCATTTAGAGATAGTTTAAATATAGATAATAGTTAAGCCATTAACATCTACAAATTATTAGCATTAGAATATACATGTCTCGTATGAGACAACTTTCCTAAAAACCGATAATAGCATTTAATTAGATAATAATTTAGAGTAAACTACAATTAAATGCATTTAAAACCTGTTAGGCTCATTAACAACATTTTAATTTAAGGGAGCCAACACATTTCTCCTACAGCTTGTTAATTTAGTTAAATTAGTTTTCCTTAGTTAACAATATTCATTAGACCAAACTATAGTAAACCAGTTAGTAGGATAGTTTCTTCCCTTAGTATTGCCTTAAGCAATCCAACAATTCTGTAAATAGATTATTGTAATATAGAAATTGTGACGATAATGTACTACAAGTCAGCTCGTAATTGTTTAAAACGAGCTTATTTTATTTCAATAAGTAAAATATTTTTAAATTGACATTGTCTGAATGAGCGGACGAAATATGAGTGGAAGAAGGAATGAATGTATTAAAAATATTACGAATGTTCATTGGTGCATTTTTTCGCACACATGTTCGTTTTATGATTTGTCTTCGTCTTCTATGTAACACAAGTGAGCGTGCAATGGTTTTATATGTATTTAAGCCACTATTACATTGCAACTATGGTAATTTTTTCCAGCGTCTCAGTTCGCCGTCTCATCTCACAACTTAAGCATAAACCCTTAATTGTGACATGCAGAAACCTACCTGCGACACTTGAAGGCTTTAATTACACGAATTATAAGCATACACTTATATTTCTAATTTAAACATACATAAAGAGTAAGACAACACGCATACAAACAGGAATACAAACAGACAACGTACAAACATCAAGTTTATGTAAGGGAGATCATACGGTCAAAAAGGACACAACAGATTTATAGAAATTATGAGTACACAGTTGAGAATGTATCCGCAAGCAGAAGTTAGATAGGTAGAGATCAGCATACACAGAACTTATAAAAGATGTTGATGTACATTTCACGGGAGCCATGAATTATATATTCATGATTTGTTTCCATAACAGGAACAATTTGTGTCGGGACATCTGTTTTCGATGTTTGGAGAGATAGTGATTTTATGACTTTGCCATAATTGTAAGTCGAACTGGCCTCTGTTCGATAAAGCTTCCTGTAGTGCAATGTGGAAGAGTAGTGACTCGTAGCAACATTACAAGTATGTTACACTGATCATAGACCAGTGGGTAAATACATCAACTTGGTATCATACCAATATGAATCAGAAGTGGTACCTAATGACACGAGTACTGAACTCCTACAACACTTTGACAAATTAGATCCAACTAATTTGTTATAGCCTAAGACGACATTGTGTCACACCCACTAGTTGAATTTCGTGACACAATACGGGGGAGGCACGGGAGTATGTCAAGAGGTTGAGGAGGGCATAGATAGGACAAGGGACAGAATAGAGGTAATGACAAATAGGACATAGATAAGGACTTCTACAGGGGAGTAGATAGAGTAGAGATAGAACACAAGCTAGGACTTAGAACAGTCATAAGACAGGATTTAGGTGGGGACACGGACGGGTCATAAACAGGACACCACCAGGACCTACCCCGAGGATAGGAGGGGACGCTAGTTCACGGGATACCACCCTGAACAGATCAGACGTTAGTACAACCCAGGTTAGCACGGACAGACTGCTGTATTACAAGACAGGTACAATAGGCTTTAATATAAAATAGGGAGGGTACAAGTCTTATCCTGGTGGGAGGAAATGCAACCTAAAGACAAATTGTCATGGCAGGGCAGACCAGGCCCTAAGCCTTGGTTGGCGACTGGTCCAGGATCGAAGCTCCGACAGGCGGACAATTAGAGCATTGCTTTGCTGATCCGGCAGCTTCTGCAGCTTGTCTTGTTCCAGATGTAGAGGTGTTACCTTTCCTCTGGAGTGAACTAGGCAGGCCGAGAGAGGGATCATGCTGCATGGGCAACACATGATCTCTATATTTTAGCCCATGCTTTGTGCTATGGAGAGGCAATAACTCCATCCCTTATAAACTATCGTCTGTCAAGACGGCAAGGTGCCAATGAACAATAGCACGGGGTGTTGCTGACCGCACGGGGTTTTGGACGGCAAGGCCAGCCAGCCGGCTGAATACCGTCAGACGGGACACGACAGCTTTCTAGAGAGGACACTTGTGTATTTCCGAGCGCAATTGTTTAGTTTGCTAGGGCGCCACTTAGAGGTAACGAGTGTGGAGGTTGAATAAGTGATTGTACATAAGTATTGTAAAGAAGGCGACAAATGTATATTTGTTCAGGCAGTCATCGCCTGGTTAATGTATGTAACTATTTCAGGTCCGCCTGAATTAAAGACATGATATACCATCCACACGACGGATGTTTCTTTGGGTGTGGATGAAGTAGCGAGTGCCTGTGTGTATGATTCAAGATGTTGACAGGCAGCTAAACGTGGTGTCAGAAGGTGTGAAAGAATCCACTGCAACATAGTTAAACGTGGTGTCAGAAAGTGGTCAATCCAAAGATTATAAATGAATCCATCGCCTAAGTGTGTGTCAGCTAAACGTGGTGTCAGAAAATCGTCAATCCAAAGATTGTAAATGAATCCATCGCCTAAGTGTGTGTCAGCGAAACGTGGTGTCAGAAGGTGTGAAAGAATCCATTACTAGAATAAGTAAACGTATTGTCAGAATGTGTGAAAGAATCACTGCCTACGGGAATAGCTAAACGTTAAAAGTGTTAAAATACAAGTATGTGTAAACGTGGTGTCAGAAAGTTCGAATGAATTCACAGTCTACTAAAATGTGTAAGCTCGGAACGTAAGTTTAACGTGTGTGAAATCTTAATTCGCGTGAACGTACATGAGCGAGAAAAGAAAGTAAGACTGAATCCACCACGAGTGTGTACAAACGGTTTAAACTTATTGAATTGTTCTGAGACAATAACGTTTCAGGTGACGCCTCAAGCCAGTAAAGACTACATTACACAATTAAAACGACATAAGACCGACAAAACTAACAAAAATTTATTCCATATTCCAGGTCTCCTCTCTGAAGAAATGACTCGACAGACAAATTTGTTCTTGTATTATCATTGTTTTTGTTGAATATTAATTGTTGTTACTCTACACACCAGAAGTGGAGAGGGAAAGTGATATTAAAAGCCCGAGTAGTGTAACAGAGGAAAGCAGAAGATAACCCCCGAGAACGGTGTGAAAAGCAGAAATTTGCAGAACATCAGATAAGTACCCCATTTCTTGACATTGCAAGTTAAGGCAGCATCTTAATTATTTTTGTTTTTTTTTAATGCTGTAAATTGAAAGTGGTATTATTCGATTCTTGGATAAATATTGTATTATTATTGGACATTGTAAAATTTGCTTTTTTGAAATATAACTTGTAACAATGTCGACATTAAAAGAATGTACAGAAGCTGGAAAAGATCTAGGATATAGTGAAGATAGATTAGAACAATGGGCAGAAAAAAAGTACAAAGAACATACTGCAGCAGCGAGAGAGGAAGGGCACAAGAACGGTTGCATAAAAAGGAACTAGCTGAGTTAGCTGAAGCTAATAAACTAAAACAACTAGAGTTGGCTGAAGCTACCAAACTTAAGGAACTAGCAGATGCTACAAAACTGAAAGAGTTAGCGGAAGCTAATAGACTTAAACAGTTAGAAATCGAAGCGCAGACCCAATTAAAAATGAAAGAACTGGAGGTAGAGTCTCATGTACACATTCCAACTACAAAGTTGAAGAGTAAAGAAGAAGAGAACAAGTTTAATAAATATAAAGGGATAGTGAAACCATTCTGCCAAGGAGACTCAATTTCTGCCTGGTCTGAAAATGTATAGTTTCAGTTAAAGTTCCAGGAAGTACCACGGGAACACTGGGCCATGTTCTATATGAAAAATCTTTCAGGGGAGCCTTTAAAAGTAATATAGTCAATTCCCCAAGAACTAAGGAATGACTATGACTATATTCACCATCGCGTCATGCTGCATTTTCTACTAGATGCCCAAGGGTATCAAGTTCAGTTTTCCAAATTGAAACCCAAAAGTAACCAAACCTTTATTGATTACGTCTCTCACGTGCTGGACGTATATAATAAGTGGCTGAACGCCGCAAAGATTAACAAAAATTATGAAAAACTTAGGGACTTAATGATTATGGACAAAATTATTTCAACAATGCCTAGTCCTTTTGCTAAATTCTTACAACAAGCTGATGTAGATTCATTAGATCAGTTAGAGAAAAGAGGATCAGCTTATTTTTCTCCCAACAGTGACATATTTAGTTCTAACATCAATGAGAATGAGATAGTGGCAGCAGCCAATATTAAACCTCAAAGACCATTCAAATACAGAGAGAAACAAAGACCTAATCCACCACAGTTTTTATACTGTAAATTTTCTCATGATCAGTTTGGAATGTGTGATGCTAATCCAAACTATCCATCTCATTTAGAGATGATGATAAAGAAGCAGCAAACCAAGAGAGAAACCTATCGACGTGCGGTTAAATGCTTCTTTTGCAAATCTTTCGGCCACTATAGCTCACGTTGTAAAGGGCGCCAGAAATTTAGAAGTGTGAATGCAGTGCTCATTGACTCATCGTCGGAAAGCGAGTGTGAGCAAGAACAAATGCAAGAATGTGTAGAGAATGCGTTAGCAGCGATAGATATTCTTAACTATGATAGATGCCAAACTTGTCATAAGTTCCATGATGATGGTATTTTGAATTGCGGACATAAAATCCCAATTTCCAATGAAAATGCCAATGCAGTAATTTCTGACATGAGAAAATTAAATTTTCACCAGGGGATAGTTAACGATAAACCTTGTCAATTGTTGCTTGATTCCGGATGTACACTGGTTGGTTTAAGAAAGGAGTTAGCCAATCCAGATGATTAAACTGGCGAGTTCATGAGTTGCCGAACATTTTCGGGCAATGTGGAAAAATACCCATTAGCCAGAGCTCGCATATGTACACCGTTTCTCACAGGCACATTTACGTGCTCAATCCTTGATAACCCTTGTACAGTTTTGATCATAGGATGTTTACCGGATGTAAAATACTGCACAAGCAAACAGATTAATGCATGGGAGAAAAAGCATCTGAAAACAAAACCGCAGATTAAAGTAACAACCACTTATGAGAAAGTAAATGGGCAAGAACAACAATTGCAAAGTATAAAGTCAAGGGACGCAACTGGTCAGAACACAACAAAACACCATAAAAGGTTGCATAAATCAAATTCTCTACAGGCAAATTATTGTGACGCTATAAACAAAACGATTATACAACAAACTACCAAAACAACAGGAAGTTGCACTACCAGTATAACAGCATCACAAGACAGCGCTGACATAAACAGACAGGATACTCAACAGACAACCCATACATTAAACTCAGAACGAAACTCACATATCCACCAGTCTTGTACTAGCAGACAACACAATTTCCAACACACGAACAGTAACACAGTGCAGAGTGACATGTGCTTCAAGGGACGCAATAATACTGACGTACAGAAGAACAGAAACTTGTTAATATGGCAAATAATCATTTTCATGACAATTACATCAGTAATCGTGGTGAAGTTGATATGGACAACATAGTGTGTTTACCAACTGCAACCAACACCAATCATGTGTCCATGGATGATCATACTATTGTGGCTTGCAAAGATTGAAATAGAGTATAATTATCCACCAGTAGTGAATGATATTTTGAACGAAAGGAAAATTTTCATTTCATTTTGCATTAAGGTAACATCTATATTTCTTGTATGCATGCAAAATGTGAAATATATTGTGAGCACGATAAAATTTTTGGGACTCACAGTCAAACCAACTAAAGTAGAGTTGGCATTGGAGGAAATTTATTTCCTGGGCCATACAATATCAAAAGGCCACTTAAAAAGTGATGAAAAAATTGTAACCAAGATTCTGAATCTCACTATGCCAACAACCAAGAAGCAAGTGAGAAGCCTGTTAGGCTTAGTAAATTACTATAACAAATTCATTCCGAATTTGGCTCATATTATCAGTGTATTTTCTGATTTGTTAAAATCAAATGTAAAAATCAATGTGCAAGATGCTACCTTAAATAGGGCAATGTCACAACTAAAGCATTATTTCAGTAACATCCCTATCTTAAACTTACCTAATCCAAAATTACCCTATACTCTTAGGACTGACGCGAGTACCACGACTATGTCTGGAGTACTCCTACAAGAATATGATGGAATCCTTCATCCAATAGTGTACATGAGTCGCAAACCTACTCCCACGGAAACCAGATATGATGTGTCTCAATTTGAGGCTCTAGCGATTGTGTATTGTGTGAATAAATTAGATAGATTTCTTGCCGGAACACATTTCATCATACAAACTGACAATTCCCCGTTGACAGTGATTGAAAAAGGGTTTCCTAAGAACAATAGAATGTACCGATGAGTCCTGATACTCCAGAACTATTAATTTTCTGTAAAGCACATATGAGGAAGTAAAAATACGTTAGCAGATTTGCTGACCAGACTCTCAGACTTTGGAGTGCAACAGAAGGAGGACTCTACATCATCACCTTCATCTGGTGCTGCTACAAACTTAGTGTAAATAGACTGTGTTAACATACCATGTACTATAGTCAACTGATTTTTAGTGAAGTTACACTATGAATCTAATTTCCTAGATGTTTAGAAAATAGTTATAGAAAGTTTAGAATAATCTAAAGGAAATAGTCTTAGTAATACTTAAAATCATTTAGAGATAGTTTAAATATAGATAATAGTTAAGCCATTAACATCTACAAATTATTAGCATTAGAATATACATGTCTCGTATGAGACAACTTTCCTAAAAACCGATAATAGCATTTAATTAGATAATAATTTAGAGTAAACTACAATTAAATACATTTAAAACCTGTTAGGCTCATTAACAACATTTTAATTTAAGGGAGCCAACACATTTCTCCTACAGCTTGTTAATTTAGTTAAATTAGTTTTCCTTAGTTAACAACATTCATGAGACCAAACTATAATAAACCAGTTAGTTAGGATAGTTTCTTCCCTTAGTATTGACTTAAGCAATCCAACAATTCTGTAAATAGATTATTGTAATATAGAAATTGTGACGATAATGTACTACAAGTCAGCTCGTAATTGTTTAAAACGAGCTTATTTTATTTCAATAAGTAAAATATTTTTAAATTGACATTGTCTGAATGAGCGGACTAAAGATGAGTGGAAGAAGGAATGAATGTATTAAAAATATTACGAATGTTCATTGGTGCATTTTTTCGCACACGTGTTCGTTTTATGATTTGTCTTCGTCTTCTATGTAACACATATGAGCGTGCAATGGTTTTATATGTGTTTAAGCCACTATTACATTGCAACTATGGTAATTTTTTCCAGCGTCTCAGCTCGGCGTCTCATCTCACAACTTAAGCATAAACCCTTAATTGTGACATGCAGAAACCTACCTGCGACACTTGAAGGCTTTAATTACACGAATTATAAGCATACACTTATATTTCTAATTTAAACATACATAAAGAGTAAGACAACACGCATACAAACAGGAATACAAACAGACAACGTACAAACATCAAGTTTATGTAAGGGAGATCATACGGTCAAAGGGGACACAACAGATTTATAGAAATTATGAGTACACAGTTGAGAATTTATCCGCAAGCGGAAGTCAGATAGGTAGAGATCAGCATACACAGAACTTATAAAAGGTGTTAATGTACATTTCACGGGAGCCATGAATTATATATTCATGATTTGTTTCCATAACAGGAACAATTTGTGTCGGGACATCTGTTTTCGATGTTTGGAGAGGTAGTGATTTTATGACTTTGCCATAATTGTAAGTCGAACTGGCCTCGGTTCGATACAGCTTCCAGTAGTGCAATGTGGAAGAGTAGTGACTCGTAGCAACATTACAAGTATGTTACACTGATCATAGACCAGTGGGTAAATACATCAACTTGGTATCATACCAATATGAATCAGAAGTGGTACCTAATGACACGAGTACTGAACTCCTACAACACTTTGACAAATTAGATCCAACTAATTTGTTATAGCCTAAGACGACATTGTGTCACACCCACTAGTTGAATTTCGTGACACAAAACAGGGGAGGCACGGGAGTATGTCAAGAGGTTGAGGAGGACATAGATAGGACAAGGGACAGAATAGAGGTAATGACAGATAGGACATAGATAAGGACTTCTACAGGGGAGTAGATAGAGTAGAGATAGAACACAAGCTAGGACTTAGAACAGTCATAAGACAGGACTTAGGTGGGGACATGGACGGGTCATAACCAGAACACCACCAGGACCTACCCCGAGGATAAGAGGGGACGCTATTTCACGGGATACCACCCTGAACAGACCAGTAGTTAGTACAACCCAGGTTAGCACGGACAGACTGCTGTATTACAAGACAGGTACAATAGCACGGGGTTTTGCTGACCGCACGGGGTTTGGGACGGCAAGGCCAGCCAGCCGGCTGAATACCGTCAGACGGGACACGACAGCTTTCTAGAGAGGACACTTGTGTATTTCCGAGCGCAATTGTTTAGTTTGCTAGGGCGCCAGTTAGAGATAACGAGTGTGGAGGTTGAATAAGTGATTGTACATAAGTATTGTAAAGAAGGCGACAAATGTATATTTGTTCATGCAGTCATCGCCTGGTTAATGTATGTAACTATTTCAGGTCCGCCTGAATTAAAGACATGATATACCATCCACACGACGGATGTTTCTTTGGGTGACGATGAAGTAGCGAGTGCCTGTGTGTATGATTCAAGATGTTGACAGCAAGCATCTGCTAAGACACCTAAAAGTATACACTGAACTGAGAATACGATTTCGCAGATCAGCAACAAGAGAAACGGATAGTCTCACTGAACTAGCCTACAACAGGCCGACAGAAAGTCAGTACTCTAAAAGACTTGCATAGTGACTAGGAAATAACCTAGTGGAGTCTAGTCACCATAATAAGCAGACATATGAGACTGCTGAACATTGAAATGGTTGCCTACCTGTTTCGACTGGTTTTCATATCTAATACGAAACAGGCTAGGGCGCCTTATTTAAGCTGAGTCCAGCAGACAGTATTATCTCCCAGAAATTCCAGTCATGAATTCTTCCTTATCTCCCCCTGGCGATAATTGCAATTCTCACTGCAAAACTTGGCCATCACACCCTCTGGCATTCCTGATTTGGTTTTAATAGCCAACATTTACTCTGTGTGGCCAGTTCTGACACTTCGCAGCTGACCGGTTTTACAAGGTCTGTTTTCACACTCTACTGAGTCTGCCAGTCTGAGTGGACTTGGCTTGTTTACAGCCCTAGGGATTTTATCTCCACCTGGGTCAATATGTTGTTCACGCTTGGGTGGTTTTATTTCACTATCTCTGACATTCTCCACCTGGCTACAGGTAATGGCCTTTATTCAACCACTGGCCCAGTTCATTGTTGATTTAGCCAGGGTCTACTTGGGCGAGAAGGCGCCAGTGTGGTGTCATAGCCCGTCTGGGTCACATTCCATTTCCCACATAGCCAGTAGACTGATGAATAATACATTTACTGCCGGCTTTGCAAGCTTATGTCAAGCTAGATAGCCTGGAGTATAGAGAAAACTGTTTGTTCGCATTGTTGATTTCTCTGAGTGGTCCATCATATATATGTACCAGAAAGTATTCTGAGATGACAACGCGGCGTCTCGCGACAAGTAATATGAACATAATGTAAAGTATGGCTACACTAAGCCTAAATTTAATTTCCTAAAACTTTTGCTACGTATTAATCGCGGTGTTAAAATCATTTTTCTAAACCTAATTTGCTGCCAACATTTTTTACATTGGCAATAATTATTCCTAAACTTCATTTGTTATTTTATCAAGATAATTAATAATGATTTTGTGTGAATGAAAGACGTGTGAAAGACAGAGTACATGAATTAAAAACAATGTATGTTCTTCACAGCGTGCAAATTGTACGCCCAAGTTTTGTGCTTGTATATTGTGTGCGTCTTTTGTGATACAGGTTATTCGTTAGATTTTTATAAGTGTTTCATAAGGTAGTAATTAGACCAAATAAATTATAAGTCTAAGAATCATGGCTCGAAAGTCTACCTCATGAATTACACATATACTGTGAATCATGAAGTTGGAAATTCTAGCTTTTGACACTTAGACAAATTAAGACATCACACACTATAACACACGCAGTTAGCACAAATATTAAACATACCAGTATAAATATATGACTTGAACACTCAACAAAATCAGATAAAGTGCATACACTTTAATAAGACAATCACGGGAGATTAGTCAACTCTTACAGGATAACACGGGACTTAAGTAATTTTGTATGGAAACAAAATATGTCTAGTACATTCACTGCCAACATGCGGGACTAAAAAAACGTTATACAAACACAGTTGGGACAATGAGTTGCAAGCATTCTTAATGGGACCAGGGATATTTCCTTGATGAGTCTCTGTAAAAAGAGCCATTGTCCATGGCATAATTTTGGATGTCTGAGAAGGATGCATTTGTGAACAAAAATTCACAATGTGAGACATTTCGTTACTTCGGTCTGGATAGCCCCTTAATTAAGATTGACGAGAGTATAGACTCTTTGACAACCACCCAAAATATTACTACATATAGCATTAGTTGCTAGTGCTTCAATAGACATCGGAAAGTTCCCATTTACTATATTACTGCCCTTGGCCCTTAGATATCATAACAGTAATAATTGCTTCCCTTAGGCCCTTGACAGAATTAGTACAGACTAATAAAAGAATACACCACACAAGAGTGGAGGAGGAGAAGTATGTCAAGGTCCTGTAGGGGACAGGAGAGGACAGACGTTAGAGGTAGGGACATGGGGTGAATACGGAGGAAAAGAGAACAGTCGAGATGCTGAAGGCAGTAGACACAGGACTGTACCCGTGAAGGACAGGGTCACCATGAATAGAACTACGCAGTACGCCTGGCCTCAACCACGGGTATGCGAGATATATGGCTTCCCGCGGGTTGCACGAGGGGCAGACACCTCGTGACCACAGGGCGGTCGAGGAGAGGCCAGACGGGCTTTGGACATGACAGAGAGAGGATGCGTGGCTGAGAGTGTGACAGGATAGACTATACATAGGACTTCAGGGCCATTAAATATTTGAGCCGTTTGACTTGGTGCTTGTGTGTGTGGCTGTGATACGAGAACGTAGTGGCTCGTACCGTAATATTGCATTGCTACATTGTTGCTAGATCTTGAATTAGTGCGAGAACGAACGTTGTAACGATGGATGAGACAGTATTATGTGATTATATCCTAGAGTAATAAATTATATCTTATTAACTCGTGTGTTTATGTCTCATCTATGCTCGTACTATCTACCTCGAGACGCTGACAGGTAACTTAGGGAAAACAATTACATCTTTTTTTTTTTTTTGGAAGAGTAGAGAGCAGGTAGAAAAAAAAGGCAACAGGGTGTGGGCTTTGCAGTGAAGAATTCGCTACTGTGAATGATTGAAATTCAAGCTGGAGGTAGTGAAAGACTATTATCCCTGCGCTTGGCAACCTCTCGTGGTTTTGCCACCATTATCACTGCATATGCATCGACACTCACTTCCTCTGATGATATGAAGTTTTCATTCTATGAGCAGTTAGACTCTGTGATCAAGGCAGTTCCAAAATCCGAGTACATTTATATGCTCGGTGATTTCAATGCTCGTGTGGGCAAGGACTCGAGTTCATGGCCAGTGTGCCTTGGAAAATACAACATCGGTCGCATGAATGATAATGGGCAAAGGCTGCTAGAGCTTTGCACCAGAAATGACCTATGTATTACAAACTCTTTTTTAAAAACAAAATAGCTGCATAAGATCACATGAAAATATCCAAGATCTGGCTATTGGCATCAGCTGGATTTCATCACCACACGGAGACGTCTGAACCAAACATGATTAACTCGAAGTTACCACAGTGCTGACTGTGATACGGATCATCCTTTGGTTGTTGCAAGGGTTAGAATGAGACCAAAGAGAATCTACACAGCTGTGACATAATGGATCAGGCATCCACATTCCCAGTCCAACACATCCATAATAATACTTTTAATCTTGAACGGAGACCATCCAGATAGTAGGGTTATTAATAGAATCGAATGTTCTAGAACGCGGTGGGGTAGGGCAGCGGTGTACGCTCGCCTTTTCATTGGCTAATACGTGGCGGCCCACGCTATCCACTAGGCCAAATTTTAAAATCTATTAGTTTGAGCTCGGATTCCACCAGGAGCAGTCGCTATCTGTGATGTGAGGACCCAAAAATGCCCTTAAAGATTCCGTAAAATATTGTTCTCTGGACAACAGGTACCACGTTAAAACATACTTTAATGTTGTGGTTATGCCTAGTGAACGAAAGAGAAGAATATAAGAGTATTTTACGAAGAAAATGTGAAAGTGAAAACAGAACTTCTGTGTGCAGGTATTCTGAACACTGCTTCATCAACCTGTCAGGTCTTCCACGCTGTATACTCTAAGTGCATATCATTCCCCTGTTGTGACTGGTTGTGTATGCTTGATGATTGTAAATTACACTCAATGCAAATTCGCAAACCCTTTGTGCATTCTTAATGCCTAGCATGACTCATTCTTACAAACTGTACACTGCTCTTGCGAGCTAACCTTTGGCAATTTTGGATTGGAATGTGTGATGTAACATGTACAAGTTCCTTTGTAAATGCTGAGAATGTTGGAGTGAGTGAGTTGGTGATTTGATAAGTAGCCTCTCACATTGATAGAAAGATAGATGCTTCATATCCATGTGTAGGCAGGACGTGTATGGCACGCCAGAATTGCAAAGTTCCTGTGATGCCTGGTGGCTAGATTACGCTCAGGAGAATTAATATAATTTCTCTCTGAAGTATTACACTGGTACCTCTACTATTGGTAGGTTCATATGAACTAGTTCTTAAAAGGACAATAGGTGTGTGAACCTGTGTCTTAGTCGGCTGAATATAATGTATGGCTCATGCAAATTTACAAGAACAAAACATGTTTTTCCCATATGTGCTTTGGTGCATATGAGAACAATTGCTTATGCAATTTGGCTTCTTTACCTACTGTAGTAGATATGGACTTTACTCAGTGGGGAAGGAACACATGATGATGATGTGATGTACTTGTGAGCCAAGTCAGGTCTGAGACGGGTGAGGTCTGGCATTGCTGTGTGAGTGTGTATGGAATAGGAAATTCATGCACCAACATAACAACCATTGGAATTGATGTTTGGTCTGCTAATTGGGTAAATGCCATTAGTCTAATACATATTGCATATTGCAGTTTTAAAGTCTATTTTCCATTTTGCCTCACCATGCCTGTTCATGTTGCTAATTCACAATGCCTGTCTCATGTTGCTATTTCACAATGCTTGCTCGTGCTGCTTGCCTTATAGTGCTTGCTTTACTGTGTCTGTTCCTCATTGTGCCCAGGTCTACTGTGTTTTAAACATTGTAAGAACTTAGACATATAAAATGTAATTGTGTAGGCTACCCCTGTCTCAGCATATAGGCTTGAGATTACCATAGATAGGGGTGAATAATGAAAACATATCACCCACAGTCCATCAGAGTGGAATACTCTCCATCATCAACCAGGAGAGGTGTGTTTGGTCAACACCCTCCCTTACCTCCCCATCTCCATCTGTGTATGTTGATGTATGATAACCTTTTCTTTTAACAAATGTAAAGAGATGGTGTGCTATTTTGTATATCAACAGAGAACAAAGGATGGTGGAGAGGCTTTCATATTTTCTCTGGGACAACTAACCAGGAGTCCCAGACCCAGAACTAACTCCCTATAAGTGTAATCCAGGGATAATCACAGAAGAACCCAGGCTGAATTACCAGCCTTTATCTTCATGACATACCGTGGCCCAAGTCAACTGAAAGTAATTGTTTTTGAACAGGAAGCAGGATTGGTCGACATTGGTGAACCTGTCTTGGTGCACAGTGAACCATGCTTTAATAAAGAAGACCCCTGTCTACAATTTGTCTCGGTCAGGCTCATGGAAAGTGAAACCTGTGCCCCAATGGAACACTTAGTCATTCTCCTAGAATCCAAAATGCAGGAATTTCTTCGAGGTTTTATCTCAGCTCCCTAACCGCTGAATGTAAAATGGGAGAAAAACAGTTCTGAAGAATTCCATTATGAGAATTATAATGGTTATTATAGTGTTCAGGACAGTGATAATTGATTATATCAGTATCATCTGAGAAAATGAAAAACAAGTCTCTGGTTGTTAACCCCATTCAAAGAAGCTAGGTGAAATGACTATTGCAGTGGATTGTTTATCTAGGACTTATCTTGGATAATACCCAGCATGGTGCTCACACAGTGATTGTTGAATGAGACTTGAAAAGTAGGTGAAGTTGGACTGGCTAGGTGAGATGCTGCAATATATTGGATTTTGTTCATATCTCTGGGTCTCTTCAGCATGTCATGACCTACATGTACCGAGTATACATCTCCCAATGTCAGGAGAGTGATATCCTCAACCATTTGAAGTACCCCAGTGTCAGCTTTCACAGGCAGTCTGGTCAACAGTGAGATTCAGTACCATATCATCACCCCAACTTCTGTTCTCAAGAGGAAATGATCTGCCATGGGACTTATTATAGGAAGTCTGCTACCTGGAGCTTTCCCAACATCAATTGCTGATGATAACAGGATGCAACTGATCCAGAACAGTAGTTCCTTCCTTAAGTTTCCCATAAATAGGATTTTATAAAATTCCCAAGAGACAAGAAGTGATGATAGATACCGTAACTGAGTGGTGTAGTTAGAGATTAGAGAGGAGGAGGAGAGTATATTGATCGGTTGGTGGATTACTTAGGAGTTGTTGTATCATGATTATCTGAATGCATGTCCTGCATGTTTGTACATTATGCATGTACTTGTTGAAGTGTAGACATGGCAAAAGGATGAACCATTGGTCTTCACTCGACCCACCAGCAGCTCAATAAAGAGTATTAATGAACCAGTGTTTTAAGTACATGTCTCAGGAGAATGTCTTGTACAGTTGCTGTCAAGTATTGTCTCTGGTGAATGTCTTAAGTTACTGTGGTTGGTTACAGATATTGTAAAAAGTCCTGTATAGATGTTGTCAAGTATCTCTCATGATGTATGTCTTGTACAGTTGTGGTGTAAACAATTCCATGTAAATGTATGTCCCACTTTTGTCAAGAACCTGTCATGTAGATGTATTGTTCAACAGATGTTATGTACAGTTATTGTTGAGTTGGTCTACTAATATTGAATCCTTAAATCCTAAGGTATAATTGGACAACTGATATAGGTCACTTTTGACACAAATAAAATAAGGGAAGATCTAATGTGACGGACGAATAGCACACTGACAACATTATGATGAGTGAATTGGATCCTCAGTTGTACAGGGGCGAATAGTCCAGATCTTCTTTTGGTCTTTGAGGGAACCTTTTTCTTCTTTTATAAATTTCTGTGTAGATACTTGGGTAGTCTCACAGTGGGGGTTCAGAGCCAAAGGAAAAAGGGTCTCCAAAAGGGCTAGGCGGGAAAGATTATCTATCTCATTTGAGAGACCTCTAGACAAAAACGTGCAAGACCATATCCTTTATCTTGTCTATTTATTATTCAAGATATATTTCCAGAGAACACTACTAAATAGGTCCTCTGTCAACTCCTAATTTGTCACATAACTGGGTTGCTCTTTCCGGGATATAAACCCTGGGAAAACGAACACTCGTCTCGGATTTAAACCCTGGTAATAACCTGCTAGGGGCTCACATTTCAGATGCCCTGATGTCGGGATACAAACTTTGGGTATACCCTGCATAAGACTCACTTTTGGGATCTCTATGTTGGTATTAAAATCCGGGATGACCTCTCGCAAATTAGACCCAATTCTTGGAGTTTTTATGGTGTTGTTTAATGGACCCTGTCTCTTATATGTGGATGCTATGGTCCGGACATTTAAACCCACAATAAATCTCTAGAAGGTTTGATTTCATTAATGGTGATAATATTGCATGTATCACTGTTTTAATATGTCAGGTAGGATTTCAATGTAGCTGACTGAAGATGATGTATAAATATCTTATGGGTCAACATAAATGCTGTATCCATGATATTTGTGTTCTCAGAATGAAATGATTTATTGGCTTGTCAATATGTTGTATAATTTTGTGCATGCTGGTTGTTCAATATATGTATCAAAAATTAAGGTACCTGAAACACCAGAGAACACAAATTATATTAATATAACTGAGACAGCTATTACACGGGAAAAAATTCATTTTTGTCCCTCAAATTAAGACACTTAATCCAGTAAATGAACATGAGGCCTACTCCATCTCCTATTTAATTGCTGGCATGGGAGTGAGAGGGGGAATATTGTTGTAAATACAACATTTTTAATGTCACCACATCACATAAGAGAACAACTTCTTATATTCCCTTCTCCCCACAACATTCTTGCAACACTGAGGGTGAAGATGGTGAGCACTGATGGTTAATTTCATAGGGCACCCATAAAGACACCACGTTAACACACTCTCGGTTAAAGTCGGTTATTCAAAACAGACTATTGTCCAGTGTTGATTCGACATCTGGGTTTATTCTTCAGTTGTGTGACCTTGTCAGTAACTCTGATCAAGTTGCTGAGGGTGAGCAGAATTGAATCTCCAGGAGAAATTCCTTAACATCTGTCACTTGCTATTCTTGAAGTAGTGGTATTCTTAAGCGTACCGAATGTACGTGATGGACGAGATGAAAGGAAGATTCTACCTGATGTCATGGGCAGTCTGGTGTCTATAAGATATTAGTCTATTGTTCGATGGTGTAATCTCTCTGGTGTACTAGGATCCACGTCACTAGGAGTTAACTCATTGAATTTCCGGGAAGGCCATCAAAATAACTGGACCCATGTCATTTCCATGGCAGTGGAACGCATACACGACGTATGTGTTTAGGAAACGATGGGAACCAACCTGATATCATTGGCGTATCACACGATTATGAGCACATCTTGGACAACCTGAAAAATTTCATGAAGAGATCAAACAGGATCCGTCTCCGACGTCGACCGTCAATTCATCCTCAATTGAGAAGCATTTCTGCCTGGAAAACGGTGGAAATTAAAGGGCGGACAAAGTTAGTGGAACTAATGTCTTTCCCATTTTTCATCATCAACTGAGAAGACTTTTCTGCCTGAAGAATGGTGGGAATGTGGCTCAGTTCTAGACGAGAGCAATGTCTCTGCGATTGAGTGGACTAATAAAAATCACCGTTCTCCAAACAGTTGACTTATATGGTAGAGATCACTGCAATTCCAGCAGTTGATGCTTTCTCCACATTGTCTGCGAATGAGTGGACTAATAAGAAATATCACTGTTCTCAAACAGTTCACTCTTTACAAGGTAAAGATCCCTGCAAATTCAGCAGTCGGCTCTTTATACAAGTAAGAACCATGCGTTGCGCAGTGGAATCTTATATTATTACTGAGATGCGAGGTATATTCACAAGACCTGGCCAGTCATGTCCTCAAAGTCAGTAAATTGCTTCCAAAAATTCCAGTCAATATTGGTAATTAAGAAGCTATACCCACATAATCACACCTCTTCAAGGTGGTTGTGATAATGACGAACCTCTCTATTGCTGAGGGGGAACGCCTCATTCGCCATATGTAAACGTTTTGCTCGTGTGGGCGAGAGATAACGGATACTCTCCAGCCACTCAAAAGCACTTAGCTAGAGCGTTGCTGAAAGACAACAAGTTGGAAATTCCACCTGGAATTCTAGCTTAGTGGATGTTAGTCTAACTGCATCTACAAAATTGGTTGCTACGTTAGAAACAGCTTACACATAAATGGACGCTGCGCTGTCAATCCACGACAAGTCTGAAGTGGGATTGCGCGATATTTCAACTATATAGCAACTAAAGAGAGAAAATGCTGTCACTTCTCACAACACATCAGAATAGAGGCCGAACGGAATGAGGGAATCTCAACCAATAAGTGCACTTCTGAATCTATGGTAATGACTACAGAAATGAGTCAAGGAAATATAATGGGAATTTGCTACCATCGGCGAACCCAAGAGGCTTATTGGGAGATAAGACTTTTGTCCTACGCTAACCCAAGATCTGCAATAATAGATTTTAGTCTTAACAAGTTCTGCAGTGGCAGCTTGCACAGTTCAACCGGAAGTGATTGTCTCTGCACCGGTGCTGGTCAAAAATTTTAACCCAGTTCCAAATGCCAAGATTACTGTTGGAGAAAGTTGTTCAACTAATACTCTCTCATGATTATCATTCTCCTGTGGCGAAGGGAAGGATGAAATTCTGATGAAGATGAAATGTTGAGAGACACATGGAATGCAACCATTCTCTCTAAACATCATCTGGAAGTTGGTTTGATTGCAAAGCCATTACTTCACATAATGAATCTCTATGGTCCATTCATACATTGCGAAATGGTGTGACTCAGAGAGATCATATATCACAGACAGGAGATATAGCATGGATGTCAGCAGTGGAGCACTGTCAGAAGTAAATAGAAGGGCAGTTCACAGATGAGTGGAGTCAGGACTCTGGATGCTCCCAGTGACTTAATGGAACTTAATGCAGGGCTAACTTTATGGTCTTTGCCTTTGCCACTAAATTCATTATTGCAGGATGAATGTTGGGGCAGATTTTTTTTAAAAAGAAAAATCACTTAGTTCCAAATGTACTACTCTAGTTGGGGTGAAGGGAGACAGGGAGTAATTGACAAAACCACTTGAGGGATCTGGGAACTGTGGATTTCTGAGATTATCTGTCATACCTATGAAAGATTTAAGAGAGGGGCTGTGACATAATGAGTCAGGCATCCACATTCCCAGTCCAACACATCCATAATAATACTTTTAATCTTGAACGGAGACCATCCAGATAGTAGGGTTATTAATAGAATCGAATGTTCTAGAACGCGGTGGGGTAGGGCAGCGGTGTACGCTCGCCTTTTCATTGGCTAATACGTGGCGGCCCACGCTATCCACTAGGCCAAATTTTAAAATCTATTAGTTTGAGCTCGGATTCCACCAGGAGCAGTCGCTATATGTGATGTGGGGACCCAAAAATGCCCTTAAAGATTCCGTAAAATATTGTTCTCTGGACAACAGGTACCACGTTAAAACATACTTTAATGTTGTGGTTATGCCTAGTGAACGAAAGAGAAGAATATAAGAGTATTTTATGAAGAAAATGTGAAAGTGAAAACAGAACTTCTGTGTGCAGGTATTCTGAACACTGCTTCTTCAACCTGTCAGGTCTTCCACGCTGTATACTCCAATTGCATATCATTCCCCTGTTGTGACTGGTTGCGTATGCTAGATGATTGTAAATTACACTCAATGCAAATTCGCAAACCCTTTGTGCATTCTTAATGCCTAGCATGACTCATTCTTACAAACTGTACACTGCTCTTGCGAGTTAACCTTTGGCAGTTTTGGATTGGAATGTGTGATGTAATATGTACAAGTTCCTTTGTAAATGCTGAGAATGTTGGAGTGAGTGAGTTGGTGATTTGATAAGTAGCCTCTCACATTGATAGAAAGATAGATGTTTCATATCCATATGTAGGCAGGACGTGTATGGCACACCAGAATTGCAAAGTTCCTGTGATGCCTGGTGGCTAGATTACGCTCAGGAGAATTAATATAATTTCTCTCTGAAGTATTACACTGGTACCTCTACTGTTGGTAGGTTCATATATAATGTATGGCTCATGCAAATTGACAAGGACAAAACATGTTTTTCCCATATGTGCTTTGGTGCATATGAGAACAATTGCTTATGCAATTTGGCTTCTTTACCTACTGTAGTAGATATGGACATTACTCAGTGGGGAAGGAACACATGATGATGATGTGATGTACTTGTGAGCCAAGTCTGGTCTGAGAGGGGTGAGGTCTGGCATTGCTGTGTGAGTGTGTATGGAATAGGACATTCATGCACCAACATAACAACCATTGGAATTGATGTTTGGTCTGCTAATTGGGTAAATGCCATTAGTTTAATACATATTGCATATTTCAGTTGTAAATGTCTATTTTCCATTTTGCCTCACCATGCCTGTTCATGTTGCTAATTCACAATGCCTGTCTCATGTTGCTATTTCACAATGCTTGCTCATGCTGCTTGCCTTATAGTGCTTGCTTTACTGTGTCTGTTCCTCATTGTGCCCAGGTCTACTGTGGTTTAAACATTGTAAGAACTTAGACATATAAAATGCTTGTAATTGTGTAGGCTACCCCTGTCTCAGCATATAGGCTTGTGATTACCATAGATAGGGGTGAATAATGAAAACATATCACCCACAGTCCATCAGAGTGGAATACTCTCCATCATCAACCAGGAGAGGTGTGTTTGGTCAACACCCTCCCTTACCTCCCCATCTCCATCTGTGTATGTTGATGTATGATAACCTTTTCTTTCAACAAATGTAAAGAGATGGTGTGCTATTTTGTATATCAACAGAGAACAAAGGATGGTGGAGAGGCTTTCATATTTTCTCTGGGACAACTAACCAGGAGTCCCAGACCCAGAACTAACTCCCTATAAGTGTAATCCAGGGATAATCACAGAAGAACCCAGGCTGAATTGCCAGCCTTTATCTTCATGACATACCGTGGCCCAAGTCAACTGAAAGTAATTGTTTTTGAACAGGAAGCAGGATTGGTCGACATTGGTGAACCTGTCTTGGTGCACAGTGAACCATGCTTTAATAAAGAAGACCCCTGTCTACAATTTGTCTCGGTCAGGCTCATGGAAAGTGAAACCTGTGCCCCAATGGAACACTTAGTCATTCTCCTAGAATCCAAAATGCAGGAATTTCTTGGAGGGTTTTATCTCAGCTCTCTAAGCGCTGAATATAAAATGGGAGAAAAACAGTTCTGAAGAATTCCATTATGAGAATTATAATGGTTATTATAGTGTTCAGGACAGTGATCATTGATTATATCAGTATCATCTGAGAAAATGAAAAACAAGTCTCTGGTTTTTAACCCCATTCAAAGAAGCTAGGTGAAATGACTATTGCAGTGGATTGTTTATCTAGGACTTATCTTGGATAATACCCAGCATGGTGCTCACACAGTGATTGTTGAATGAGACTTGAAAAGTAGGTGAAGTTGGACTGGCTAGGTGAGATGCTGCAATATATTGGATTTTGTTCATATCTCTGGGTCTCTTCAGCATGTCATGATCTACATGTACCGAGTATACATCTCCCAATGTCAGGAGAGTGATATCCTCAACCATTTGAAGTACCCCAGTGTCAGCTTTCACAGGCAGTCTGGTCAACAGTGAGATTCAGTACCATATCATCACCCCAACTTCTGTTCTCAAGAGGAAATGATCTGCCATGGGACTTATTATAGGAAGTCTGCTACCTGGAGCTTTCCCAACATCAATTGCTGATGATAACAGGATGCAACTGATCCAGAACAGTAGTTCCTTCCTTAAGTTTCCCATAAATAGGATTTTATAAAATTCCCAAGAGACAAGAAGTGATGATAGATACCGTAACTGAGTGGTGTAGTTAGAGATTAGAGAGGAGGAGGAGAGTATATTGATCGGTTGGTGGATTACTTAGGAGTTGTTGTATCATGATTATCTGAATGCATGTCCTGCATGTTTGTACATTATGCATGTACTTGTTGAAGTGTAGACATGGCAAAAGGATGAACCATTGGTCTTCACTCGACCCACCAGCAGCTCAATAAAGAGTATTAATGAACCAGTGTTTTAAGTACATGTCTCAGGAGAATGTCTTGTACAGTTGCTGTCAAGTATTGTCTCTGGTGAATGTCTTAAGTTACTGTGGTTGGTTACAGATATTGTAAAAAGTCCTGTATAGATGTTGTCAAGTATCTCTCATGATGTATGTCTTGTACAATTGTGGTGTAAACAATTCCATGTAAATGTATGTCCCACTTTTGTCAAGAACCTGTCATGTAGATGTATTGTTCAACAGATGTTATGTACAGTTATTGTTGAGTTGGTCTACTAATATTGAATCCTTAAATCCTAAGGTATAATTGGACAACTGATATAGGTCACTTTTGACACAAATAAAATAAGGGAAGATCTAATGTGACGGACGAATAGCACACTGACAACATTATGATGAGTGAATTGGATCCTCAGTTGTACAGGGGCGAATAGTCCAGATCTTCTTTTGGTCTTTGAGGGAACCTTTTTCTTCTTTTATAAATTTCTGTGTAGATACTTGGGTAGTCTCACAGTGGGGGTTCAGAGCCAAAGGAAAAATGGTTCTCCAAAAGGGCTAGGCGGGAATGATTATCTATCTCATTTGAGAGACCTCTAGACAAAAACGTGCAAGACCATATCCTTTATCTTGTCTATTTATTATTCAAGATATATTTCCAGAGAACACTACTAAATAGGTCCTCTGTCAACTCCTAATTTGTCACATAACTGGGTTGCTCTTTCCGGGATATAAACCCTGGGAAAACGAACACTCGTCTCGGATTTAAACCCTGGTAATAACCTGCTAGGGGCTCACATTTCAGATGCCCTGATGTCGGGATACAAACTTTGGGTATACCCTGCATAAGACTCACTTTTGGGATCTCTATGTTGGTATTAAAATCCGGGATGACCTCTCGCAAATTAGACCCAATTCTTGGAGTTTTTATGGTGTTGTTTAATGGACCCTGTCTCTTATATGTGGATGCTATGGTCCGGACATTTAAACCCACAATAAATCTCTAGAAGGTTTGATTTCATTAATGGTGATAATATTGCATGTATCACTGTTTTAATATGTCAGGTAGGATTTCAATGTAGCTGACTGAAGATGATGTATAAATATCTTATGGGTCAACATAAATGCTGTATCCATGATATTTGTGTTCTCAGAATGAAATGATTTATTGGCTTGTCAATATGTTGTATAATTTTGTGCATGCTGGTTGTTCAATATATGTATCAAAAATTAAGGTACCTGGAACACCAGAGAACACAAATTATATTAATATAACTGAGACAGCTATTACACGGGAAAAAATTCATTTTTGTCCCTCAAATTAAGACACTTAATCCAGTAAATGAACATGAGGCCTACTCCATCTCCTATTTAATTGCTGGCATGGGAGTGAGAGGGGGAATATTGTTGTAAATACAACATTTTTAATGTCACCACATCACATAAGAGAACAACTTCTTATATTCCCTTCTCCCCACAACATTCTTGCAACACTGAGGGTGAAGATGGTGAGCACTGATGGTTAATTTCATAGGGCACCCATAAAGACACCACGTTAACACACTCTCGGTTAAAGTCGGTTATTCAAAACAGACTATTGTCCAGTGTTGATTCGACATCTGGGTTTATTCTTCAGTTGTGTGACCTTGTCAGTAACTCTGATCAAGTTGCTGAGGGTGAGCAGAATTGAATCTCCAGGAGAAATTCCTTAACATCTGTCACTTGCTATTCTTGAAGTAGTGGTATTCTTAAGCGTACCGAATGTACGTGATGGACGAGATGAAAGGAAGATTCTACCTGATGTCATGGGCAGTCTGGTGTCTATAAGACATTAGTCTATTGTTCGATGGTGTAATCTCTCTGGTGTACTAGGATCCACGTCACTAGGAGTTAACTCATTGAATTTCCGGGAAGGCCATCAAAATAACTGGACCCATGTCATTTCCATGGCAGTGGAACGCATACACGACGTATGTGTTTAGGAAACGATGGGAACCAACCTGATATCATTGGCGTATCACACGATTATGAGCACATCTTGGACAACCTGAAAAATTTCATGAAGAGATCAAACAGGATCCGTCTCCGACGTCGGCCGTCAATTCATCCTCAATTGAGAAGCATTTCTGCCTGGAAAACGGTGGAAATTAAAGGGCGGACAAAGTTAGTGGAACTAATGTCTTTCCCATTTTTCATCATCAACTGAGAAGACTTTTCTGCCTGAAGAATGGTGGGAATGTGGCTCAGTTCTAGACGAGAGCAATGTCTCTGCGATTGAGTGGACTAATAAAAATCACCGTTCTCCAAACAGTTGACTTATATGGTAGAGATCACTGCAATTCCAGCAGTTGATGCTTTCTCCACATTGTCTGCGAATGAGTGGACTAATAAGAAATATCACTGTTCTCAAACAGTTCACTCTTTACAAGGTAAAGATCCCTGCAAATTCAGCAGTCGGCTCTTTATACAAGTAAGAACCATGCGTTGCGCAGTGGAATCTTATATTATTACTGAGATGCGAGGTATATTCACAAGACCTGGCCAGTCATGTCCTCAAAGTCAGTAAATTGCTTCCAAAAATTCCGGTCAATATTGGTAATTAAGAAGCTATACCCACATAATCACACCTCTTCAAGGTGGTTGTGATAATGACGAACCTCTCTATTGCTGAGGGGGAACGCCTCATTCGCCATATGTAAACGTTTTGCTCGTGTGGGCGAGAGATAACGGATACTCTCCAGCCACTCAAAAGCACTTAGCTAGAGCGTTGCTGAAAGACAACAAGTTGGAAATTCCACCTGGAATTCTAGCTTAGTGGATGTTAGTCTAACTGCATCTACAAAATTGGTTGCTACGTTAGAAACAGCTTACGCATAAATGGACGCTGCGCTGTCAATCCACGACAAGTCTGAAGTGGGATTGCGCGATATTTCAACTATATAGCAACTAAAGAGAGAAAATGCTGTCACTTCTCACAACACATTAGAATAGAGGCCGAACTGAATGAGGGAATCTCAACCAATAAGTGCACTTCTGAATCTATGGTAATGACTACAGAAATGAGTCAAGGAAATATAATGGGAATTTGCTACCATCGGCGAACCCAAGAGGCTTATTGGGAGATAAGACTTTTGTCCTACGCTAACCCAAGATCTGCAATAATAGATTTTAGTCTTAAAAAGTTCTGCAGTGGCAGCTTGCACAGTTCAACCGGAAGTGATTGTCTCTGCTCCGGTGCTGGTCAAAAATTTTAACCCAGTTCCAAATGCCAAGATTACTGTTGGAGAAAGTTGTTCAACTAATACTCTCTCATGATTATCATTCTCCTGTGGCGAAGGGAAGGATGAAATTCTGATGAAGATGAAATGTTGAGAGACACATGGAATGCAACCATTCTCTCTAAACATCATCTGGAAGTTGGTTTGATTGCAAAGCCATTACTTCACATAATGAATCTCTATGGTCCATTCATACATTGCGAAATGGTGTGACTCAGAGAGATCATATATCACAGACAGGAGATATAGCATGGATGTCAGCAGTGGAGCACTGTCAGAAGTAAATAGAAGGGCAGTTCACAGATGAGTGGAGTCAGGACTCTGGATGCTCCCAGTGACTTAATGGAACTTAATGCAGGGCTAACTTCATGGTCTTTGCCTTTGCCACTAAATTCATTATTGCAGGATGAATGTTGGGGCAGATTTTTTTTAAAAAGAAAAATCACTTAGTTCCAAATGTACTACTCTAGTTGGGGTGAAGGGAGACAGGGAGTAATTGACAAAACCACTTGAGGGATCTGGGAACTGTGGATTTCTGAGATTATCTGTCATACCTATGAAAGATTTAAGAGAGGGGCTGTGACATAATGGGTCAGGCATCCACATTCCCAGTCCAACATAATAATACTTTTAATCTTGAACGGAGACCATCCAGATAGTAGGGTTATTAATAGAATCGAATGTTCTAGAACGCGGTGGGGTAGGGCAGCGGTGTACGCTCGCCTTTTCATTGGCTAATACGTGGCGGCCCACGCTATCCACTAGGCCAAATTTTAAAATCTATTAGTTTGAGCTCGGATTCCACCAGGAGCAGTCGCTATATGTGATGTGGGGACCCAAAAATGCCCTTAAAGATTCCGTAAAATATTGTTCTCTGGACAACAGGTACCACGTTAAAACATACTTTAATGTTGTGGTTATGCCTAGTGAACGAAAGAGAAGAATATAAGAGTATTTTATGAAGAAAATGTGAAAGTGAAAACAGAACTTCTGTGTGCAGGTATTCTGAACACTGCTTCTTCAACCTGTCAGGTCTTCCACGCTGTATACTCCAATTGCATATCATTCCCCTGTTGTGACTGGTTGCGTATGCTAGATGATTGTAAATTACACTCAATGCAAATTCGCAAACCCTTTGTGCATTCTTAATGCCTAGCATGACTCATTCTTACAAACTGTACACTGCTCTTGCGAGTTAACCTTTGGCAGTTTTGGATTGGAATGTGTGATGTAATATGTACAAGTTCCTTTGTAAATGCTGAGAATGTTGGAGTGAGTGAGTTGGTGATTTGATAAGTAGCCTCTCACATTGATAGAAAGATAGATGTTTCATATCCATATGTAGGCAGGACGTGTATGGCACACCAGAATTGCAAAGTTCCTGTGATGCCTGGTGGCTAGATTACGCTCAGGAGAATTAATATAATTTCTCTCTGAAGTATTACACTGGTACCTCTACTGTTGGTAGGTTCATATGAACTAGTTCTTAAAAGGACAATAGGTGTGTGAACCTGTGTTTTAGTCGGCTGAATATAATGTATGGCTCATGCAAATTGACAAGGACAAAACATGTTTTTCCCATATGTGCTTTGGTGCATATGAGAACAATTGCTTATGCAATTTGGCTTCTTTACCTACTGTAGTAGATATGGACATTACTCAGTGGGGAAGGAACACATGATGATGATGTGATGTACTTGTGAGCCAAGTCTGGTCTGAGAGGGGTGAGGTCTGGCATTGCTGTGTGAGTGTGTATGGAATAGGACATTCATGCACCAACATAACAACCATTGGAATTGATGTTTGGTCTGCTAATTGGGTAAATGCCATTAGTTTAATACATATTGCATATTTCAGTTGTAAATGTCTATTTTCCATTTTGCCTCACCATGCCTGTTCATGTTGCTAATTCACAATGCCTGTCTCATGTTGCTATTTCACAATGCTTGCTCATGCTGCTTGCCTTATAGTGCTTGCTTTACTGTGTCTGTTCCTCATTGTGCCCAGGTCTACTGTGGTTTAAACATTGTAAGAACTTAGACATATAAAATGCTTGTAATTGTGTAGGCTACCCCTGTCTCAGCATATAGGCTTGTGATTACCATAGATAGGGGTGAATAATGAAAACATATCACCCACAGTCCATCAGAGTGGAATACTCTCCATCATCAACCAGGAGAGGTGTGTTTGGTCAACACCCTCCCTTACCTCCCCATCTCCATCTGTGTATGTTGATGTATGATAACCTTTTCTTTTAACAAATGTAAAGAGATGGTGTGCTATTTTGTATATCAACAGAGAACAAAGGATGGTGGAGAGGCTTTCATATTTTCTCTGGGACAACTAACCAGGAGTCCCAGACCCAGAACTAACTCCCTATAAGTGTAATCCAGGGATAATCACAGAAGAACCCAGGCTGAATTGCCAGCCTTTATCTTCATGACATACCGTGGCCCAAGTCAACTGAAAGTAATTGTTTTTGAACAGGAAGCAGGATTGGTCGACATTGGTGAACCTGTCTTGGTGCACAGTGAACCATGCTTTAATAAAGAAGACCCCTGTCTACAATTTGTCTCGGTCAGGCTCATGGAAAGTGAAACCTGTGCCCCAATGGAACACTTAGTCATTCTCCTAGAATCCAAAATGCAGGCATTTCTTGGAGGGTTTTATCTCAGCTCTCTAAGCGCTGAATATAAAATGGGAGAAAAACAGTTCTGAAGAATTCCATTATGAGAATTATAATGGTTATTATAGTGTTCAGGACAGTGATAATTGATTATATCAGTATCATCTGAGAAAATGAAAAACAAGTCTCTGGTTGTTAACCCCATTCAAAGAAGCTAGGTGAAATGACTATTGCAGTGGATTGTTTATCTAGGACTTATCTTGGATAATACCCAGCATGGTGCTCACACAGTGATTGTTGAATGAGACTTGAAAAGTAGGTGAAGTTGGACTGGCTAGGTGAGATGCTGCAATATATTGGATTTTGTTCATATCTCTGGGTCTCTTCAGCATGTCATGATCTACATGTACCGAGTATACATCTCCCAATGTCAGGAGAGTGATATCCTCAACCATTTGAAGTACCCCAGTGTCAGCTTTCACAGGCAGTCTGGTCAACAGTGAGATTCAGTACCATATCATCACCCCAACTTCTGTTCTCAAGAGGAAATGATCTGCCATGGGATTTATTATAGGAAGTCTGCTACCTGGAGCTTTCCCAACATCAATTGCTGATGATAACAGGATGCAACTGATCCAGAACAGTAGTTCCTTCCTTAAGTTTCCCATAAATAGGATTTTATAAAATTCCCAAGAGACAAGAAGTGATGATAGATACCGTAACTGAGTGGTGTAGTTAGAGATTAGAGAGGAGGAGGAGAGTATATTGATCGGTTGGTGGATTACTTAGAAGTTGTTGTATCATGATTATCTGAATGCATGTCCTGCATGTTTGTACATTATGCATGTACTTGTTGAAGTGCAGACATGGCAAAAGGATGAACCATTGGTCTTCACTCGACCCACCAGCAGCTCAATAAAGAGTATTAATGAACCAGTGTTTTAAGTACATGTCTCAGGAGAATGTCTTGTACAGTTGCTGTCAAGTATTGTCTCTGGTGAATGTCTTAAGTTACTGTGGTTGGTTACAGATATTGTAAAAAGTCCTGTATAGATGTTGTCAAGTATCTCTCATGATGTATGTCTTGTACAATTGTGGTGTAAATAATTCCATGTAAATGTATGTCCCACTTTTGTCAAGAACCTGTCATGTAGATGTATTGTTCAACAGATGTTATGTACAGTTATTGTTGAGTTGGTCTACTAATATTGAATCCTTAAGTCCTAAGGTATAATTGGACAACTGATATAGGTCACTTTTGACACAAATAAAATAAGGGAAGATCTAATGTGACGGACGAATAGCACACTGACAACATTATGATGAGTGAATTGGATCCTCAATTGTACAGGGGCGAATAGTCCAGATCTTCTTTTGGTCTTTGAGGGAACCTTTTTCTTCTTTTATAAATTTGTGTGTATATACTTGGGTAGTCTCACAGTGGGGGTTCAGAGCCAAAGGAAAAATGGTTCTCCAAAAGGGCTAGGCGGGAATGATTATCTATCTCATTTGAGAGACCTCTAGACAAAAACGTGCAAGACCATATCCTTTATCTTGTCTATTTATTATTCAAGATATATTTCCAGAGAACACTACTAAATAGGTCCTCTGTCAACTCCTAATTTGTCACATAACTGGGTTGCTCTTTCCGGGATATAAACCCTGGGAAAACGAACACTCGTCTCGGATTTAAACCCTGGTAATAACCTGCTAGGGGCTCACATATCAGATGCCCTGATGTCGGGATACAAACTTTGGGTATACCCTGCATAAGACTCACTTTTGGGATCTCTATGTTGGTATTAAAATCCGGGGTGACCTCTCGCAAATCAGACCCAATTCTTGGAGTTTTCATGGTGCTGTTTAATGGACCCTGTCTCTTATATGTGGATGCTATGGTCCGGACATTTAAACCCACAATAAATCTCTAGAAGGTTTGATTTCATTAATGGTGATAATATTGCATGTATCACTGTTTTAATATGTCAGGTAGGATTTCAATGTAGCTGACTGAAGATGATGTATAAATATCTTATGGGTCAACATAAATGCTGTATCCATGATATTTGTGTTCTCAGAATGAAATGATTTATTGGCTTGTCAATATGTTGTATAATTTTGTGCATGCTGGTTGTTCAATATATGTATCAAAAATTAAGGTACCTGAAACACCAGAGAGCACAAATTATTTTAATATAACTGAGACAGCTATTACACGGGAAAAAAATTCATTTTTGTCCCTCAAATTAAGACACTTAATCCAGTAAATGAACATGAGGCCTACTCCATCTCCTATTTAATTGCTGGCATGGGAGAGAGAGGGGGAATATTGTTGTAAATACAACATTTTTAATGTCACCACATCACATAAGAGAACAACTTCTTATATTCCCTTCTCCCCACAACATTCTTGCAACACTGAGGGTGAAGATGGTGAGCACTGATGGTTAATTTCATAGGGCACCCATAAAGACACCACGTTAACACACTCTCGGTTAAAGTCGGTTATTCAAAACAGACTATTGTCCAGTGTTGATTCGACATCTAGGTTTATTCTTCAGTTGTGTGACCTTGTCAGTAACTCTGATCAAGTTGCTGAGGGTGAGCAGAATTGAATCTCCAGGAGAAATTCCTTAACATTTGTCACTTGCTATTCTTGAAGTAGTGGTATTCTTAAGCGTACCGAATGTACGTGATGGACGAGATGAAAGGAAGATTCTACCTGATGTCATGGGCAGTCTGGTGTCTATAAGACATTAGTCTATTGTTCGATGGTGTAATCTCTCTGGTGTACTAGGATCCACGTCACTAGGAGTTAACTCATTGAATTTCCGGGAAGGCCATCAAAATAACTGGACCCATGTCATTTCCATGGCAGTGGAACGCATACACGACGTATGTGTTTAGGAAACGATGGGAACCAACCTGGTGTCATTGGCGTATCACACGATTAGGAGCACATCATGGACAACCTGAAAAATTTCATGAAGAGATAAAACAGGATCCGTCTCCGACGTCGGCCGTCAATTCATCCTCAATTGAGAAGCATTTCTGCCTGGAAAACGGTGGAAATTAAAGGGCGGACAAAGTTAGTGGAACTAATGTCTTTCCCATTTTTCATCATCAATTGAGAAGACTTTTCTGCCTGAAGAATGGTGGGAATGTGGCTCAGTTCTAGACGAGAGCAATGTCTCTGCGATTGAGTGGACTAATAAAAATCACTGTTCTCCAAACAGTTGACTTATATGGTAGAGATCACTGCAATTCCAGCAGTTGATGCTTTCTACACATTGTCTGCGAATGAGTGGACTAATAAGAAAGATCACTGTTCTCAAACAGTTCACTCTTTACAAGGTAAAGATCCCTGCAAATTCAGCAGTCGGCTCTTTATACAAGTAAGAACCATGCGTTGCGCAGTGGAATCTTATATTATTACTGAGATGCGAGGTATATTCACAAGACCTGGCCAGTCATGTCCTCAAAGTCAGTAAATTGCTTCCAAAAATTCCAGTCAATATTGGTAATTAAGAAGCTATACCCACATAATCACACCTCTTCAAGGTGGTTGTGATAATGACGAACCTCTCTATTGCTGAGGGGGAACGCCTCATTCGCCATATGTAAACGTTTTGCTCGTGTGGGCGAGAGATAACGGATACTCTCCAGCCACTCAAAAGCACTTAGCTAGAGCGTTGCTGAAAGACAACAAGTTGGAAATTCCACCTGGAATTCTAGCTTAGTGGATGTTAGTCTAACTGCATCTACAAAATTGGTTGCTACGTTAGAAACAGCTTACACATAAATGGACGCTGCGCTGTCAATCCACGACAAGTCTGAAGTGGGATTGCGCGATATTTCAACTATATAGCAACTAAAGAGAGAAAATGCTGTCACTTCTCACAACACATCAGAATAGAGGCCGAACGGAATGAGGGAATCTCAACCAATAAGTGCACTTCTGAATCTATGGTAATGACTACAGAAATGAGTCAAGGAAATATAATGGGAATTTGCTACCATCGGCGAACCCAAGAGGCTTATTGGGAGATAAGACTTTTGTCCTACGCTAACCCAAGATCTGCAATAGTAGATTTTAGTCTTAACAAGTTCTGCAGTGGCAGCTTGCACAGTTCAACCGGAAGTGATTGTCTCTGCTCCGGTGCTGGTCAAAAATTTTAACCCAGTTTCAAATGCCAAGATTACTGTTGGAGAAAGTTGTTCAACTAATACTCTCTCATGATTATCATTCTCCTGTGGCGAAGGGAAGGATGAAATTCTGATGAAGATGAAATGTTGAGAGACACATGGAATGCAACCATTCTCTCTAAACATCATCTGGAAGTTGGTTTGATTGCAAAGCCATTACTTCACATAATGAATCTCTATGGTCCATTCATACATTGCGAAATGGTGTGACTCAGAGAGATCATATATCACAGACAGGAGATATAGCATGGATGTCAGCAGTGGAGCACTGTCAGAAGTAAATAGAAGGGCAGTTCACAGATGAGTGGAGTCAGGACTCTGGATGCTCCCAGTGACTTAATGGAACTTAATGCAGGGCTAACTTCATGGTCTTTGCCTTTGCCACTAAATTCATTATTGCAGGATGAATGTTGGGGCAGATTTTTTTTAAAAAGAAAAATCACTTAGTTCCAAATGTACTACTCTAGTTGGGGTGAAGGGAGACAGGGAGTAATTGACAAAACCACTTGAGGGATCTGGGAACTGTGGATTTCTGAGATTATCTGTCATACCTATGAAAGATTTAAGAGAGGGGCTGTGACATAATGGATCAGGCATCCACATTCCCAGTCCAAGACATCCATTATAATACTTTTAATCTTGAACGGAGACCATCGAGATAGTAGGGTTATTAATAGAATCGAATGTTCTAGAACGCGGTGGGGTAGGGCAGCGGTGTACGCTCGCCTTTTCATTGGCTAATACGTGGCGGCCCACGCTATCCACTAGGCCAAATTTTAAAATCTATTAGTTTGAGCTCGGATTCCACCAGGAGCAGTCGCTATATGTGATGTGGGGACCCAAAAATGCCCTTAAAGATTCCGTAAAATATTGTTCTCTGGACAACAGGTACCACGTTAAAACATACTTTAATGTTGTGGTTATGCCTAGTGAACGAAAGAGAAGAATATAAGAGTATTTTATGAAGAAAATGTGAAAGTGAAAACAGAACTTCTGTGTGCAGGTATTCTGAACACTGCTTCTTCAACCTGTCAGGTCTTCCACGCTGTATACTCCAATTGCATATCATTCCCCTGTTGTGACTGGTTGCGTATGCTAGATGATTGTAAATTACACTCAATGCAAATTCGCAAACCCTTTGTGCATTCTTAATGCCTAGCATGACTCATTCTTACAAACTGTACACTGCTCTTGCGAGTTAACCTTTGGCAGTTTTGGATTGGAATGTGTGATGTAATATGTACAAGTTCCTTTGTAAATGCTGAGAATGTTGGAGTGAGTGAGTTGGTGATTTGATAAGTAGCCTCTCACATTGATAGAAAGATAGATGTTTCATATCCATATGTAGGCAGGACGTGTATGGCACACCAGAATTGCAAAGTTCCTGTGATGCCTGGTGGCTAGATTACGCTCAGGAGAATTAATATAATTTCTCTCTGAAGTATTACACTGGTACCTCTACTGTTGGTAGGTTCATATGAACTAGTTCTTAAAAGGACAATAGGTGTGTGAACCTGTGTTTTAGTCGGCTGAATATAATGTATGGCTCATGCAAATTGACAAGGACAAAACATGTTTTTCCCATATGTGCTTTGGTGCATATGAGAACAATTGCTTATGCAATTTGGCTTCTTTACCTACTGTAGTAGATATGGACATTACTCAGTGGGGAAGGAACACATGATGATGATGTGATGTACTTGTGAGCCAAGTCTGGTCTGAGAGGGGTGAGGTCTGGCATTGCTGTGTGAGTGTGTATGGAATAGGACATTCATGCACCAACATAACAACCATTGGAATTGATGTTTGGTCTGCTAATTGGGTAAATGCCATTAGTTTAATACATATTGCATATTTCAGTTGTAAATGTCTATTTTCCATTTTGCCTCACCATGCCTGTTCATGTTGCTAATTCACAATGCCTGTCTCATGTTGCTATTTCACAATGCTTGCTCATGCTGCTTGCCTTATAGTGCTTGCTTTACTGTGTCTGTTCCTCATTGTGCCCAGGTCTACTGTGGTTTAAACATTGTAAGAACTTAGACATATAAAATGCTTGTAATTGTGTAGGCTACCCCTGTCTCAGCATATAGGCTTGTGATTACCATAGATAGGGGTGAATAATGAAAACATATCACCCACAGTCCATCAGAGTGGAATACTCTCCATCATCAACCAGGAGAGGTGTGTTTGGTCAACACCCTCCCTTACCTCCCCATCTCCATCTGTGTATGTTGATGTATGATAACCTTTTCTTTTAACAAATGTAAAGAGATGGTGTGCTATTTTGTATATCAACAGAGAACAAAGGATGGTGGAGAGGCTTTCATATTTTCTCTGGGACAACTAACCAGGAGTCCCAGACCCAGAACTAACTCCCTATAAGTGTAATCCAGGGATAATCACAGAAGAACCCAGGCTGAATTGCCAGCCTTTATCTTCATGACATACCGTGGCCCAAGTCAACTGAAAGTAATTGTTTTTGAACAGGAAGCAGGATTGGTCGACATTGGTGAACCTGTCTTGGTGCACAGTGAACCATGCTTTAATAAAGAAGACCCCTGTCTACAATTTGTCTCGGTCAGGCTCATGGAAAGTGAAACCTGTGCCCCAATGGAACACTTAGTCATTCTCCTAGAATCCAAAATGCAGGCATTTCTTGGAGGGTTTTATCTCAGCTCTCTAAGCGCTGAATATAAAATGGGAGAAAAACAGTTCTGAAGAATTCCATTATGAGAATTATAATGGTTATTATAGTGTTCAGGACAGTGATCATTGATTATATCAGTATCATCTGAGAAAATGAAAAACAAGTCTCTGGTTGTTAACCCCATTCAAAGAAGCTAGGTGAAATGACTATTGCAGTGGATTGTTTATCTAGGACTTATCTTGGATAATACCCAGCATGGTGCTCACACAGTGATTGTTGAATGAGACTTGAAAAGTAGGTGAAGTTGGACTGGCTAGGTGAGATGCTGCAATATATTGGATTTTGTTCATATCTCTGGGTCTCTTCAGCATGTCATGATCTACATGTACCGAGTATACATCTCCCAATGTCAGGAGAGTGATATCCTCAACCATTTGAAGTACCCCAGTGTCAGCTTTCACAGGCAGTCTGGTCAACAGTGAGATTCAGTACCATATCATCACCCCAACTTCTGTTCTCAAGAGGAAATGATCTGCCATGGGATTTATTATAGGAAGTCTGCTACCTGGAGCTTTCCCAACATCAATTGCTGATGATAACAGGATGCAACTGATCCAGAACAGTAGTTCCTTCCTTAAGTTTCCCATAAATAGGATTTTATAAAATTCCCAAGAGACAAGAAGTGATGATAGATACCGTAACTGAGTGGTGTAGTTAGAGATTAGAGAGGAGGAGGAGAGTATATTGATCGGTTGGTGGATTACTTAGAAGTTGTTGTATCATGATTATCTGAATGCATGTCCTGCATGTTTGTACATTATGCATGTACTTGTTGAAGTGCAGACATGGCAAAAGGATGAACCATTGGTCTTCACTCGACCCACCAGCAGCTCAATAAAGAGTATTAATGAACCAGTGTTTTAAGTACATGTCTCAGGAGAATGTCTTGTACAGTTGCTGTCAAGTATTGTCTCTGGTGAATGTCTTAAGTTACTGTGGTTGGTTACAGATATTGTAAAAAGTCCTGTATAGATGTTGTCAAGTATCTCTCATGATGTATGTCTTGTACAATTGTGGTGTAAAGAATTCCATGTAAATGTATGTCCCACTTTTGTCAAGAACCTGTCATGTAGATGTATTGTTCAACAGATGTTATGTACAGTTATTGTTGAGTTGGTCTACTAATATTGAATCCTTAAGTCCTAAGGTATAATTGGACAACTGATATAGGTCACTTTTGACACAAATAAAATAAGGGAAGATCTAATGTGACGGACGAATAGCACACTGACAACATTATGATGAGTGAATTGGATCCTCAATTGTACAGGGGCGAATAGTCCAGATCTTCTTTTGGTCTTTGAGGGAACCTTTTTCTTCTTTTATAAATTTGTGTGTATATACTTGGGTAGTCTCACAGTGGGGGTTCAGAGCCAAAGGAAAAATGGTTCTCCAAAAGGGCTATGCGGGAATGATTATCTATCTCATTTGAGAGACCTCTAGACAAAAACGTGCAAGACCATATCCTTTATCTTGTCTATTTATTATTCAAGATATATTTCTAGAGAACACTACTAAATAGGTCCTCTGTCAACTCCTAATTTGTCACATAACTGGGTTGCTCTTTCCGGGATATAAACCCTGGGAAAACGAACACTCGTCTCGGATTTAAACCCTGGTAATAACCTGCTAGGGGCTCACATATCAGATGCCCTGATGTCGGGATACAAACTTTGGGTATACCCTGCATAAGACTCACTTTTGGGATCTCTATGTTGGTATTAAAATCCGGGGTGACCTCTCGCAAATCAGACCCAATTCTTGGAGTTTTCATGGTGCTGTTTAATGGACCCTGTCTCTTATATGTGGATGCTATGGTCCGGACATTTAAACCCACAATAAATCTCTAGAAGGTTTGATTTCATTAATGGTGATAATATTGCATGTATCACTGTTTTAATATGTCAGGTAGGATTTCAATGTAGCTGACTGAAGATGATGTATAAATATCTTATGGGTCAACATAAATGCTGTATCCATGATATTTGTGTTCTCAGAATGAAATGATTTATTGGCTTGTCAATATGTTGTATAATTTTGTGCATGCTGGTTGTTCAATATATGTATAAAAAATTAAGGTACCTGAAACACCAGAGAGCACAAATTATTTTAATATAACTGAGACAGCTATTACACGGGAAAAAAATTCATTTTTGTCCCTCAAATTAAGACACTTAATCCAGTAAATGAACATGAGGCCTACTCCATCTCCTATTTAATTGCTGGCATGGGAGAGAGAGGGGGAATATTGTTGTAAATACAACATTTTTAATGTCACCACATCACATAAGAGAACAACTTCTTATATTCCCTTCTCCCCACAACATTCTTGCAACACTGAGGGTGAAGATGGTGAGCACTGATGGTTAATTTCATAGGGCACCCATAAAGACACCACGTTAACACACTCTCGGTTAAAGTCGGTTATTCAAAACAGACTATTGTCCAGTGTTGATTCGACATCTAGGTTTATTCTTCAGTTGTGTGACCTTGTCAGTAACTCTGATCAAGTTGCTGAGGGTGAGCAGAATTGAATCTCCAGGAGAAATTCCTTAACATTTGTCACTTGCTATTCTTGAAGTAGTGGTATTCTTAAGCGTACCGAATGTACGTGATGGACGAGATGAAAGGAAGATTCTACCTGATGTCATGGGCAGTCTGGTGTCTATAAGACATTAGTCTATTGTTCGATGGTGTAATCTCTCTGGTGTACTAGGATCCACGTCACTAGGAGTTAACTCATTGAATTTCCGGGAAGGCCATCAAAATAACTGGACCCATGTCATTTCCATGGCAGTGGAACGCATACACGACGTATGTGTTTAGGAAACGATGGGAACCAACCTGGTGTCATTGGCGTATCACACGATTAGGAGCACATCATGGACAACCTGAAAAATTTCATGAAGAGATAAAACAGGATCCGTCTCCGACGTCGGCCGTCAATTCATCCTCAATTGAGAAGCATTTCTGCCTGGAAAACGGTGGAAATTAAAGGGCGGACAAAGTTAGTGGAACTAATGTCTTTCCCATTTTTCATCATCAATTGAGAAGACTTTTCTGCCTGAAGAATGGTGGGAATGTGGCTCAGTTCTAGACGAGAGCAATGTCTCTGCGATTGAGTGGACTAATAAAAATCACTGTTCTCCAAACAGTTGACTTATATGGTAGAGATCACTGCAATTCCAGCACTTGATGCTTTCTACACATTGTCTGCGAATGAGTGGACTAATAAGAAAGATCACTGTTCTCAAACAGTTCACTCTTTACAAGGTAAAGATCCCTGCAAATTCAGCAGTCGGCTCTTTATACAAGTAAGAACCATGCGTTGCGCAGTGGAATCTTATATTATTACTGAGATGCGAGGTATATTCACAAGACCTGGCCAGTCATGTCCTCAAAGTCAGTAAATTGCTTACAAAAATTCCAGTCAATATTGGTAATTAAGAAGCTATACCCACATAATCACACCTCTTCAAGGTGGTTGTGATAATGACGAACCTCTCTATTGCTGAGGGGGAACGCCTCATTCGCCATATGTAAACGTTTTGCTCGTGTGGGCGAGAGATAACGGATACTCTCCAGCCACTCAAAAGCACTTAGCTAGAGCGTTGCTGAAAGACAACAAGTTGGAAATTCCACCTGGAATTCTAGCTTAGTGGATGTTAGTCTAACTGCATCTACAAAATTGGTTGCTACGTTAGAAACAGCTTACACATAAATGGACGCTGCGCTGTCAATCCACGACAAGTCTGAAGTGGGATTGCGCGATATTTCAACTATATAGCAACTAAAGAGAGAAAATGCTGTCACTTCTCACAACACATCAGAATAGAGGCCGAACGGAATGAGGGAATCTCAACCAATAAGTGCACTTCTGAATCTATGGTAATGACTACAGAAATGAGTCAAGGAAATATAATGGGAATTTGCTACCATCGGCGAACCCAAGAGGCTTATTGGGAGATAAGACTTTTGTCCTACGCTAACCCAAGATCTGCAATAGTAGATTTTAGTCTTAACAAGTTCTGCAGTGGCAGCTTGCACAGTTCAACCGGAAGTGATTGTCTCTGCTCCGGTGCTGGTCAAAAATTTTAACCCAGTTTCAAATGCCAAGATTACTGTTGGAGAAAGTTGTTCAACTAATACTCTCTCATGATTATCATTCTCCTGTGGCGAAGGGAAGGATGAAATTCTGATGAAGATGAAATGTTGAGAGACACATGGAATGCAACCATTCTCTCTAAACATCATCTGGAAGTTGGTTTGATTGCAAAGCCATTACTTCACATAATGAATCTCTATGGTCCATTCATACATTGCGAAATGGTGTGACTCAGAGAGATCATATATCACAGACAGGAGATATAGCATGGATGTCAGCAGTGGAGCACTGTCAGAAGTAAATAGAAGGGCAGTTCACAGATGAGTGGAGTCAGGACTCTGGATGCTCCCAGTGACTTAATGGAACTTAATGCAGGGCTAACTTCATGGTCTTTGCCTTTGCCACTAAATTCATTATTGCAGGATGAATGTTGGGGCAGATTTTTTTAAAAAAGAAAAATCACTTAGTTCCAAATGTACTACTCTAGTTGGGGTGAAGGGAGACAGGGAGTAATTGACAAAACCACTTGAGGGATCTGGAAACTGTGGATTTCTGAGATTATCTGTCATACCTATGAAAGATTTAAGAGAGGGGCTGTGACATAATGGATCAGGCATCCACATTCCCAGTCCAACACATCCATAATAATACTTTTAATCTTGAACGGAGACCATCGAGATAGTAGGGTTATTAATAGAATCGAATGTTCTAGAACGCGGTGGGGTAGGGCAGCGGTGTACGCTCGCCTTTTCATTGGCTAATACGTGGCGGCCCACGCTATCCACTAGGCCAAATTTTAAAATCTATTAGTTTGAGCTCGGATTCCACCAGGAGCAGTCGCTATATGTGATGTGGGGACCCAAAAATGCCCTTAAAGATTCCGTAAAATATTGTTCTCTGGACAACAGGTACCACGTTAAAACATACTTTAATGTTGTGGTTATGCCTAGTGAACGAAAGAGAAGAATATAAGAGTATTTTATGAAGAAAATGTGAAAGTGAAAACAGAACTTCTGTGTGCAGGTATTCTGAACACTGCTTCTTCAACCTGTCAGGTCTTCCACGCTGTATACTCCAATTGCATATCATTCCCCTGTTGTGACTGGTTGCGTATGCTAGATGATTGTAAATTACACTCAATGCAAATTCGCAAACCCTTTGTGCATTCTTAATGCCTAGTATGACTCATTCTTACAAACTGTACACTGCTCTTGCGAGTTAACCTTTGGCAGTTTTGGATTGGAATGTGTGATGTAATATGTACAAGTTCCTTTGTAAATGCTGAGAATGTTGGAGTGAGTGAGTTGGTGATTTGATAAGTAGCCTCTCACATTGATAGAAAGATAGATGTTTCATATCCATATGTAGGCAGGACGTGTATGGCACACCAGAATTGCAAAGTTCCTGTGATGCCTGGTGGCTAGATTACGCTCAGGAGAATTAATATAATTTCTCTCTGAAGTATTACACTGGTACCTCTACTGTTGGTAGGTTCATATGAACTAGTTCTTAAAAGGACAATAGGTGTGTGAACCTGTGTCTTAGTCGGCTGAATATAATGTATGGCTCATGCAAATTTACAAGGACAAAACATGTTTTTCCCATATGTGCTTTGGTGCATATGAGAACAATTGCTTATGCAATTTGGCTTCTTTACCTACTGTAGTAGATATGGACATTACTCAGTGGGGAAGGAACACATGATGATGATGTGATGTACTTGTGAGCCAAGTCTGGTCTGAGAGGGGTGAGGTCTGGCATTGCTGTGTGAGTGTGTATGGAATAGGACATTCATGCACCAACATAACAACCATTGGAATTGATGTTTGGTCTGCTAATTGGGTAAATGCCATTAGTTTAATACATATTGCATATTTCAGTTGTAAATGTCTATTTTCCATTTTGCCTCACCATGCCTGTTCATGTTGCTAATTCACAATGCCTGTCTCATGTTGCTATTTCACAATGCTTGCTCATGCTGCTTGCCTTATAGTGCTTGCTTTACTGTGTCTGTTCCTCATTGTGCCCAGGTCTACTGTGGTTTAAACATTGTAAGAACTTAGACATATAAAATGCTTGTAATTGTGTAGGCTACCCCTGTCTCAGCATATAGGCTTGTGATTACCATAGATAGGGGTGAATAATGAAAACATATCACCCACAGTCCATCAGAGTGGAATACTCTCCATCATCAACCAGGAGAGGTGTGTTTGGTCAACACCCTCCCTTACCTCCCCATCTCCATCTGTGTATGTTGATGTATGATAACCTTTTCTTTTAACAAATGTAAAGAGATGGTGTGCTATTTTGTATATCAACAGAGAACAAAGGATGGTGGAGAGGCTTTCATATTTTCTCTGGGACAACTAACCAGGAGTCCCAGACCCAGAACTAACTCCCTATAAGTGTAATCCAGGGATAATCACAGAAGAACCCAGGCTGAATTGCCAGCCTTTATCTTCATGACATACCGTGGCCCAAGTCAACTGAAAGTAATTGTTTTTGAACAGGAAGCAGGATTGGTCGACATTGGTGAACCTGTCTTGGTGCACAGTGAACCATGCTTTAATAAAGAAGACCCCTGTCTACAATTTGTCTCGGTCAGGCTCATGGAAAGTGAAACCTGTGCCCCAATGGAACACTTAGTCATTCTCCTAAAATCCAAAATGCAGGCATTTCTTGGAGGGTTTTATCTCAGCTCTCTAAGCGCTGAATATAAAATTGGAGAAAAACAGTTCTGAAGAATTCCATTATGAGAATTATAATGGTTATTATAGTGTTCAGGACAGTGATCATTGATTATATCAGTATCATCTGAGAAAATGAAAAACAAGTCTCTGGTTGTTAACCCCATTCAAAGAAGCTAGGTGAAATGACTATTGCAGTGGATTGTTTATCTAGGACTTATCTTGGATAATACCCAGCATGGTGCTCACACAGTGATTGTTGAATGAGACTTGAAAAGTAGGTGAAGTTGGACTGGCTAGGTGAGATGCTGCAATATATTGGATTTTGTTCATATCTCTGGGTCTCTTCAGCATGTCATGATCTACATGTACCGAGTATACATCTCCCAATGTCAGGAGAGTGATATCCTCAACCATTTGAAGTACCCCAGTGTCAGCTTTCACAGGCAGTCTGGTCAACAGTGAGATTCAGTACCATATCATCACCCCAACTTCTGTTCTCAAGAGGAAATGATCTGCCATGGGATTTATTATAGGAAGTCTGCTACCTGGAGCTTTCCCAACATCAATTGCTGATGATAACAGGATGCAACTGATCCAGAACAGTAGTTCCTTCCTTAAGTTTCCCATAAATAGGATTTTATAAAATTCCCAAGAGACAAGAAGTGATGATAGATACCGTAACTGAGTGGTGTAGTTAGAGATTAGAGAGGAGGAGGAGAGTATATTGATCGGTTGGTGGATTACTTAGAAGTTGTTGTATCATGATTATCTGAATGCATGTCCTGCATGTTTGTACATTATGCATGTACTTGTTGAAGTGCAGACATGGCAAAAGGATGAACCATTGGTCTTCACTCGACCCACCAGCAGCTCAATAAAGAGTATTAATGAACCAGTGTTTTAAGTACATGTCTCAGGAGAATGTCTTGTACAGTTGCTGTCAAGTATTGTCTCTGGTGAATGTCTTAAGTTACTGTGGTTGGTTACAGATATTGTAAAAAGTCCTGTATAGATGTTGTCAAGTATCTCTCATGATGTATGTCTTGTACAATTGTGGTGTAAAGAATTCCATGTAAATGTATGTCCCACTTTTGTCAAGAACCTGTCATGTAGATGTATTGTTCAACAGATGTTATGTACAGTTATTGTTGAGTTGGTCTACTAATATTGAATCCTTAAGTCCTAAGGTATAATTGGACAACTGATATAGGTCACTTTTGACACAAATAAAATAAGGGAAGATTTAATGTGACGGACGAATAGCACACTGACAACATTATGATGAGTGAATTGGATCCTCAATTGTACAGGGGCGAATAGTCCAGATCTTCTTTTGGTCTTTGAGGGAACCTTTTTCTTCTTTTATAAATTTGTGTGTATATACTTGGGTAGTCTCACAGTGGGGGTTCAGAGCCAAAGGAAAAATGGTTCTCCAAAAGGGCTATGCGGGAATGATTATCTATCTCATTTGAGAGACCTCTAGACAAAAACGTGCAAGACCATATCCTTTATCTTGTCTATTTATTATTCAAGATATATTTCCAGAGAACACTACTAAATAGGTCCTCTGTCAACTCCTAATTTGTCACATAACTGGGTTGCTCTTTCCGGGATATAAACCCTGGGAAAACGAACACTCGTCTCGGATTTAAACCCTGGTAATAACCTGCTAGGGGCTCACATATCAGATGCCCTGATGTCGGGATACAAACTTTGGGTATACCCTGCATAAGACTCACTTTTGGGATCTCTATGTTGGTATTAAAATCCGGGGTGACCTCTCGCAAATCAGACCCAATTCTTGGAGTTTTCATGGTGCTGTTTAATGGACCCTGTCTCTTATATGTGGATGCTATGGTCCGGACATTTAAACCCACAATAAATCTCTAGAAGGTTTGATTTCATTAATGGTGATAATATTGCATGTATCACTGTTTTAATATGTCAGGTAGGATTTCAATGTAGCTGACTGAAGATGATGTATAAATATCTTATGGGTCAACATAAATGCTGTATCCATGATATTTGTGTTCTCAGAATGAAATGATTTATTGGCTTGTCAATATGTTGTATAATTTTGTGCATGCTGGTTGTTCAATATATGTATAAAAAATTAAGGTACCTGAAACACCAGAGAGCACAAATTATTTTAATATAACTGAGACAGCTATTACACGGGAAAAAAATTCATTTTTGTCCCTCAAATTAAGACACTTAATCCAGTAAATGAACATGAGGCCTACTCCATCTCCTATTTAATTGCTGGCATGGGAGAGAGAGGGGGAATATTGTTGTAAATACAACATTTTTAATGTCACCACATCACATAAGAGAACAACTTCTTATATTCCCTTCTCCCCACAACATTCTTGCAACACTGAGGGTGAAGATGGTGAGCACTGATGGTTAATTTCATAGGGCACCCATAAAGACACCACGTTAACACACTCTCGGTTAAAGTCGGTTATTCAAAACAGACTATTGTCCAGTGTTGATTCGACATCTAGGTTTATTCTTCAGTTGTGTGACCTTGTCAGTAACTCTGATCAAGTTGCTGAGGGTGAGCAGAATTGAATCTCCAGGAGAAATTCCTTAACATTTGTCACTTGCTATTCTTGAAGTAGTGGTATTCTTAAGCGTACCGAATGTACGTGATGGACGAGATGAAAGGAAGATTCTACCTGATGTCATGGGCAGTCTGGTGTCTATAAGACATTAGTCTATTGTTCGATGGTGTAATCTCTCTGGTGTACTAGGATCCACGTCACTAGGAGTTAACTCATTGAATTTCCGGGAAGGCCATCAAAATAACTGGACCCATGTCATTTCCATGGCAGTGGAACGCATACACGACGTATGTGTTTAGGAAACGATGGGAACCAACCTGGTGTCATTGGCGTATCACACGATTAGGAGCACATCATGGACAACCTGAAAAATTTCATGAAGAGATAAAACAGGATCCGTCTCCGACGTCGGCCGTCAATTCATCCTCAATTGAGAAGCATTTCTGCCTGGAAAACGGTGGAAATTAAAGGGCGGACAAAGTTAGTGGAACTAATGTCTTTCCCATTTTTCATCATCAATTGAGAAGACTTTTCTGCCTGAAGAATGGTGGGAATGTGGCTCAGTTCTAGACGAGAGCAATGTCTCTGCGATTGAGTGGACTAATAAAAATCACTGTTCTCCAAACAGTTGACTTATATGGTAGAGATCACTGCAATTCCAGCACTTGATGCTTTCTACACATTGTCTGCGAATGAGTGGACTAATAAGAAAGATCACTGTTCTCAAACAGTTCACTCTTTACAAGGTAAAGATCCCTGCAAATTCAGCAGTCGGCTCTTTATACAAGTAAGAACCATGCGTTGCGCAGTGGAATCTTATATTATTACTGAGATGCGAGGTATATTCACAAGACCTGGCCAGTCATGTCCTCAAAGTCAGTAAATTGCTTACAAAAATTCCAGTCAATATTGGTAATTAAGAAGCTATACCCACATAATCACACCTCTTCAAGGTGGTTGTGATAATGACGAACCTCTCTATTGCTGAGGGGTAACGCCTCATTCGCCATATGTAAACGTTTTGCTAGTGTGGGCGAGAGATAACGGATACTCTCCAGCCACTCAAAAGCACTTAGCTAGAGCGTTGCTGAAAGACAACAAGTTGGAAATTCCACCTGGAATTCTAGCTTAGTGGATGTTAGTCTAACTGCATCTACAAAATTGGTTGCTACGTTAGAAACAGCTTACACATAAATGGACGCTGCGCTGTCAATCCACGACAAGTCTGAAGTGCGATATTTCAACTATATAGCAACTAAAGAGAGAAAATGCTGTCACTTCTCACAACACATCAGAATAGAGGCCGAACGGAATGAGGGAATCTCAACCAATAAGTGCACTTCTGAATCTATGGTAATGACTACAGAAATGAGTCAAGGAAATATAATGGGAATTTGCTACCATCGGCGAACCCAAGAGGCTTATTGGGAGATAAGACTTTTGTCCTACGCTAACCCAAGATCTGCAATAGTAGATTTTAGTCTTAACAAGTTCTGCAGTGGCAGCTTGCACAGTTCAACCGGAAGTGATTGTCTCTGCTCCGGTGCTGGTCAAAAATTTTAACCCAGTTTCAAATGCCAAGATTACTGTTGGAGAAAGTTGTTCAACTAATACTCTCTCGTGATTATCATTCTCCTGTGGCGAAGGGAAGGATGAAATTCTGATGAAGATGAAATGTTGAGAGACACATGGAATGCAACCATTCTCTCTAAACATCATCTGGAAGTTGGTTTGATTGCAAAGCCATTACTTCACATAATGAATCTCTATGGTCCATTCATACATTGCGAAATGGTGTGACTCAGAGAGATCATATATCACAGACAGGAGATATAGCATGGATGTCAGCAGTGGAGCACTGTCAGAAGTAAATAGAAGGGCAGTTCACAGATGAGTGGAGTCAGGACTCTGGATGCTCCCAGTGACTTAATGGAACTTAATGCAGGGCTAACTTCATGGTCTTTGCCTTTGCCACTAAATTCATTATTGCAGGATGAATGTTGGGGCAGATTTTTTTAAAAAAGAAAAATCACTTAGTTCCAAATGTACTACTCTAGTTGGGGTGAAGGGAGACAGGGAGTAATTGACAAAACCACTTGAGGGATCTGGGAACTGTGGATTTCTGAGATTATCTGTCATACCTATGAAAGATTTAAGAGAGGGGCTGTGACATAATGGATCAGGCATCCACATTCCCAGTCCAACACATCCATAATAATACTTTTAATCTTGAACGGAGACCATCGAGATAGTAGGGTTATTAATAGAATCGAATGTTCTAGAACGCGGTGGGGTAGGGCAGCGGTGTACGCTCGCCTTTTCATTGGCTAATACGTGGCGGCCCACGCTATCCACTAGGCCAAATTTTAAAATCTATTAGTTTGAGCTCGGATTCCACCAGGAGCAGTCGCTATATGTGATGTGGGGACCCAAAAATGCCCTTAAAGATTCCGTAAAATATTGTTCTCTGGACAACAGGTACCACGTTAAAACATACTTTAATGTTGTGGTTATGCCTAGTGAACGAAAGAGAAGAATATAAGAGTATTTTATGAAGAAAATGTGAAAGTGAAAACAGAACTTCTGTGTGCAGGTATTCTGAACACTGCTTCTTCAACCTGTCAGGTCTTCCACGCTGTATACTCCAATTGCATATCATTCCCCTGTTGTGACTGGTTGCGTATGCTAGATGATTGTAAATTACACTCAATGCAAATTCGCAAACCCTTTGTGCATTCTTAATGCCTAGCATGACTCATTCTTACAAACTGTACACTGCTCTTGCGAGTTAACCTTTGGCAGTTTTGGATTGGAATGTGTGATGTAATATGTACAAGTTCCTTTGTAAATGCTGAGAATGTTGGAGTGAGTGAGTTGGTGATTTGATAAGTAGCCTCTCACATTGATAGAAAGATAGATGTTTCATATCCATATGTAGGCAGGACGTGTATGGCACACCAGAATTGCAAAGTTCCTGTGATGCCTGGTGGCTAGATTACGCTCAGGAGAATTAATATAATTTCTCTCTGAAGTATTACACTGGTACCTCTACTGTTGGTAGGTTCATATGAACTAGTTCTTAAAAGGACAATAGGGGTGTGGACCTGTGTCTTAGTCGGCTGAATATAATGTATGGCTCATGCAAATTTACAAGGACAAAACATGTTTTTCCCATATGTGCTTTGGTGCATATGAGAACAATTGCTTATGCAATTTGGCTTCTTTACCTACTGTAGTAGATATGGACATTACTCAGTGGGGAAGGAACACATGATGATGATGTGATGTACTTGTGAGCCAAGTCTGGTCTGAGAGGGGTGAGGTCTGGCATTGCTGTGTGAGTGTGTATGGAATAGGACATTCATGCACCAACATAACAACCATTGGAATTGATGTTTGGTCTGCTAATTGGGTAAATGCCATTAGTTTAATACATATTGCATATTTCAGTTGTAAATGTCTATTTTCCATTTTGCCTCACCATGCCTGTTCATGTTGCTAATTCACAATGCCTGTCTCATGTTGCTATTTCACAATGCTTGCTCATGCTGCTTGCCTTATAGTGCTTGCTTTACTGTGTCTGTTCCTCATTGTGCCCAGGTCTACTGTGGTTTAAACATTGTAAGAACTTAGACATATAAAATGCTTGTAATTGTGTAGGCTACCCCTGTCTCAGCATATAGGCTTGTGATTACCATAGATAGGGGTGAATAATGAAAACATATCACCCACAGTCCATCAGAGTGGAATACTCTCCATCATCAACCAGGAGAGGTGTGTTTGGTCAACACCCTCCCTTACCTCCCCATCTCCATCTGTGTATGTTGATGTATGATAACCTTTTCTTTTAACAAATGTAAAGAGATGGTGTGCTATTTTGTATATCAACAGAGAACAAAGGATGGTGGAGAGGCTTTCATATTTTCTCTGGGACAACTAACCAGGAGTCCCAGACCCAGAACTAACTCCCTATAAGTGTAATCCAGGGATAATCACAGAAGAACCCAGGCTGAATTGCCAGCCTTTATCTTCATGACATACCGTGGCCCAAGTCAACTGAAAGTAATTGTTTTTGAACAGGAAGCAGGATTGGTCGACATTGGTGAACCTGTCTTGGTGCACAGTGAACCATGCTTTAATAAAGAAGACCCCTGTCTACAATTTGTCTCGGTCAGGCTCATGGAAAGTGAAACCTGTGCCCCAATGGAACACGTAGTCATTCTCCTAGAATCCAAAATGCAGGAAATTCTTGGAGGGTTTTATCTCAGCTCTCTAAGCGCTGAATATAAAATGGGAGAAAAACAGTTCTGAAGAATTCCATTATGAGAATTATAATGGTTATTATAGTGTTCAGGACAGTGATCATTGATTATATCAGTATCATCTGAGAAAATGAAAAACAAGTCTCTGGTTGTTAACCCCATTCAAAGAAGCTAGGTGAAATGACTATTGCAGTGGATTGTTTATCTAGGACTTATCTTGGATAATACCCAGCATGGTGCTCACACAGTGATTGTTGAATGAGACTTGAAAAGTAGGTGAAGTTGGACTGGCTAGGTGAGATGCTGCAATATATTGGATTTTGTTCATATCTCTGGGTCTCTTCAGCATGTCATGATCTACATGTACCGAGTATACATCTCCCAATGTCAGGAGAGTGATATCCTCAACCATTTGAAGTACCCCAGTGTCAGCTTTCACAGGCAGTCTGGTCAACAGTGAGATTCAGTACCATATCATCACCCCAACTTCTGTTCTCAAGAGGAAATGATCTGCCATGGGATTTATTATAGGAAGTCTGCTACCTGGAGCTTTCCCAACATCAATTGCTGATGATAACAGGATGCAACTGATCCAGAACAGTAGTTCCTTCCTTAAGTTTCCCATAAATAGGATTTTATAAAATTCCCAAGAGACAAGAAGTGATGATAGATACCGTAACTGAGTGGTGTAGTTAGAGATTAGAGAGGAGGAGGAGAGTATATTGATCGGTTGGTGGATTACTTAGGAGTTGTTGTATCATGATTATCTGAATGCATGTCCTGCATGTTTGTACATTATGCATGTACTTGTTGAAATGTAGACATGGCAAAAGGATGAACCATTGGTCTTCACTCGACCCACCAGCAGCTCAATAAAGAGTATTAATGAACCAGTGTTTTAAGTACATGTCTCAGAAGAATGTCTTGTACAGTTGCTGTCAAGTATTGTCTCTGGTGAATGTCTTAAGTTACTGTGGTTGGTTACAGATATTGTAAAAAGTCCTGTATAGATGTTGTCAAGTATCTCTCATGATGTATGTCTTGTACAATTGTGGTGTAAACAATTCCATGTAAATGTATGTCCCACTTTTGTCAAGAACCTGTCATGTAGATGTATTGTTCAACAGATGTTATGTACAGTTATTGTTGAGTTGGTCTACTAATATTGAATCCTTAAGTCCTAAGGTATAATTGGACAACTGATATAGGTCACTTTTGACACAAATAAAATAAGGGAAGATCTAATGTGACGGACGAATAGCACACTGACAACATTATGATGAGTGAATTGGATCCTCAATTGTACAGGGGCGAATAGTCCAGATCTTCTTTTGGTCTTTGAGGGAACCTTTTTCTTCTTTTATAAATTTTTGTGTATATACTTGGGTAGTCTCACAGTGGGGGTTCAGAGCCAAAGGAAAAATGGTTCTCCAAAAGGGCTAGGCGGGAATGATTATCTATCTCATTTGAGAGACCTCTAGACAAAAACGTGCAAGATCATATCCTTTATCTTGTCTATTTATTATTCAAGATATATTTCCAGAGAACACTACTAAATAGGTCCTCTGTCAACTCCTAATTTGCCACATAACTGGGTTGCTCTTTCCGGGATATAAACCCTGGGAAAACGAACACTCGTCTCGGATTTAAACCCTGGTAATAACCTGCTAGGGGCTCACATAGCAGATGCCTTAATGTCGGGATACAAACTTTGGGTATACCCTGCATAAGACTCACTTTTGGGATCTCTATGTTGGTATTAAAATCCGGGGTGACCTCTCGCAAATCAGACCCAATTCTTGGAGTTTTCATGGTGCTGTTTAATGGACCCTGTCTCTTATATGTGGATGCTATGGTCCGGACATTTAAACCCACAATAAATCTCTAGAAGGTTTGATTTCATTAATGGTGATAATATTGCATGTATCACTGTTTTAATATGTCAGGTTGGATTTCAATGTAGCTGACTGAAGATGATGTATAAATATCTTATGGGTCAACATAAATGCTGTATCCATGATATTTGTGTTCTCAGAATGAAATGATTTATTGGCTTGTCAATATGTTGTATAATTTTGTGCATGCTGGTTGTTCAATATATGTATCAAAAATTAAGGTACCTGAAACACCAGAGAACACAAATTATTTTAATATAACTGAGACAGCTATTACACGGGAAAAAAATTCATTTTTGTCCCTCAAATTAAGACACTTAATCCAGTAAATGAACATGAGGCCTACTCCATCTCCTATTTAATTGCTGGCATGGGAGAGAGAGGGGGAATATTGTTGTAAATACAACATTTTTAATGTCACCACATCACATAAGAGAACAACTTCTTATATTCCCTTCTCCCCACAACATTCTTGCAACACTGAGGGTGAAGATGGTGAGCACTGATGGTTAATTTCATAGGGCACCCATAAAGACACCACGTTAACACACTCTCGGTTAAAGTCGGTTATTCAAAACAGACTATTGTCCAGTGTTGATTCGACATCTAGGTTTATTCTTCAGTTGTGTGACCTTGTCAGTAACTCTGATCAAGTTGCTGAGGGTGAGCAGAATTGAATCTCCAGGAGAAATTCCTTAACATCTGTCACTTGCTATTCTTGAAGTAGTGGTATTCTTAAGCGTACCGAATGTACGTGATGGACGAGATGAAAGGAAGATTCTACCTGATGTCATGGGCAGTCTGGTGTCTATAAGACATTAGTCTATTGTTCGATGGTGTAATCTCTCTGGTGTACTAGGATCCACGTCACTAGGAGTTAACTCATTGAATTTCCGGGAAGGCCATCAAAATAACTGGACCCATGTCATTTCCATGGCAGTGGAACGCATACACGACGTATGTGTTTAGGAAACGATGGGAACCAACCTGATGTCATTGGCGTATCACACGATTAGGAGCACATCATGGACAACCTGAAAAATTTCATGAAGAGATAAAACAGGATCCGTCTCCGACGTCGGCCGTCAATTCATCCTCAATTGAGAAGCATTTCTGCCTGGAAAACGGTGGAAATTAAAGGGCGGACAAAGTTAGTGGAACTAATGTCTTTCCCATTTTTCATCATCAATTGAGAAGACTTTTCTGCCTGAAGAATGGTGGGAATGTGGCTCAGTTCTAGACGAGAGCAATGTCTCTGCGATTGAGTGGACTAATAAAAATCACTGTTCTCCAAACAGTTGACTTATATGGTAGAGATCACTGCAATTCCAGCAGTTGATGCTTTCTACACATTGTCTGCGAATGAGTGGACTAATAAGAAAGATCACTGTTCTCAAACAGTTCACTCTTTACAAGGTAAAGATCCCTGCAAATTCAGCAGTCGGCTCTTTATACAAGTAAGAACCATGCGTTGCGCAGTGGAATCTTATATTATTACTGAGATGCGAGGTATATTCACAAGACCTGGCCAGTCATGTCCTCAAAGTCAGTAAATTGCTTACAAAAATTCCAGTCAATATTGGTAATTAAGAAGCTATACCCACATAATCACACCTCTTCAAGGTGGTTGTGATAATGACGAACCTCTCTATTGCTGAGGGGGAACGCCTCATTCGCCATATGTAAACGTTTTGCTCGTGTGGGCGAGAGATAACGGATACTCTCCAGCCACTCAAAAGCACTTAGCTAGAGCGTTGCTGAAAGACAACAAGTTGGAAATTCCACCTGGAATTCTAGCTTAGTGGATGTTAGTCTAACTGCATCTACAAAATTGGTTGCTACGTTAGAAACAGCTTACACATAAATGGACGCTGCGCTGTCAATCCACGACAAGTCTGAAGTGCGATATTTCAACTATATAGCAACTAAAGAGAGAAAATGCTGTCACTTCTCACAACACATCAGAATAGAGGCCGAACGGAATGAGGGAATCTCAACCAATAAGTGCACTTCTGAATCTATGGTAATGACTACAGAAATGAGTCAAGGAAATATAATGGGAATTTGCTACCATCGGCGAACCCAAGAGGCTTATTGGGAGATAAGACTTTTGTCCTACGCTAACCCAAGATCTGCAATAGTAGATTTTAGTCTTAACAAGTTCTGCAGTGGCAGCTTGCACAGTTCAACCGGAAGTGATTGTCTCTGCTCCGGTGCTGGTCAAAAATTTTAACCCAGTTCCAAATGCCAAGATTACTGTTGGAGAAAGTTGTTCAACTAATACTCTCTCATGATTATCATTCTCCTGTGGCGAAGGGAAGGATGAAATTCTGATGAAGATGAAATGTTGAGAGACACATGGAATGCAACCATTCTCTCTAAACATCATCTGGAAGTTGGTTTGATTGCAAAGCCATTACTTCACATAATGAATCTCTATGGTCCATTCATACATTGCGAAATGGTGTGACTCAGAGAGATCATATATCACAGACAGGAGATATAGCATGGATGTCAGCAGTGGAGCACTGTCAGAAGTAAATAGAAGGGCAGTTCACAGATGAGTGGAGTCAGGACTCTGGATGCTCCCAGTGACTTAATGGAACTTAATGCAGGGCTAACTTCATGGTCTTTGCCTTTGCCACTAAATTCATTATTGCAGGATGAATGTTGGGGCAGATTTTTTTTTTAAAGAAAAATCACTTAGTTCCAAATGTACTACTCTAGTTGGGGTGAAGGGAGACAGGGAGTATTTGACAAAACCACTTGAGGGATCTGGGAACTGTGGATTTCTGAGATTATCTGTCATACCTATGAAAGATTTAAGAGAGGGGCTGTGACATAATGGATCAGGCATCCACATTCCCAGTCCAACACATCCATAATAATACTTTTAATCTTGAACGGAGACTATCCAGATAGTAGGGTTATTAATAGAATCGAATGTTCTAGAACGCGGTGGGGTAGGGCAGCGGTGTACGCTCGCCTTTTCATTGGCTAATACGTGGCGGCCCACGCTATCCACTAGGCCAAATTTTAAAATCTATTAGTTTGAGCTCGGATTCCACCAGGAGCAGTCGCTATATGTGATGTGGGGACCCAAAAATGCCCTTAAAGATTCCGTAAAATATTATTCTCTGGACAACAGGTACCACGTTAAAACATACTTTAATGTTGTGGTTATGCCTAGTGAACGAAAGAGAAGAATATAAGAGTATTTTATGAAGAAAATGTGAAAGTGAAAACAGAACTTCTGTGTGCAGGTATTCTGAACACTGCTTCTTCAACCTGTCAGGTCTTCCACGCTGTATACTCCAATTGCATATCATTCCCCTGTTGTGACTGGTTGCGTATGCTAGATGATTGTAAATTACACTCAATGCAAATTCGCAAACCCTTTGTGCATTCTTAATGCCTAGCATGACTCATTCTTACAAACTGTACACTGCTCTTGCGAGTTAACCTTTGGCAGTTTTGGATTGGAATGTGTGATGTAATATGTACAAGTTCCTTTGTAAATGCTGAGAATGTTGGAGTGAGTGAGTTGGTGATTTGATAAGTAGCCTCTCACATTGATAGAAAGATAGATGTTTCATATCCATATGTAGGCAGGACGTGTATGGCACACCAGAATTGCAAAGTTCCTGTGATGCCTGGTGGCTAGATTACGCTCAGGAGAATTAATATAATTTCTCTCTGAAGTATTACACTGGTACCTCTACTGTTGGTAGGTTCATATGAACTAGTTCTTAAAAGGACAATAGGTGTGTGAACCTGTGTCTTAGTCGGCTGAATATAATGTATGGCTCATGCAAATTTACAAGGACAAAACATGTTTTTCCCATATGTGCTTTGGTGCATATGAGAACAATTGCTTATGCAATTTGGCTTCTTTACCTACTGTAGTAGATATGGACATTACTCAGTGGGGAAGGAACACATGATGATGATGTGATGTACTTGTGAGCCAAGTCTGGTCTGAGAGGGGTGAGGTCTGGCATTGCTGTGTGAGTGTGTATGGAATAGGACATTCATGCACCAACATAACAACCATTGGAATTGATGTTTGATCTGCTAATTGGGTAAATGCCATTAGTTTAATACATATTGCATATTGCAGTTGTAAATGTCTATTTTCCATTTTGCCTCACCATGCCTGTTCATGTTGCTAATTCACAATGCCTGTCTCATGTTGCTATTTCACAATGCTTGCTCATGCTGCTTGCCTTATAGTGCTTGCTTTACTGTGTCTGTTCCTCATTGTGCCCAGGTCTACTGTGGTTTAAACATTGTAAGAACTTAGACATATAAAATGCTTGTAATTGTGTAGGCTACCCCTGTCTCAGCATATAGGCTTGTGATTACCATAGATAGGGGTGAATAATGAAAACATATCACCCACAGTCCATCAGAGTGGAATACTCTCCATCATCAACCAGGAGAGGTGTGTTTGGTCAACACCCTCCCTTACCTCCCCATCTCCATCTGTGTATGTTGATGTATGCTAACCTTTTCTTTTAACAAATGTAAAGCGATGGTGTGCTATTTTGTATATCAACAGAGAACAAAGGATGGTGGAGAGGCTTTCATATTTTCTCTGGGACAACTAACCAGGAGTCCCAGACCCAGAACTAACTCCCTATAAGTGTAATCCAGGGATAATCACAGAAGAACCCAGGCTGAATTGCCAGCCTTTATCGTCATGACATACCGTGGCCCAAGTCAACTGAAAGTAATTGTTTTTGAACAGGAAGCAGGATTGGTCGACATTGGTGAACCTGTCTTGGTGCACAGTGAACCATGCTTTAATAAAGAAGACCCCTGTCTACAATTTGTCTCGGTCAGGCTCATGGAAAGTGAAACCTGTGCCCCAATGGAACACTTAGTTATTCTCCTAGAATCCAAAATGCAGGAATTTCTTGGAGGGTTTTATCTCAGCTCTCTAAGCGCTGAATATAAAATGGGAGAAAAACAGTTCTGAAGAATTCCATTATGAGAATTATAATGGTTATTATAGTGTTCAGGACAGTGATCATTGATTATATCAGTATCATCTGAGAAAATGAAAAACAAGTCTCTGGTTGTTAACCCCATTCAAAGAAGCTAGGTGAAATGACTATTGCAGTGGATTGTTTATCTAGGACTTATCTTGGATAATACCCAGCATGGTGCTCACACAGTGATTGTTGAATGAGACTTGAAAAGTAGGTGAAGTTGGACTGGCTAGGTGAGATGCTGCAATATATTGGATTTTGTTCATATCTCTGGGTCTCTTCAGCATGTCATGATCTACATGTACCGAGTATACATCTCCCAATGTCAGGAGAGTGATATCCTCAACCATTTGAAGTACCCCAGTGTCAGCTTTCACAGGCAGTCTGGTCAACAGTGAGATTCAGTACCATATCATCACCCCAACTTCTGTTCTCAAGAGGAAATGATCTGCCATGGGACTTATTATAGGAAGTCTGCTACCTGGAGCTTTCCCAACATCAATTGCTGATGATAACAGGATGCAACTGATCCAGAACAGTAGTTCCTTCCTTAAGTTTCCCATAAATAGGATTTTATAAAATTCCCAAGAGACAAGAAGTGATGATAGATACCGTAACTGAGTGGTGTAGTTAGAGATTAGAGAGGAGGAGGAGAGTATATTGATCGGTTGGTGGATTATTTAGGAGTTGTTGTATCATGATTATCTGAATGCATGTCCTGCATGTTTGTACATTATGCATGTACTTGTTGAAGTGTAGACATGGCAAAAGGATGAACCATTGGTCTTCACTCGACCCACCAGCAGCTTAATAAAGAGTATTAATGAACCAGTGTTTTAAGTACATGTCTCAGGAGAATGTCTTGTACAGTTGCTGTCAAGTATTGTCTCTGGTGAATGTCTTAAGTTACTGTGGTTGGTTACAGATATTGTAAAAAGTCCTGTATAGATGTTGTCAAGTATCTCTCATGATGTATGTCTTGTACAATTGTGGTGTAAACAATTCCATGTAAATGTATGTCCCACTTTTGTCAAGAACCTGTCATGTAGATGTATTGTTCAACAGATGTTATGTACAGTTATTGTTGAGTTGGTCTACTAATATTGAATCCTTAAGTCCTAAGATCAAGCCAACTAGAGAGGCAAGGTGTTTTCCCACCTACCCTGGGTGGGTACCGTCCAAAAAGAGAAACCTGGACCAATGCAGCAGTCTTTGCCCATGATGTCTATGAAGGTTTCCACTCAGGCACTGAAACCGTTGCTGCAGCGATTGATCTTGAGGACGCATACAACAGAGTACCACTGGATTTTTTAATGTTTCAGCTTCTTGAACTAAACGTAAGTCCATTCCTCCTTAGTTGGATCGCTGCAGCTCTCTTCCAACGGAAAGTAGTTTTTAGATGTGGCAGTTGGACTTCGGAACCAACAACAATATATCCTGGCCTACCACAGGGATCACCATTATCTCCGGTACTGTTCAACGCCTACACAGTGAGAATCACCAGTGAGCAGATCACTGGACCTGGCAGGACATTGTCATATGCCGATGATGTTTTAGTGTATCGTCAGGGTAAGGATAGAGAGGAGGTTGCTGTGGAGCTTCAAACCGAACTCAATCGCATAAGTACTTGGTGTGATGAAGCTGGGGCAATGGTCAACCCAACAAAAGCAACAGTGACTTGGTTCTCGTTGAATAATCATATTGTCAACAATCCAACACCAACTGTAATGCTGTGTTCAGAGACGGTGGAAAGAACGCAGGCAATGAATTACCTGGGGATACGGTTTGATCGAAGCCTTGCTTATAATGTGCACATAGACCAGGTGATAACAAAGGCCAAGCGGGGTTTGGCAGCGATGCGGGTGATGGCGGCAGCAAACTGTGAGCAGCGCCATCTATGTCTTCTGTACGAGGGGCTGGTCATGTCTGTTTTGGAGTATGCAATGGCAATCCTGACTGTCAGCCATAAGCAGATAGAAAGGATGGAAAGGATACAAAATGAAGCTATGCGCATTATTCTTGGATGTACAAGAGATACAGCATGCAGGGCGATGCGCTACCTTCTTGGTTTTCCAACCATTGAAGAGAGAATACAAGTTTGCAGGGCACGCGCCTACCTCAGAATGAACGCAAACACACAGCATCCACTGCATAGTGAAATTAGGAAGGTGAAGGGCAGCAGGTTAAAAAGAGGACGGTCGTGGATGGGTCAAGCCGAGGACATTCTTCAACAGGTGTGTTCACTTGAGGACTTAGAACCTGGCGAGGAGTGGGTGCAAGTGCCAACAGACTTCTGCACATCCTTTTCAGTTTGCATCCAACTAGATAGAAAATGCAGACAAGAAAATCCGGCTGCTGTTGAGGCTGAAGTACAAGCGTTGATTTTCGAGAATTCGCTAGACAGTGACGCGGTCATCTACACAGATGGGTCGGTCATCCGACATGTGAGAAGCTCATGGGCCTTTACAGCTCGGGCCGGAGGGAGAATTGTGAAGGAGGACTCTGGTGCTTTCACTGAAACCACAAGTAGCCTGACCATGGAAGTCATGGCAGTAAGTAAAGCAATAACGTGGCTCGAGACACAGACATTCACTAGGGCTTGTTTCCTTAGCGACTCAATGAACATGATCAAGAGGATAGAGGAGGGGTCGATCCGAAGAGAATGGTTGCTGCCTCTGAAGCGGTCTCGGCTGGCAAAGATTAGTTTCATCTTCGTGCCAGGGCATGCGGGAGTACAAAGAAATGAGCGAGCTGACAAGCTCGCAGGTGAGGCTACTGTTGAGGGCGGACGCGCCATGGACCAGGCTGACATTCTGAATGCTCTACGAGAAGTGAGACTTTTGCAAGAACCAAGTGATGACTGTGAATCTACAACAATGGCCAGACTGCGAGAGCAGCAAATTAAAAGAGGGGTGGCCAAACAAGAACACTACGCAGGAAGCCAAAGAAGATTGATAAACCAACACAGAACTGGCGTCGTTAGCCGCTACACGCTGCGGGATTTGCTGAGGAGGGGATCCGAGCACTTATGGACTGAATGGTCCGATGTGCAACGAGGATGATCTGTCGACTAACTAACTAACTAACTAACTAAGTCCTAAGGTATAATTGGACAACTGATATAGGTCACTTTTGACACAAATAAAATAAGGGAAGATCTAATGTGACGGACGAATAGCACACTGACAACATTATGATGAGTGAATTGGATCCTCAATTGTACAGGGGCGAATAGTCCAGATCTTCTTTTGGTCTTTGAGGGAACCTTTTTCTTCTTTTATAAATTTTTGTGTATATACTTGGGTAGTCTCACAGTGGGGGTTCAGAGCCAAAGGAAAAATGGTTCTCCAAAAGGGCTAGGCGGGAATGATTATCTATCTCATTTGAGAGACCTCTAGACAAAAACGTGCAAGATCATATCCTTTATCTTGTCTATTTATTATTCAAGATATATTTCCAGAGAACACTACTAAATAGGTCCTCTGTCAACTCCTAATTTGTCACATAACTGGGTTGCTCTTTCCGGGATATAAACCCTGGGAAAACGAACACTCGTCTCGGATTTAAACCCTGGTAATAACCTGCTAGGGGCTCACATATCAGATGCCCTGATGTCGGGATACAAACTTTGGGTATACCCTGCATAAGACTCACTTTTGGGATCTCTATGTTGGTATTAAAATCCGGGGTGACCTCTCGCAAATCAGACCCAATTCTTGGAGTTTTCATGGTGCTGTTTAATGGACCCTGTCTCTTATATGTGGATGCTATGGTCCGGACATTTAAACCCACAATAAATCTCTAGAAGGTTTGATTTCATTAATGGTGATAATATTGCATGTATCACTGTTTTAATATGTCAGGTAGGATTTCAATGTAGCTGACTGAAGATGATGTATAAATATCTTATGGGTCAACATAAATGCTGTATCCATGATATTTGTGTTCTCAGAATGAAATGATTTATTGGCTTGTCAATATGTTGTATAATTTTGTGCATGCTGGTTGTTCAATATATGTATCAAAAATTAAGGTACCTGAAACACCAGAGAACACAAATTATTTTAATATAACTGAGACAGCTATTACACGGGAAAAAAATTCATTTTTGTCCCTCAAATTAAGACACTTAATCCAGTAAATGAACATGAGGCCTACTCCATCTCCTATTTAATTGCTGGCATGGGAGAGAGAGGGGGAATATTGTTGTAAATACAACATTTTTAATGTCACCACATCACATAAGAGAACAACTTCTTATATTCCCTTCTCCCCACAACATTCTTGCAACACTGAGGGTGAAGATGGTGAGCACTGATGGTTAATTTCATAGGGCACCCATAAAGACACCACGTTAACACACTCTCGGTTAAAGTCGGTTATTCAAAACAGACTATTGTCCAGTGTTGATTCGACATCTAGGTTTATTCTTCAGTTGTGTGACCTTGTCAGTAACTCTGATCAAGTTGCTGAGGGTGAGCAGAACTGAATCTCCAGGAGAAATTCCTTAACATCTGTCACTTGCTATTCTTGAAGTAGTGGTATTCTTAAGCGTACCGAATGTACGTGATGGACGAGATGAAAGGAAGATTCTACCTGATGTCATGGGCAGTCTGGTGTCTATAAGACATTAGTCTATTGTTCGATGGTGTAATCTCTCTGGTGTACTAGGATCCACGTCACTAGGAGTTAACTCATTGAATTTCCGGGAAGGCCATCAAAATAACTGGACCCATGTCATTTCCATGGCAGTGGAACGCATACACGACGTATGTGTTTAGGAAACGATGGGAACCAACCTGATGTCATTGGCGTATCACACGATTAGGAGCACATTATGGACAACCTGAAAAATTTCATGAAGAGATAAAACAGGATCCGTCTCCGACGTCGGCCGTCAATTCATCCTCAATTGAGAAGCATTTCTGCCTGGAAAACGGTGGAAATTAAAGGGCGGACAAAGTTAGTGGAACTAATGTCTTTCCCATTTTTCATCATCAATTGAGAAGACTTTTCTGCCTGAAGAATGGTGGGAATGTGGCTCAGTTCTAGACGAGAGCAATGTCTCTGCGATTGAGTGGACTAATAAAAATCACTGTTCTCCAAACAGTTGACTTATATGGTAGAGATCACTGCAATTCCAGCAGTTGATGCTTTCTACACATTGTCTGCGAATGAGTGGACTAATAAGAAAGATCACTGTTCTCAAACAGTTCACTCTTTACAAGGTAAAGATCCCTGCAAATTCAGCAGTCGGCTCTTTATACAAGTAAGAACCATGCGTTGCGCAGTGGAATCTTATATTATTACTAAGATGCGAGGTATATTCACAAGACCTGGCCAGTCATGTCCTCAAAGTCAGTAAATTGCTTCCAAAAATTCCAGTCAATATTGGTAATTAAGAAGCTATACCCACATAATCACACCTCTTCAAGGTGGTTGTGATAATGACGAACCTCTCTATTACTGAGGGGGAACGCCTCATTCGCCATATGTAAACGTTTTGCTCGTGTGGGCGAGAGATAACGGATACTCTCCAGCCACTCAAAAGCACTTAGCTAGAGCGTTGCTGAAAGACATCAAGTTGGAAATTCCACCTGGAATTCTAGCTTAGTGGATGTTAGTCTAACTGCATCTACAAAATTGGTTGCTACGTTAGAAACAGCTTACACATAAATGGACGCTGCGCTGTCAATCCACGACAAGTCTGAAGTGGGATTGCGCGATATTTCAACTATATAGCAACTAAAGAGAGAAAATGCTGTCACTTCTCACAACACATCAGAATAGAGGCCGAACGGAATGAGGGAATCTCAACCAATAAGTGCACTTCTGAATCTATGGTAATGACTACAGAAATGAGTCAAGGAAATATAATGGGAATTTGCTACCATCGGCGAACCCAAGAGGCTTATTGGGAGATAAGACTTTTGTCCTACGCTAACCCAAGATCTGCAATAGTAGATTTAAGTCTTAACACGTTCTGCAGTGGCAGCTTGCACAGTTCAACCGGAAGTGATTGTCTCTGCTCCGGTGCTGGTCAAAAATTTTAACCCAGTTCCAAATGCCAAGATTACTGTTGGAGAAAGTTGTTCAACTAATACTCTCTCATGATTATCATTCTCCTGTGGCGAAGGGAAGGATGAAATTCTGATGAAGATGAAATGTTGAGAGACACATGGAATGCAACCATTCTCTTTAAACATCATCTGGAAGTTGGTTTGATTGCAAAGCCATTACTTCACATAATGAATCTCTATGGTCCATTCATACATTGCGAAATGGTGTGACTCAGAGAGATCATATATCACAGACAGGAGTTATAGTATGGATGTCAGCAGTGGAGCACTGTCAGAAGTAAATAGAAGGGCAGTTCACAGATGAGTGGAGTCAGGACTCTGGATGCTCCCAGTGACCTAATGGAACTTAATGCAGGGCTAACTTCATGGTCTTTGCCTTTGCCACTAAATTCATTATTGCAGGATGAATGTTGGGGCAGATTTTTTTTTTAAAGAAAAATCACTTAGTTCCAAATGTACTACTCTAGTTGGGGTAAAGGGAGACAGGGAGTAATTGACAAAACCACTTGAGGGATCTGGGAACTGTGGATTTCTGAGATTATCTGTCATACCTATGAAAGATTTAAGAGAGGGGCTGTGACATAATGGATCAGGCATCCACATTCCCAGTCCAACACATCCATAATAATACTTTTAATCTTGAACGGAGACCATCCAGATAGTAGGGTTATTAATAGAATCGAATGTTCTAGAACGCGGTGGGGTAGGGCAGCGGTGTACGCTCGCCTTTTCATTGGCTAATACGTGGCGGCCCACGCTATCCACTAGGCCAAATTTTAAAATCTATTAGTTTGAGCTCGGATTCCACCCGGAGCAGTCGCTATATGTGATGTGGGGACCCAAAAATGCCCTTAAAGATTCCGTAAAATATTGTTCTCTGGACAACAGGTACCACGTTAAAACATACTTTAATGTTGTGGTTATGCCTAGTGAACGAAAGAGAAGAATATAAGAGTATTTTATGAAGAAAATGTGAAAGTGAAAACAGAACTTCTGTGTGCAGGTATTCTGAACACTGCTTCTTCAACCTGTCAGGTCTTCCACGCTGTATACTCCAATTGCATATCATTCCCCTGTTGTGGCTGGTTGCGTATGCTAGATGATTGTAAATTACACTCAATGCAAATTCGCAAACCCTTTGTGCATTCTTAATGCCTAGCATGACTCATTCTTACAAACTGTACACTGCTCTTGCGAGTTAACCTTTGGCAGTTTTGGATTGGAATGTGTGATGTAATATGTACAAGTTCCTTTGTAAATGCTGAGAATGTTGGAGTGAGTGAGTTGGTGATTTGATAAGTAGCCTCTCACATTGATAGAAAGATAGATGTTTCATATCCATATGTAGGCAGGACGTGTATGGCACACCAGAATTGCAAAGTTCCTGTGATGCCTGGTGGCTAGATTACGCTCAGGAGAATTAATATAATTTCTCTCTGAAGTATTACACTGGTACCTCTACTGTTGGTAGGTTCATGTGAACTAGTTCTTAAAAGGACAATAGGTGTGTGAACCTGTGTCTTAGTCGGCTGAATATAATGTATGGCTCATGCAAATTTACAAGGACAAAACATGTTTTTCCCATATGTGCTTTGGTGCATATGAGAACAATTGCTTATGCAATTTGGCTTCTTTACCTACTGTAGTAGATATGGACATTACTCAGTGGGGAAGGAACACATGATGATGATGTGATGTACTTGTGAGCCAAGTCTGGTCTGAGAGGGGTGAGGTCTGGCATTGCTGTGTGAGTGTGTATGGAATAGGACATTCATGCACCAACATAACAACCATTGGAATTGATGTTTGGTCTGCTAATTGGGTAAATGCCATTAGTTTAATACATATTGCATATTGCAGTTGTAAATGTCTATTTTCCATTTTGCCTCACCATGCCTGTTCATGTTGCTAATTCACAATGCCTGTCTCATGTTGCTATTTCACAATGCTTGCTCATGCTGCTTGCCGTATAGTGCTTGCTTTACTGTGTCTGTTCCTCATTGTGCCCAGGTCTACTGTGGTTTAAACATTGTAAGAACTTAGACATATAAAATGCTTGTAATTGTGTAGGCTACCCCTGTCTCAGCATATAGGCTTGTGATTACCATAGATACGGGTGAATACTGAAAACATATCACCCACAGTCCATCAGAGTGGAATACTCTCCATCATCAACCAGGAGAGGTGTGTTTGGTCAACACCCTCCCTTACCTCCCCATCTCCATCTGTGTATGTTGATGTATGATAACCTTTTCTTTTAACAAATGTAAAGAGATGGTGTGCTATTTTGTATATCAACAGAGAACAAAGGATGGTGGAGAGGCTTTCATATTTTCTCTGGGACAACTAACCAGGAGTCCCAGACCCAGAACTAACTCCCTATAAGTGTAATCCAGGGATAATCACAGAAGAACCCAGGCTGAATTGCCAGCCTTTATCTTCATGACATACCGTGGCCCAAGTCAACTGAAAGTAATTGTTTTTGAACAGGAAGCAGGATTGGTCGACATTGGTGAACCTGTCTTGGTGCACAGTGAACCATGCTTTAATAAAGAAGACCCCTGTCTACAATTTGTCTCGGTCAGGCTCATGGAAAGTGAAACCTGTGCCCCAATGGAACACTTAGTCATTCTCCTAGAATCCAAACTGCAGGAATTTCTTGGAGGGTTTTATCTCAGCTCTCTAAGCGCTGAATATAAAATGGGAGAAAAACAGTTCTGAAGAATTCCATTATGAGAATTATAATGGTTATTATAGTGTTCAGGACAGTGATAATTGATTATATCAGTATCATCTGAGAAAATGAAAAACAAGTCTCTGGTTTTTAACCCCATTCAAAGAAGCTAGGTGAAATGACTATTGCAGTGGATTGTTTATCTAGGACTTATCTTGGATAATACCCAGCATGGTGCTCACACAGTGATTGTTGAATGAGACTTGAAAAGTAGGTGAAGTTGGACTGGCTAGGTGAGATGCTGCAATATATTGGATTTTGTTCATATCTCTGGGTCTCTTCAGCATGTCATGATCTACATGTACCGAGTATACATCTCCCAATGTCAGGAGAGTGATATCCTCAACCATTTGAAGTACCCCAGTGTCAGCTTTCACAGGCAGTCTGGTCAACAGTGAGATTCAGTACCATATCATCACCCCAACTTCTGTTCTCAAGAGGAAATGATCTGCCATGGGATTTATTATAGGAAGTCTGCTACCTGGAGCTTTCCCAACATCAATTGCTGATGATAACAGGATGCAACTGATCCAGAACAGTAGTTCCTTCCTTAAGTTTCCCATAAATAGGATTTTATAAAATTCCCAAGAGACAAGAAGTGATGATAGATACCGTAACTGAGTGGTGTAGTTAGAGATTAGAGAGGAGGAGGAGAGTATATTGATCGGTTGGTGGATTACTTAGGAGTTGTTGTATCATGATTATCTGAATGCATGTCCTGCATTTTTGTACATTATGCATGTACTTGTTGAAGTGTAGACATGGCAAAAGGATGAACCATTGGTCTTCACTCGACCCACCAGCAGCTCAATAAAGAGTTTTAATTAACCAGTGTTTTAAGTACATGTCTCTGGAGAATGTCTTGTACAGTTGCTGTCAAGTATTGTCTCTGGTGAATGTCTTAAGTTACTGTGGTTGGTTACAGATATTGTAAAAAGTCCTGTATAGATGTTGTCAAGTATCTCTCATGATGTATGTCTTGTACAATTGTGGTGTAAACAATTCCATGTAAATGTATGTCCCACTTTTGTCAAGAACCTGTCATGTAGATGTATTGTTCAACAGATGTTATGTACAGTTATTGTTGAGTTGGTCTACTAATATTGAATCCTTAAGTCCTAAGGTATAATTGGACAACTGATATAGGTCACTTTTGACACAAATAAAATAAGGGAAGATCTAATGTGACGGACGAATAGCACACTGACAACATTATGATGAGTGAATTGGATCCTCAATTGTACAGGGGCGAATAGTCCAGATCTTCTTTTGGTCTTTGAGGGAACCTTTTTCTTCTTTTATAAATTTGTGTGTAGATACTTGGGTAGTCTCACAGTGGGGGTTCAGAGCCAAAGGAAAAATGGTTCTCCAAAAGGGCTAGGCGGGAATGATTATCTATCTCATTTGAGAGACCTCTAGACAAAAACGTGCAAGATCATATCCTTTATCTTGTCTATTTATTATTCAAGATATATTTCCAGAGAACACTACTAAATAGGTCCTCTGTCAACTCCTAATTTGTCACATAACTGGGTTGCTCTTTCCGGGATATAAACCCTGGGAAAACGAACACTCGTCTCGGATTTAAACCCTGTAATAACCTGCTAGGGGCTCACATATCAGATGCCCTGATGTCGGGATACAAACTTTGGGTATACCCTGCATAAGACTCACTTTTGGGATCTCTATGTTGGTATTAAAATCCGGGGTGACCTCTCGCAAATCAGACCCAATTCTTGGAGTTTTCATGGTGCTGTTTAATGGACCCTGTCTCTTATATGTGGATGCTATGGTCCGGACATTTAAACCCACAATAAATCTCTAGAAGGTTTGATTTCATTAATGGTGATAATATTGCATGTATCACTGTTTTAATATGTCAGGTAGGATTTCAATGTAGCTGACTGAAGATGATGTATAAATATCTTATGGGTCAACATAAATGCTGTATCCATGATATTTGTGTTCTCAGAATGAAATGATTTATTGGCTTGTCAATATGTTGTATAATTTTGTGCATGCTGGTTGTTCAATATATGTATCAAAAATTAAGGTACCTGAAACACCAGAGAACACAAATTATTTTAATATAACTGAGACAGCTATTACACGGGAAAAAAATTCATTTTTGTCCCTCAAATTAAGACACTTAATCCAGTAAATGAACATGAGGCCTACTCCATCTCCTATTTAATTGCTGGCATGGGAGAGAGAGGGGGAATATTGTTGTAAATACAACATTTTTAATGTCACCACATCACATAAGAGAACAACTTCTTATATTCCCTTCTCCCCACAACATTCTTGCAACACTGAGGGTGAAGATGGTGAGCACTGATGGTTAATTTCATAGGGCACCCATAAAGACACCACGTTAACACACTCTCGGTTAAAGTCGGTTATTCAAAACTGACTATTGTCCAGTGTTGATTCGACATCTAGGTTTATTCTTCAGTTGTGTCACCTTGTCAGTAACTCTGATCAAGTTGCTGAGGGTGAGCAGAATTGAATCTCCAGGAGAAATTCCTTAACATCTGTCACTTGCTATTCTTGAAGTAGTGGTATTCTTAAGCGTACCGAATGTACGTGATGGACGAGATGAAAGGAAGATTCTACCTGATGTAATGGGCAGTCTGGTGTCTATAAGACATTAGTCTATTGTTCGATGGTGTAATCTCTCTGGTGTACTAGGATCCACGTCACTAGGAGTTAACTCATTGAATTTCCGGGAAGGCCATCAAAATAACTGGACCCATGCCATTTCCATGGCAGTGGAACGCATACACGACGTATGTGTCTAGGAAACGATGGGAACCAACCTGATGTCATTGGCGTATCATACGATTAGGAGCACATCATGGACAACCTGAAAAATTTCATGAAGAGATAAAACAGGATCCGTCTCCGACGTCGGCCGTCAATTCATCCTCAATTGAGAAGCATTTCTGCCTGGAAAACGGTGGAAATTAAAGGGCGGACAAAGTTAGTGGAACTGATGTCTTTCCCATTTTTCATCATCAATTGAGAAGACTTTTCTGCCTGAAGAATGGTGGGAATGTGGCTCAGTTCTAGACGAGAACAATGTCTCTGCGATTGAGTGGACTAATAAAAATCACTGTTCTCCAAACAGTTGACTTATATGGTAGAGATCACTGCAATTCCAGCAGTTGATGCTTTCTACACATTGTCTGCGAATGAGTGGACTAATAAGAAAGATCACTGTTCTCAAACAGTTCACTCTTTACAAGGTAAAGATCCCTGCAAATTCAGCAGTCGGCTCTTTATACAAGTAAGAACCATGCGTTGCGCAGTGGAATCTTATATTATTACTAAGATGCGAGGTATATTCACAAGACCTGGCCAGTCATGTCCTCAAAGTCAGTAAATTGCTTCCAAAGATTCCAGTCAATATTGGTAATTAAGAAGCTATACCCACATAATCACACCTCTTCAAGGTGGTTGTGATAATGACGAACCTCTCTATTGCTGAGGGGGAACGCCTCATTCGCCATATGTAAACGTTTTGCTCGTGTGGGCGAGAGATAACGGATACTCTCCAGCCACTCAAAAGCACTTAGCTAGAGCGTTGCTGAAAGACAACAAGTTGGAAATTCCACCTGGAATTCTAGCTTAGTGGATGTTAGTCTAACTGCATCTACAAAATTGGTTGCTACGTTAGAAACAGCTTACACATAAATGGACGCTGCGCTGTCAATCCACGACAAGTCTGAAGTGGGATTGCGCGATATTTCAACTTATAGCAACTAAAGAGAGAAAATGCTGTCACTTCTCACAACACATCAGAATAGAGGCCGAACGGAATGAGGGAATCTCAACCAATAAGTGCACTTCTGAATCTATGGTAATGACTACAGAAATGAGTCAAGGAAATATAATGGGAATTTGCTACCATCGGCGAACCCAAGAGGCTTATTGGGAGATAAGACTTTTGTCCCACGCTAACCCAAGATCTGCAATAGTAGATTTTAGTCTTAACAAGTTCTGCAGTGGCAGCTTGCACAGTTCAACCGGAAGTGATTGTCTCTGCTCCGGTGCTTGTCAAAAATTTTAACCCAGTTCCAAATGCCAAGATTACTGTTGGAGAAAGTTGTTCAACTAATACTCTCTCGTGATTATCATTCTCCTGTGGCGAAGGGAAGGATGAAATTCTGATGAAGATGAAATGTTGAGAGACACATGGAATGCAACCATTCTCTCTAAACATCATCTGGAAGTTGGTTTGATTGCAAAGCCATTACTTCACATAATGAATCTCTATGGTCCATTCATACATTGCGAAATGGTGTGACTCAGAGAGATCATATATCACAGACAGGAGATATAGCATGGATGTCAGCAGTGGAGCACTGTCAGAAGTAAATAGAAGGGCAGTTCACAGATGAGTGGAGTTAGGACTCTGGATGCTCCCAGTGACTTAATGGAACTTAATGCAGGGCTAACTTCATGGTCTTTGCCTTTGCCACTAAATTCATTATTGCAGGATGAATGTTGGGGCAGATTTTTTTTTTAAAAGAAAAATCATTTAGTTCCAAATGTACTACTCTAGTTGGGGTAAAGGGAGACAGGGAGTAATTGACAAAACCACTTGAGGGATCTGGAAACTGTGGATTTCTGAGATTATCTGTCATACCTATGAAAGATTTAAGAGAGGGGCTGTGACATAATGGATCAGGCATCCACATTCCCAGTCCAACACATCCATAATAATACTTTTAATCTTGAACGGAGACCATCCAGATAGTAGGGTTATTAATAGAATCGAATGTTCTAGAACGCGGTGGGGTAGGGCAGCGGTGTACGCTCGCCTTTTCATTGGCTAATAAGTGGCGGCCCACGCTATCCACTAGGCCAAATTTTAAAATCTATTAGTTTGAGCTCGGATTCCACCAGGAGCAGTCGCTATATGTGATGTGGGGACCCAAAAATGCCCTTAAAGATTCCGTAAAATATTGTTCTCTGGACAACAGGTACCACGTTAAAACATACTTTAATGTTGTGGTTATGCCTAGTGAACGAAAGAGAAGAATATAAGAGTATTTTATGAAGAAAATGTGAAAGTGAAGACAGAACTTCTGTGTGCAGGTATTCTGAACACTGCTTCTTCAACCTGTCAGGTCTTCCACGCTGTATACTCCAAGTGCATATCATTCCCCTGTTGTGACTGGTTGCGTATGCTAGATGATTGTAAATTACACTCAATGCAAATTCGCAAACCCTTTGTGCATTCTTAATGCCTAGCGTGACTCATTCTTACAAACTGTACACTGCTCTTGCGAGTTAACCTTTGGCAGTTTTGGATTGGAATGTGTGATGTAACATGTACAAGTTCCTTTGTAAATGCTGAGAATGTTGGAGTGAGTGAGTTGGTGATTTGATAAGTAGCCTCTCACATTGATAGAAAGATAGATGTTTCATATCCATATGTAGGCAGGACGTGTATGGCACACCAGAATTGCAAAGTTCCTGTGATTCCTGGTGGCTAGATTACGCTCAGGAGAATTAATATAATTTCTCTCTGAAGTATTACACTGGTACCTCTACTGTTGGTAGGTTCATATGAACTAGTTCTTAAAAGGACAATAGGTGTGTGAACCTGTGTCTTAGTCGGCTGAATATAATGTATGGCTCATGCAAATTTACAAGGACAAAACATGTTTTTCCCATATGTGCTTTGGTGCATATGAGAACAATTGCTTATGCAATTTGGCTTCTTTACCTACTGTAGTAGATATGGACATTACTCAGTGGGGAAGGAACACATGATGATGATGTGATGTACTTGTGAGCCAAGTCTGGTCTGAGAGGGGTGAGGTCTGGCATTGCTGCGTGAGTGTGTATGGAATAGGACATTCATGCACCAACATAATAACCATTGGAATTGATGTTTGGTCTGCTAATTGGGTAAATGCCATTAGTTTAATACATATTGCATATTGCAGTTGTAAATGTCTATTTTCCATTTTGCCTCACCATGCCTGTTCATGTTGCTAATTCACAATGCCTGTCTCATGTTGCTATTTCACAATGCTTGCTCATGCTGCTTGCCTTATAGTGCTTGCTTTACTGTGTCTGTTCCTCATTGTGCACAGGTCTACTGTGTTTTAAACATTGTAAGAACTTAGACATATAAAATGCTTGTAATTGTGTAAGCTACCCCTGTCTCAGCATATAGGCTTGTGATTACCATAGATAGGGGTGAATACTGAAAACATATCACCCACAGTCCATCAGAGTGGAATACTCTCCATCATCAACCAGGAGAGGTGTGTTTGGTCAACACCCTCCCTTACCTCCCCATCTCCATCTGTGTATGTTGATGTATGATAACCTTTTCTTTTAACAAATGTAAAGAGATGGTGTGCTATTTTGTATATCAACAGAGAACAAAGGATGGTGGAGAGGCTTTCATATTTTCTCTGGGACAACTAACCAGGAGTCCCAGACCCAGAACTAACTCCCTATAAGTGTAATCCAGGGATAATCACAGAAGAACCCAGGCTGAATTGCCAGCCTTTATCTTCGTGACATACCGTGGCCCAAGTCAACTGAAAGTAATTGTTTTTGAACAGGAAGCAGGATTGGTCGACATTGGTGAACCTGTCTTGGTGCATAGTGAACCATGCTTTAATAAAGAAGACCCCTGTCTACAATTTGTCTCGGTCAGGCTCATGGAAAGTGAAACCTGTGCCCCAATGGAACACTTAGTCATTCTCCTAGAATCCAAACTGCAGGAATTTCTTGGAGGGTTTTATCTCAGCTCTCTAAGCGCTGAATATAAAATGGGAGAAAAACAGTTCTGAAGAATTCCATTATGAGAATTATAATGGTTATTATAGTGTTCAGGACAGTGATCATTGATTATATCAGTATCATCTGAGAAAATGAAAAACAAGTCTCTGGTTGTTAACCCCATTCAAAGAAGCTAGGTGAAATGACTATTGCAGTGGATTGTTTATCTAGGACTTATCTTGGATAATACCCAGCATGGTGCTCACACAGTGATTGTTGAATGAGACTTGAAAAGTAGGTGAAGTTGGACTGGCTAGGTGAGATGCTGCAATATATTGGATTTTGTTCATATCTCTGGGTCTCTTCAGCATGTCATGATCTACATGTACCGAGTATACATCTCCCAATGTCAGGAGAGTGATATCCTCAACCATTTGAAGTACCCCAGTGTCAGCTTTCACAGGCAGTCTGGTCAACAGTGAGATTCAGTACCATATCATCACCCCAACTTCTGTTCTCAAGAGGAAATGATCTGCCATGGGATTTATTATAGGAAGTCTGCTACCTGGAGCTTTCCCAACATCAATTGCTGATGATAACAGGATGCAACTGATCCAGAACAGTAGTTCCTTCCTTAAGTTTCCCATAAATAGGATTTTATAAAATTCCCAAGAGACAAGAAGTGATGATAGATACCATAACTGAGTGGTGTAGTTAGAGATTAGAGAGGAGGAGGAGAGTATATTGATCGGTTGGTGGATTACTTAGGAGTTGTTGTATCATGATTATCTGAATGCATGTCCTGCATGTTTGTACATTATGCATGTACTTGTTGAAGTGTAGACATGGCAAAAGGATGAACCATTGGTCTTCACTCGACCCACCAGCAGCTCAATAAAGAGTATTAATGAACCAGTGTTTTAAGTACATGTCTCAGGAGAATGTCTTGTACAGTTGCTGTCAAGTATTGTCTCTGGTGAATGTCTTAAGTTACTGTGGTTGGTTACAGATATTGTAAAAAGTCCTGTATAGATGTTGTCAAGTATCTCTCATGATGTATGTCTTGTAAAATTGTGGTGTAAAGAATTCCATGTAAATGTATGTCCCACTTTTGTCAAGAACCTGTCATGTAGATGTATTGTTCAACAGATGTTATGTACAGTTATTGTTGAGTTGGTCTACTAATATTGAATCCTAAAGTCCTAAGGTATAATTGGACAACTGATATAGGTCACTTTTGACACAAATAAAATAAGGGAAGATCTAATGTGACGGACGAATAGCACACTGACAACATTATGATGAGTGAATTGGATCCTCAATTGTACAGGGGCGAATAGTCCAGATCTTCTTTTGGTCTTTGAGGGAACCTTTTTCTTCTTTTATAAATTTGTGTGTAGATACTTGGGTAGTCTCACAGTGGGGGTTCAGAGCCAAAGGAAAAATGGTTCTCCAAAAGGGCTAGGCAGAAATGATTATCTATCTCATTTGAGAGACCTCTAGACAAAAACGTGCAAGTTCATATCCTTTATCTTGTCTATTTATTATTCAAGATATATTTCCAGAGAACACTACTAAATAGGTCCGCTGTCAACTCCTAATTTGTCACAACAGCTAAACACAAATCTAGCCCCAGGATTAATATTATTAACACCCACGGTCCTGATAAGTGCTTTGAGTTCCAACAGCAACTTGAAGACGCTTGTACTGATATATCAGAAAATTGTACAGAAGGTGAAAGGTTGGGTAAACTTAAGGAAACTCTTTATAAAACAGCGGTAGGGGTTTACGGCGCTGTGGATCATAAGAGGCAAGACTGGTTTGCTGCAAAGAGTCAGACACTGCAGCCCTTGATTGATAAAAAGAAGACAGCTCTCTTAAGAAACAGGCTAAAGGTGTCAGCCGAGGTAGTCGATCACTTAGCTCAAGACTTCGCTCCGCGTTGTCAACTCGGGTTATGTTCAAAGGCAAGTTGCTGATTCACTCTCCGGCAATAGACAGGGTGTTCAAGACAGGTAAGTATGCGTTGCTGCAGGTTGCTGGCTCACAGTACCACCAATGAATGTGCAGAACTCCTGGGGGTATTAAGTGAGAACAGGTGAATGCTCTTGTGACATACAGATGATACACTAGATACACTCATTGCCCACCTCGCTTTCAGTCTCATATTCAGACATTACTAGCGTCACAAGACTATCTACCTCTATCACAGACACATCCCTAGTGCTATGACAAAAAAATTGACAAACGGCTAAAGAGTACAACTACAAGTTTCCTTAGCGTCATCTTATCAATCTAATCAGACTCAGATACACATGTATTCCATTCCACAGACTACTGACACATCAATGTGTACATGCATTTCTAAGCCTGATCACATTCTACAACATACAGATTGTACTTCTTACTATGTTGCATTCACATATATCATAAATCACACACATTACATTTAACACTATGAAGTGAGCATATGAGCATACATTATGCAATGAGCATACATTACACAGATTACATTTAACTATGAAGCACAACATCGATTATAAATCACACAGATTATATTCACTCGACAACGTATCAAAATAGATTATGAATCACAGATTACTCGATGAAGTATGAACCTAGATTATTAATCACACAGATTTAATTCACTCGACAAAGTACACCCCAGATTATGAATCATACAGAGCACATTCAATCGACGACGGAATACCATAGATTGTAAAGCACACAAATTACATTCACTTAACGAAGTATGAACATATATTATAAATCCCACAGATTCGATCACCACACAAGAAGCAATATTGTAAATCATAATTCTGATTCACCCCAGACACACACAAATTAAATTCTACACGAGGTTGAAGTATTAACATAGATTGAGAGGGTAGGCAGTGAAGGCCTTCATTGAAGCAAGGATACTGATGTGAATAGGAGGCCGGTCTCACGCTGTCATTGGTTGACCTCTGACACACGTGGTCTCCAGTAGACTACGTGAAAGAACTATTATTTTGAATAACGAAGACACAAACAATAGATAGCACGATTTATTGCTTGGCATATTTCGCTGCATCTCGTCAGGTACATACTGCAGAAATCACATAACTTAAGTGAATTAACTAGATAAATCCTTCAAACTGAAATATACACATGTTCGCACAGTAATGTCGATTGTCTACCACGGTAATTTTAAACTGACTAACATGTCTTTCTGCTTGCACAAGGACAGCTTACGAAGGTTGATTATTATAGCTTCAGAAAACTTTAACAATCGACTACTTTGTGTGTTGAACAACGCACGGAAGGCACTGTCTCTTTCAACCACGTGACCGCTCTCGAGCACTTGTCTCGCGACCGATGAAGCAGGACTGTTCCGGTGTGTCGGCCTGCCTAGGCTACCATCTTCTGTGTGTAGTATCTTGTCCACCCAATTCGGAATGTGTTCCGAAACCCTGCAATGTAACTGTCGCTCAGTTCTACCTATGTAGATGGCCTCGCATCTGCATGTAAATTGGTAAATACAATTTGATTTGGCGTACAAAGCTACAGGTTATTTTACTGCTGAGGTTGGGATCAGTGTGTTTTTGTACCTGATGACTGGAATTGCAGCACAGAATGTTCGTCCGACTGCAGTGATGAACCGGTCCCGCAGACGTTGCATTACGTCATCTCCTCGGAAGGTTAGCTGGATGAATACCTTGAGTTTAGGGACTCTAGTTACTTCTGGTTTCGGTTTGGGCTGTTGGCGGTGGCGCTTTATAATTCCTGTGGAGTACCCATTCAGGTTTAAGGCATTCTTCAGAGTTTCAAATTCCTCTGTCAGTGTGTCCTGGGTGCATATCTTCCTAGCACGGTCAATCAGGGTCTGTACTAAGCTCCGTTTGTACTGGACAGGTGCGAAGCTCTGAAAATTTAAGTATTGGCCAGTCCATGTTTCTTTGCGGTACACCGATCTTTGAATTGTGCCGTCTGCTCTACGTCTCATTAGGATATCTAGAAACGGCAACGCTTCGTTGTGTTCGTGTTCCATAGATACAGCCCAAACCGAAACCAGAAGTAACTACAGTCCCTAAACTCAAGTGTAGTCATCCAGCTAACCTTCCGGGGAGATGACGTAATGCAACGTCTGCGGGACCGGCTCATCACAGCAGTCGGGCTAACATTCTGTGCATCAGGTACAGAAACACACCGATCCCCAACCCAGTAGTAAAAGAACCTGTAGCTTTGAACGCCAAATCAAATTGTATTTACCAATTTATATGCAGATGCGAGGCCATCTACATAGGTAAAACTGAGCGACAGTTACATTGCAGGGTTTCGGAACACAATCCGAATTGGGTGGACAAGATACTACACACAGAAGATTGTAGCCTAGGCAGGCCGACACACCGGAACAGTCCTGCTTCATCGGTCGCGAGACATGTGCTCGAGAGCGGTCACGTGGTTGAAAAAGACAGTGCCTTCCGTGTGTTGTTCAACACACAAAGTAGTCGATTGTTAAAGTTTGCTGAAGCTATAATAATCAACCTTCGTAAGCCGTCCCTGTGCAAGCAGAAAGACATGTTAGTCATTTTAAAATTACCGTGGTAGACAATCGACATTACTGTGCGAACATGTGTATATTTCAGTTTGAAGGATTTATCTAGTTAATTCACTTAAGTTGTGTCATTTCTGCAGTATGTGCCTGACGAGATGCAGCGACATATGCCAGGCAATAAATCGTGCTATCTATTGTTTGTGTCTTCATTATTCAAATTCATCACGGGAAAACATTGTTTTGAACTATTATTTCACAATTAAATCATCAGTACTTTCTATCACCATTTATTCATCCGAATTACTCATCTCGTTCTATAATTATATTCAATGGTGACATATTATTCAGTATATATTATATTGCCGGTCTCTCTGGCTGTGGGGTTACAACACTTTCTCTCTGTAATCCCGTTTATCACGCAGAGTCTCGCAGCGGAGCGAGAACTGAGGTGGTTCGACCCCCGCTCGTGACTTGCGGGATACTGAGCCGGCCGCTCAGAAAGCAATGGCAAACTACTGAGCGTAATCTTGCCAAGAGATCAACAGACAGCTGAAAGATGCTGCTGTTGACAGCTAAGTCCTGTAAAAGGATACGCAAAACATTTATATTATATTAGTCCCTAGTTAAATATCAAGCTTCATTGTCTGACACTTCTTCTATAGTCCAGTGCCCGCCTGCTATATTTCGCCATTTTGTGTGCCGCCTTTTCCTTAATTTTTCATCTATTCTGGTCTTCTTCATCATCTTTCGTTCGCTTGAAAGTCTTTTACTGCAATGTTGTCTCTTGTATGAATTTAACTGTCTTTTTTAGTTCACACATCGGTCCATAGAGCGTATCTTCCATTGTCGTCTCTCTAGGCGAGAAAGTTTGCCTAGATATGTTATATTTTGGGCAGTCTTGAAGTATGTACTCTGCTGTCTGCTACGCCAATCCACGTGTGCACATGGCTGTTTCACAAATCTTGAATTTTGTATACATGTGGTTGCGTAATCTATTGTGTCCTGTTCTGAGGCGCAGAATAATGACTTGTTCTGGTCTGTCCATAATGTGATAGTCATCTTGAGCAGGTTTTGGTGGCTTTGTGATTGATTTGATCATACTTTCCTTTTGGTGGTATGTAACGGGCACATCATGCTGTTCTTCTTTGGCTTCTTCCTTACCCAGTTGATCAGCTCTGTCGTTTCCGGGTACTCCACAGTGGGACTGCTAAGTTCAGAAAGTAGTGTCCTTAGTACTGGTAATTTCCCAGACAGGAGCGCCTCGAGTACTGATTTTGCATCTGTCAATAGCACCACAGGTTGTGTACCATTGCTGGTAATTAGAAATGTCTATGTTGCTATCTTGATTGCCTCAATTTCAGCATCATAGTTATGGCAGTTCTTTCCTGTCGGTACACTGGCTGTGTCCCTAGTATTAGTATTATTTGGGTATTCTATGTACACTCCCGCTCCTCCATTTCAAACAGCATTTTGTGCTGATCTATCTGTGTAGACTCGGATCCAGAAGTCCTGTGGGTATTCCTCATCAAGGAAGCTGAGAGTGGCTGTTCTGCGCTGCACACTGTTATGTTCTTCCTTGTCAAATATCCCTCTCACTTTTGTCTGGATTTGTAATGATGGTCTATGTTTAACTTTCCATGGAGTTCGCTCTGGAATAGTTGTTAGGGGGATACCAACTGTTGGCAGATCGATGGCTTCTCTGCAGAGTCGTTTGGCCTGGTGGATACAACTACTTCTTTTCAACCGCCCCATAGCTAAGTTTTCAAATCTGTTCTTCTTAGGGTGGCCTGGCAAGCTGAGGAACTTTTCTGCTTGTATCAGCGTTTTCGTATCTCTGCGCTCTCTCAGTGCTTGTGTCCTCCCCATCTTCTCCATTTCCACTATAGGGGTTGATCTCATCCCTTCTGTGGTGACTCTAAGTGCTTGATTTTGCACCTTGTCCAGCTCTTGTAGTGTGGTTTTTGATGCCGAACACCACGCAGTTGACCCTATTCCAGGTGTGGTTGTATGCTCTGTTGATAAACTTTGCTAAGTATTTTCCCACTCTCTTCCCGTGTGGTTCCACTTAGCTTTCTCAGGATGGCTATTTTTCTTCTGGCTTTTGCTACTGCTTTGTTGATGTGCTTTCTCCATGTCAGCCTACCATCAAATGGTACTCCAAAGTATGTTGGTTCTTTATCTTCTCTTAGGGGTGTTCCATTTATCTGGATGATCCCTGCCTTTTGTTTCGGAGAGAGGGTAAATAGAGTGGTGCTGCACTTGTCAATGTTGATGCTGAAACATCATCTATTTGCCAATGCAACAAATGTATCTACAGCTCTTTGTAGCAATCTAGTGGCCACTGATGCATGTTCATTTGTGCTCCATAGAACCAGGTCATCCGCGTACATTGCCGCTTTAATTCCATGCGGTAGATTAGCAACAAGATCATTGATGAAGATTAGAAAAAGTTTGGGGGCCAAGTCTCCGCCCTGGGGAAGACCGTGACGCAGTAGTACTTTCTTGCTCTTGAGTCCGTCTATCTGTACTCGGGCTCTTCTGTTGTGCAAATATGCTTTCACCCATTTGTACATTCTTCTATTGACTTTGCAGTTTCTCAGTTTCTTCATCATACCTTCTTTCCAGACTTTGTCAAAGGCTTTCTTCAGATCTATCCATACCGCAAGCACCAGCTTCTTCTCTTGGAATGCATCCTCAATTTCTTGAGAGAGGTAGGTTGTCTGATCTTCCGTAGAGTAGCACTGCCTAAAGCCAGCCTGCTGTGGCACAATGATGTTTTTACTTTCAATGTACCACTGCAGTCTGTGATTGATGATGCGCTCCAGTGTTTTGCAGAGACAGCTGGTGAGGCTAATTGGTCTGTAGCTAGAGGCAATGGAACTATCTTTCCCTGATTTTAGGAGGGGTATCATGATTGCTTCTCTCCAGGCTTGTGGAACACTGCCTTAGGTCCAACTGTTATTGAAGATCTGCAACAGCTTTGCTTTGGCCTCTGTTCCTAGGTTGCTGATCATTTCATTGGAGATACCATCAGCTCCTGGTGACTTTCTCATTTTCAGTTTTGATATGGCTAGCTCCAGTTCGCTGATTGTGATGGGTGCATCCAAAACCTCAAGTACTATTTCCTTCTGTCCTGTATGTTGCCGTTTCTCTCGAGCCTCTTGTTGTTTCTCTGGACTAATTTTTGATATTGTTATCTTGTGCGAATGAGTCCGCAAAATGGTCAGTCAGCTGCTTGCTTTCTTGTTAAGATGTTTTCATCTTTATGTAGTGCAATTTTTCAGTTTCTCCCTGTGCCCTCATCGTTAAGTTGTTTTATTAGCTTCAACAATTTCCTTGTGCCTCTTTCAAAGTTCAGAGACTCCGTTTTCTCCTGCCAGCTTTTCCGTCTAGAATGCAGCTTGGCCCTTTGAAATTTGGCTTTTGCGTGCTGGAATTTATTCTGGTGCTCTTGGCAGGCTAAGTGTGGTCTCTGCTTGCTTTCTACACACTTCCACATCCTTATGCAACTGTTCCAGTTCACTACTCCAGTAGGGTTTATATTGTTGACGGGCTCTTCTTGGTACCGTTTCTCGCGCTGCCTCTAGTATGCATTCCCGAAACTCTTCAATTACTTTATTTATGTCTTTCTCAGCGTTCAGGTTTCTAACCAGTATGCTGGAGCGATTCTTGTACATTGCCCAGTCTGCTTTCTTGTAGTTCCACCTCGACAGGGTGCTGCTTTTACTTACAAGCTCATTTTCTACAGTTAGAAAGACTGGCCGATGGTCACTGTCACCAAGTTGTTTCCTATGGACCAGGCTGACATTATGAATGCTCTACGAGAAGTAAGACTGTTGCGAGAACCAAGCGATGACTGTGATTCTACAACCATGGTCAGACTGCGGGAACTGCAAATTAAAAGAGGTGTTGCCAAACAAGAACACTACGCAGGAAGCCAAAGAAGATTGATTAACCAACACAGAACTGGTGTCGCGAGCCGCTACACGCTGCGGGATTTGCTGAGGAGGGGATCCGAGCACCTATGGACTGAATGGTTCGATGTGCAATGAGTATGATCTGTCGACTAACTAACTAACTAAGTTGTTTCCCAACGATTTGTGTAATGTTCCACTCCAGGTCTGGTGAATGAAAAGCTAGGTCAGGTGTAGTTGTAGTGATCACGAATAGAAAGTATTTGAGTCGGCCGGCTTGTTAATCAAGATGCATCTATTCTCATCCTGCCAGTATTCCAGTCCCTCTCCTCTCTGGTCCATGTGATCATAGCCCCAGCTCTGCGAGTGGCTATTGAAATCGCCACACACAATCATGTTTTCTTTTAATGGTAGTGTGTCCAGTGACTGTGGGCGGTCACTTGAACAGTAGTAATTGATCAGATGTAGGTCTGTATTGCCTGTATTAAGTTTAAGAGTCTGATACTCAGCCCCTTCCATGTAGACTTCGATTTGGGAAGCTGTGATGTTATTTTTTTACAAGGGTCTGTATCCCACCTTTTCGTCTTTCCTTTCGGTCAGATTGGTAACACTGGTAGCCTCTGATTTTGAAGGCTATTTTTTCGTTGAGGTGAGTTTCTTGCAAGCAACATCTGCTTACTTTTTCTTGGTCCAAGATGTTTTCTAATTCTATTTTTTGTTGTTGCTGACTCCCTCCGCATTCCAGTGCATTATTTTAAGTCTTTGTTTTGTATGGCCAGCCGTTCTATTCTCAGGTCCCCTGGCTCCACAGGACATCTGAGAAGGACCTCCAGTAGTTGTGGTTGGACTCTTTCGAGACATAGGGCCCGGCACTGCACCTGCCTGGAGGTCTAAAGCAGGGCGAGCACCATAACATTTAGCAGTAGTCGACATATTCCATTTTGCGTAATTGCGTGGCATCCTGATTTCTGTGGTGCGCCTCCTGGCTGGTTGCCTCCGTCTTCAGCACCTTTCCTTTGCTAGAGCAAACTGAGGTCTCACTCGAGTTTAGATGTGTACGCGCGAACACATGTGTCTGCGCATGCATGTACGTGCATACACATATAGAGCATACTGGTTATTTTTCGGTGCCAGAAACTCGCCGTCGCTCCTTCTCCTGTTAGTTAAAACAGTTCCGCCACGTGAAGGCCAGGAGTTGAACTTTTGCTGCAGAGGTTATGTATTCACGAGCCATTGGGGTATTTAAGCAATGTTGGGCGCTCATTCCAACACTGCGCCCTGGCTACATACAGCAACATTTGGAACCTATTCTGGTCTTAGTATCAGCGGCGTCTCCATTATTTGTATATTTATTCCGGTTGTAGTTGGCGATTCTTGCTTTCTACTATTAATTATTGTATAGTTTCACCACTGAATCTACACCACAAATACCGGTAAATATATACACATAAACTCTTAACTAATTAAAGCAACGTACCTTCCAATATTTGTGATCAAACCTATCAACGGGGGAACAGTCGCCCTAGCGTATTAATTTCTAGATACTTGGGGTAGTCAAATATTTCTCAAATTGGTTCTCTCAAACCTATGGCTTAATAGGGCCGGTATATTTTTATTTTTAGTTACAGCTAGTTTCTGGCTCTCCTTTTTTTTCCACATTTTAAACTATTTATTTGTATTCTTTACATAATGAACACGTAACATATTCAGATAGGCGTGGCAAGAATATTTATTTGTATTGTTTACATAATGAACAAGTAAAATATTCAAACAGGTGTGGCAAGAATAAATAGCTGGTGGCAAAGGCTGTATCTAGGAGCAGCGGTAGCAGAGCGGCTAGCTAGCCTGCCTGTCTTGTGATCATATGTTCGAATCCTCTTCGAGGCAAGGATTTTCTAAAACTTAACCTGGCTCCCAGGTAGACCCAGTCTAAATTGGGCATCAGGAAATGTTCGTGAAAGTAAAGGTGTCTGGTGTGATACTTACCACATCAACGATCAAGTGCCGATTGGTCTATACAAATTTGGGCTAGTAACAATTAACCAATCGTGGCGTGAAAAAAAGTTCTTAACTTACTTAAAGTTTATTTTTATGTAAACTAGCTGACCCGGCCCGGCTTCGCCCAGACCTTGGGGGAGCATCTCATTTAATTCATATAAGTAGTCATATAAGTTCCCGTTACCGACTATCTGTCTGTCTGTCTGTCTGTCTGTCTGTCTGACCCGGCCCGGCATCGCCCAGCTCCTGGTGTGGAGCATCTCATTTAATTCATATAAGTAGTCATATAAGCTCCCGTTCCCGTTCCCGACTATCTATCTGTCTGTCTGTCTGTCTGTCTGTCTGTCTGTCTGTCTGATCCGGCCCGGCTTCGCCCAGCCCCTGATGGGGAGCATCTAATTTAATTCATATAAGTAGTCATATAAGTTCCCGTTCCCGACTGTCTGTCTGTCTGTCTGTCTGTCTGTCTGTCTGTCTGTCTGTCTGTCTGTCAATCCCTCTCTGTCTGTCTGTCTGTCTGTCTGTCTGCCTGTCTGTCTGTCTAATCATTTATTGGTTGCAGTTAGAACAACCTTAGATGAACGAAGACCAACTTACAAAAAGCATTAGAAAGAGCACTTGAAAGATCTTTACACCTTCCCCTACAATTAACTTGGGTAAATGGAGCAGCGGCAGCAGAAGCAGCAGAAGAAGAAAAAGGAGGAGTAGGAGCTGGGAGGAGGAAGAGGGACGTGGAGGAGGGAGGAGGAGGGAGGAGTAGGGGGAGGAAGAGATAGGCGGAGAGACGAGGAGGAGGGAAGAGGAGGGAGGAGGAAGGAGGAGGAGTAGTAGGGAGGAATAGGAGGGAGGAGGAGAGATTAGGAGGAGGAGAGAGGAGGAGGAGGGAGGAGGAGGAGGAGGGAGGAGGAAGAAGGAGGAAGGAGGAGGAAGAAGGAGGAAGGAGGAGGAGGCAGTAGGATGAGGAGGGAGGAGGGAGGAGGAGGAGGGAGTAGGAGGAGGGAGGAGAAGGAGGGAGGAGAAGAACGCAGGAGGAGGAGGGGGAGGAGGAGGGAGGAGGAGAGGGAGGAGGAGGGAGATGGAGGGAGGAGGCGGAGGGAGAACGAGGAGGGAGGAGGAGGGAGGAGGAAGCGGGAGAAGGAGGAGGGAGGAGGAGGAGGGAGGAGAAGGAGGGGGAGGAGGAGAAGGAAGAGGGAGGAGGAGAAATGTGGAGGGAGGAGGAGGGAGGAGGAGGGAGGAGGTAGAGGGATGAGGAGGAGAGAGGAGGAGAGAGGATGAGGAGGGAGGAGGAGAAGGGAGGAGGAGGGAGGAGGAGGTAGGAGGAGAGGGAGGAGGGGGAGGGGGAGGAGGAGGGGGAGGACGTAGGAGGAGGAGGAGGGGGAGGGGGAGGACGTAGGAGGAAGAGGGGGGAGGAGGAGGGAGTAGGAGGAGAGAGGAGGAGAAGGGAGGCGGAAGGAAGCGGAGTGATTAGGAGGAGGGAGGAGGGCGAGGAGGCAGGAGGAGGAAGAGGGAGGAGGAGGAAGGAGGAGGAGGAAGGAGGAGGAAGAGGGAGGAGGAGGAGAAAGAGGGAAGAGGAGGAGGGAGAGGGAGGAGGGGGAGGGGAAGAGGAAGAAGGTAGGAGGGGAGAGGAGGATGAGGAGAGTTATAACGCATATGCCTGTAGATTTAATAATGGCTGAAGGTGTTCCATGTCTTCTTAGAGTTGGCGACAGTGTAAAGAAATATAAAATCTTCAAACTTGATAGAGATAAGGTAACTATTATTTATTTATTCTTTAAGCATAAAAAGATGAGTTATAATGTTATGCATTATGCATTATTTTTATGAAAACTTTGAAAATGCCTTAAAGATTCTATCACTATTTATTATAACTCATATGCCGGTATATAACTATAGACAAAGAGTTTATAAATCTTTGAAAACGATGCAACAATATGACTATAAGTTATACAGAAAAGTTATGCCCCTTGAAATTACTTTTACAGAGTTAGGTCCCCTCGCTGTATATAAATTATAATGAAAAATGGAAAATTAAATAATATTCGGTAAGCAGCCGATTTCACACTAAAAAAATATGACAGTTGGCTGCGCTGGAATGAAAGGAAGGCGTGTAGAAAATTTCATCTCGATCGGATGGGCCGTTCGCGAGCGCATAAAGGACATGCGGACATGCAGACAGACGGAGATCGCTTTTTATATATAAGAAGATAAAGATAAAAGAGATGTGGCAAATACATGATTGTATAAAGCACTTAGATATATTTTTGCTAACTGATGTTTTTGCCGTTCTGTTAATCTTTCTCTATTCCCTCACAATACATAAGGCATTCTGGCAAAGTGAGCTGCATGCCAGAATGTATGTTGAGAAAAACATTTTGTGAAATATATAATCAAATAACATCGATAAGGAAATCAGATTCTTCTTTTTGTATTTAGTGCAACCTATACAATCATGACATGAAGTATTTGCTTCAAGCAAAAGTAGAAAGATTTTGATATGACAAGTGATAACCACAGAGTAATCCAATACCACCAAAAATGTTTCTGTATATTAAATGAAACAATACAAATAGTACCAACCGCAAGTAAACACTTTGTGTCTGTTTTGATAATGTCTAAATAGTAGAATATAGCTGGATGTAGACCTCATAGCAACATCTGTATGCTATTGCTCCGTCCATTTCTCCAGATGTGAAATGCAGTTCAACAGTTCGTACACTAGACATATGTATTTTTTACTGTACACATTTTTCATTTGTAAATTCGTCAATCTCTCCGTAGTTGTGTAATGTAAATGAGCAACATTTCCTATATAAGTCACAGATGGTAGATATACTTTACATTTAAATCTTCTTCTGGGTGACTAGAGTACTGGATTGTGTCCCTTCACATGGCTTATCCTCCTGCTGAGGTTCAACAATTCATACCTTACAAAACAAGATGCCAGATAAGCCTAGTTTGTCTCTCAATCATTCTCTTGCCTCTGTTTTCTAGAGGTAAAAATTAAAAATTAAGAAACCAGTACGTGAAGTCAACATTTCTTTGCGATCGTGATGAAAGGCCAGTATTTTCTATATAATTATGTGTATCATATTGTGTGTGCTATATTATTTAGATATTATCTTTACAAATATGTTTTAATGTTAATGTAGTTGACAGATTTTTTTTAAAAACTTGTAAATACTCTTTTTAATGCTCCGTACAGAGAAACAGAGATGCATGCTATAACTCAACCACCATCATAAACAGCAAAAGAGGTAGGCCTATACCGATATTTAATCCAAAACAAAGACTAGCAAGGTGGGCAGAATACTTTCAAGAACTACTTAACCCCACACATAACATAGAAAACCTCACTTTTGTGCCTAAATGCCAGGGATAGCAAGAACCAAATTTCATACCTGCAGAAGTCAAAGCAGTTATACAGAAAAGTCCTAAAAACAAATCACCAGGTCCAGATGGAATAACCACAGAAGCTGTTCAGACCTGTGGGGAAACAGGAGTTAAATGGCTAACAAAACTGTTTAATATGGCATGGGAAGAAAGAAAAGTCCCAGATGATTGGCAATAGACAATATAATAGTACCAATATGGAAAAAGAAAGGCAATATGAGAGAGTGTGAAACATACAGAGGTATATCACTCCTGAGCCATATAGGGAAAATGTATGCAAAACTATTGGAACAAAGAGCTAGACCCATAGTTGAACAACAGTTAAGCAAAGAACAATTCGGTTTTCAGAAAGGTAAAAGTTGCACTGATACACTATTTACACTTAGACAAATATGTGGAAAAAAAAACTATCGAATATAGTGTCCAGCAGATTATTGTGTTTGTAGATCAGTAAAAGGCTTTCGATAGAGTTGACAGATACAAATTATGGACCATCCTTGACGACTATTGGCAACTGCTAGAAAACATCATAGCCATGTACCACTAGAGCCGAAGTGCAGTAAGAACACAAGAAGGTATATCAGATATGTTCACAGTCAATACAGGAGTGAGACAGGGATGTGTACTCTCTCCCCTGCTATTTAATATCTTTTTTTGTTGTTGCATATCCTTTACAGGAGACATCGCTGTCAACACCAGCATCTTTCAGCTGTATGTTGATTTCTTGGCAAGATTACGCTCAGTAGTTTGCCATTGCTTTCTGAGCTGCCGGCTCACATACCCCGTAAGTTACCGATGCAATTCGAACCACTGCTGATTCTCATCGTCATCACGTTACTGACGAGAGTATACGAGATTACGGAGAAAAGTCATAACCTCTAAGCCACGAAGCCGGCTATTTAATATCTACATGGACAGAATTTCCAAAGAAGCAAGTCTCGACAGAACAGATTCAGAAAATTTAGAACTCTTTACTCCAGATGAAACAACTGATCCACAAGAATTAATTTAACTTCTATTTGCAGACGATCAGTGCCTGTTTTATAGCGACGAGGGCAGATTGCAAAATCATATTAATAATCTGAGTTCAACATGCAGGAGATACAATATGAGCATAAATACAGCCCAAACCGAAGTAATGCGAGCTAGCAGATCGCCGGGCCCACTAAGTATACAGATAAATAGCACAACCCTGAAACAAGTTAAAGAATTCAAATATCTTGGAAGTATGATCGCAGAAGGTGGCAGATTAGACAGAGAAATTGAAATCAGATGTCAAAAAGCTAGTGCACTTACATATCAACTATCACCCTTATTGAAACATCCAAATATACCTGCTATCGCCTGATGCGACATAAAATAGTGATGCGCCACAAGATAGTAGTGCTACCAAAACAAGTCGTAAAATTCGAAAGTACCTAAGTTTATCACCCAGGATATTTTTAAAACAGCTTTAAAGTTCAAGCTCTGAACACGATTTGTTTCGGCCCCTTAAACTATATCTCAACTTTCGTTGTTCGTTAGCTTTCTCAGGGTGAGGAATGCCAGATGTAATATATACTTTGGGTTCAAGCTGTCAGGTGGACAACGGTGAACTTTGGACGCAGTAGAATTGATGAGTACAAGCGAGTTCAGAAGTGACCCAGCTGTCGGAAAAGAACGCTATGCTCCAAATTTATGGTAGTGGAAAAAGTACATGAACTCAGGACCATGAACCCCAAAAACAATGTCGTAGCAGGGTAAAGGGAATTTGGGTTAATGATATGATGCAGAGTGAGTATGCAAATTAATCAGGGTACGCGAGATACGGATTGGAGGACCTTCGCGGGATGAGAGAGAGAGAGAGAGAGCATGGTCACGTGATTCCAGAAAGGCGCCAACTCAAGCAGCATATATACGAGAGAATCCAGTTAGTTTAGAGAGTTGAACAGGAGAGAGTTTGACAGGTTGAGAGTGGACTCCGGGAGCGGCGGGGGTCTGGGCCCTTTTGGGGCAGCCCAAGGAAAATAGTAACAGGACTTCAGAAATTGTGGCTAATCCGTGCCCAAGTCTGTATAGTATCTGGAGGAGAAGGAAGTGAAGGAAGGCGGTCAGGCGCTCAGGTCGTAACTCGTCTGAATCACTGAAAGGAGAGACAACGACTATGGAACTGTGGACGGAACCTACCCAAGGCAGATAAGCCAAAGAAGGGAAAGACACGCAGAGTCCAAGGGTCGCTAAGTGCAAGAAAGCCACTTGAGTTAAGAGGACCGCCAGCTAAGGAGACCGCTCACTAATTGCAGTAGATGGCTAAACGTCAGATAGGACAACCGATAGCCAGAGACACTGCGGTTGGAACCACAAGGAGACTAAGGTCAAACATGACTGGAAACGTCAAGTGGGATCCAAGACAAGCGATTGATTGGACAGAGACAAATGAAACCCAGAAGGACAACCAGAAGATCGACTGGACGACAGAAGCTGAATGTAAGTTGGCATAAGACTTAGACCTAATTAGTATAATTGTTAGACTATAATCAGGTACCTTAGTTTAGAGAGCTATAGCAAACTACCATAGGTGAACTTACCAAATAATCATGAACAAGCGACATCATGCAAAAGACCCACATCTGACTAGCTAGCTAATTATAATAGTAGTCTAAACCAGGAAGCATTGGCAAACTACTGAACGTTAACCCGCTAAGAAATCACGACCCGACAAATGTAAGGACTGAATGCGACTTCCTGTAAATGACCCATATCTAACTGGCTGAACTAGAGTGATGGGAGTCAAATTAATCGGTTAGATGTGCAGAGGGTAGATAAACTAAATACATAGAAGACATGCAATTAATCACACCCAATTAATTATAACTAGGCGGGTCAACACATCATGTAAATACGAAACGAAAGCCGTACAGCGAGAATATAAACACGATTGAAGCTAGCAGACGAGCGTGTACCCGAGAAGCGATTATTGGGTCAACCCAAACAAATGAGGCCAGGCGACGATGCAGGTAAACGGACTGCACTCCGGAACAGGCCTGTGATGGAAAAGAATGTGTGTCTTTTGTTCGCTGGACAAAGGTGAAGCAGGGTCGCGTTTGTGTTGCTGTGTAGTTAAGACGGCCTGGCGAGGTACAGGCGGTGAGTTCAAATCTACACGAAAGTCCGGGTAAATGGTTAAATACTTTTAGATTTATGTTGACAGTAGACGGCGTCCTGGGAGATAGGAAATAATAACATTAGTTAAATATATGTAGACGATATATTACTGTGTTTACAATACTGTTGTTAACTTATGTTATGGCTAAGATATACGCAGTAATAATGGGAATACATAATGATGATGTTGCTGATAAGGCCTAATACTAGTGTAGATAAATAAGTAATAAATGCTAAGGACTCTGTAGGTATGGAAATACTTAGGTTTAACTAGATATGACGCTCACGTAGCGAAGATAGTCAAAAGTGTTACTTTTGTTATGTTTCAGGTAGTCATCCGACTTGCCTGGGTAAACAGTTACCTGCTGAACAAGTTTGATGGGCGCGAATTAACTCCCTGGGTATATGGATGGATGGATCAATCAATGGATCAATGGGTTATCAATGGGTTATAAATGTATAAATGGACTACCTTCGGAACGGTTACTACGAGGTAGACAAAGGCCGGTGGAAATCCTAGCTTTAGTTCTTTGCTTCATGCGGTCAGTAGGTGGTCATAGGTAGCATTTCCCTAACATCCAGTTACATAGCCTACTATATTATCTATCTCTCCCTTGTGAGGTCATGCATTATTGTATTGTTCTTAGAGTTGATTATGCATTATATGTCTGCAATGCATGTACTGGTTACTTTATGCGGTTATGTTGTAGATTGTAACCTTGTTATACTGTAAGAGTAAATAAATATTCTTTTAAGTTGCCTTTCATTTCGACTTGTCAGTCTGAGATTGTGTAGATTAGAGTAGTTTAGAGACATTGTGAGGTGGGCTGTACATCTCTTCTATAACCTAACATACACCGCGAGACATCGATGGTGCAATAGTATAATTAACTATTGTTCTCACGAGGAACAACGGACCTAAATCTGTCCTATCCCTTAATCCCCTTCCTATATCTCCTTTGCTCCTTCTCTCTCTCTCCCTCTTTTCTTATTATCAAAGATAATGAGTTGCGGTCAGGGAACGAGTTGAGGAACAGACCCTTAGGCTTTCTGATATATCTCATATCCTTTCCCTCACCAAAGATAGTGCGTTGCAGGCAGAGTTCAACTGAGGAACGACCCTTTAGGCTTCACACTATATGTCATATCATTTCCCTCAATTTTCTCTTCTTTCCATTCTCTCTCTCTCTCTCTCTCTCTCTCTCTCTCTCTCTCTCTCTCTCTCTCTCTCTCCCTCTCTCTCTCCCTCTTCTTTTTCTCTCTTTCACAAAATGGCGTCGTCGGCAGGATATTGTTCCAGAATTTTCTGGGACCTTCCAGCTTAAGTCCGGGAGCTCCCAGGAGATTCCATGTGACCTTTGTTTTGGCGGTGTCAGGTTATAATATATGGTAGGATTGTATACATAGAATTGTCGCATACATTCAGTAGTTCGTGTTTGCCGGTTCGATAGTTGTCTCAGTAAGTGTTCCTTTACTAGGCTACTTATCTCATAGCTGGTCGGTAAATTGTCTGAACTATCTGTCGGCGTGGTCTCTACTAAGTCTGTTCAGTTAGAAACTCTTGTGTAAAGTACATTGGCCATAACCATCTTGCTACAAGAACACCGAATAAATCCACCTTGTTACAATAACATCGGCAAAACCCAACATACTACAAAATATCCAGGGAGGGCCAACCCAGAAGGAGAGTCAACGCAGCGGAATCTGTCCGAAATGAGCTCAAATTACAGCTGAGCAGTTCAAGTCAACATAAGGGTGGCCTTTTCTTTTCATCGATAGAAGACCGAGCTCCCAATGTCAGTGCACGTTAAAGACTAACTCACTTATCAAAGGGTATCGGAATAAAATACCCCACCGTTATATAAAGGACACCCTCTTCGTCCAGGAAGTCAGAGTCATGATTTATGACAGGGTATGGCAAGTGAAACCCAGAGCCATGCAAAGTATAAGAACTCAATTCCTACACCCCATATTCAGAGCAAGCCAAACCTGTGGCTGTACGGGGACGAATGTGACTTAGTTTGTCGGGAAGGCAGCTGTTTGCGTGGCTGAACTCAATACGTCTGGTGGCAGTGTCAACATCCGAAGCCATCAGGACAATATGTCTCCCCCCCCCACCTTTTTTTCTGCAGTATTCAACAAGGACCCATCGTGTCAGCGTGCCCCACCAGCAGCAGGGCGCGACGGGCTGGTCAGAACATTACTAGTGGTACATGTGGCGTGCCAGAAATGCACGCATGAACAATTAGACACCAAGAGGGGATGTTCCCCTTTGTTTTACGCAGTGAGTTCATTATGACTGTTGTGAAGAGACAGACGACAGTGTCACTCGTGGTTGTTAGAAAATCCCTTTCTTAGATGAAGGAACAGGGGTGGAATTCATCTTACCAGCGTGTTCAAGTTTCATGATACCAGAGTTAGATATGTTAATTGTGTTGGGCACTGAATGACCGGTGACGCCCTATATTTCTGCCCGTGCATATAGAATAGACACTTACAAAAAGACAATCGTATAAATTCAGTGAAGGAAATGGAAATCCGCCAGGAGGAAGCAGAATATAAATGAACATTGCAGGGCGGAGACACGGTAACTGTGAAATTCAGCATGACGCAATGAACATTAGTTAAATAATTAGTTAAACATCTGTTCTGTGGTGCTGGATCATAATTGAATGGCATATTTTTTAGGGCTATATAATCAGTCAAGTTTTGCCATCCTTTGTTTGTTTTACAGGTTGATAAATTTAGTTAGAAACATGTTATTTTGCTGTTTAAATGAATATGACTACTTGATAGGATCAACTGTCATGGAGTGGTTAGCTCCCTTGTTGGTTGCATAACGGAAGTTGTCAATTCGGGTTTAATGTCGATGTGCATGTTTTTTGTGTGTGCCTCTCTCCGTTGTGTTCGAGGGCGGGCACGATTGCATTATTGGTGGTCACAGTGACAACACATAGCTCAAGGGCGGGCCAGCTTATAAGCTGTGATAGCCCGAGTAGATGTTAATGCGGGTACATGTTTTTTTTCTGTGAAGCGGCAGGGCGAAGACTTCATGTTAGCGCCAAAATGTCCAACGACCGAGCACACATTTTTTTTCAGAGTTATTTCAGCGCCAAGAGAATAGAGCTTGATGTCCAAGGAACGGGTACACATTTTTTTCAGAGCTGTTTCAGCGCCAAGACAATAGAGAATGATGTCCAAGGACCGGAAACTCGCATTTGGGGGGTTGGGGTCAAGAATTGTGTCGTAATATGTGTTTGGTTTGTTTCTATAGCCACTAAATATTGTGTACTTACAGTAGGGGCTGATTTGTTTTTGTGTACATCGGCGGTGATTGTGAAGATTGCAGCTTCAGGCTGATGTTTCCTTGCGAATAGGGGAGAAGTGGTTGTTTTATTATGTGTGTGACCGGGCTTTTGCCTTTGTGTCACATGAATTGTTGCAATGTTTTTCAGATTCAAGGACGGCTGTCACTTCGATTTGCAGATGTCCTAGTGGGTAGCACCTATGTGAATTTGATTGTTTTTATTGTTGTTACAGGGGAGTGGCATATTAAGTGAATGCCTATATGACATTGTTTTTTAAAATTTTTGGTGCCCGTATGTGTTGCATCCATGGAGCTGGGTGTTGATTTTGATGTCAGGATTGCTGGCTTATTTTGTATGCAGACAGCATATTCCTCATGGCCACCCATAAGATGTAGTATTATATTTTGTCAGAGACTGATGATTTTGTTTTGGTGGTCATTGATATTTGTTGCTTAAAAATTCAGGTTCAGGGGATATAATTGTTAACAGTGTTACACTGAAAAGTGTGGGGCTAATGATGAAGTCCCATTGGCTTATTGTTTATCTAAATAATCCCAGATTTACACCATGCCTTGTCTAACACACCAAGAGTATAGATCTGTCTTGTTCGACGGGTCAGTCGAAAAATGGGAAGGGGGATATGCGATCGCCTGATGCGACATAAAATAGTGATGCGCGACAAGATAGTACTGCTATCAAAACCAGTCGTGAAATTTGAAAGTACCTAAGTTTATCGCCCAGGGTATTTTTAAAACAGCTTTAAAGTTCAAGCTCTGAACCCGATTTGTTTCGGTCCCATAAACTCTATCTCAACTATCGGTGTTCGTTAGCTTTCTCAGGGTGAGGAATGCCAGATGTAATATATACTTTGCGTTCAAGCTGTCAGGTGGACAACGGTGAACTTTGGAGATAGTAGAATTGATGAGTACAGGCGAGTTCAGAAGTGACCCAGCTGTCGGAAAAGAACGCTATGCTCCAAATTTATGGTAGTGGGAAAAGTACATGAACTCAGGACCATGAACCCCAAAAACAATGCCGTAGCAAGGTGAAGGGGATTTGGGTTAATGATATGAAGCAGAGTGAGTATGCAAATTAATCAGGGTACGCGAGATACGGATTGGAGGACCTTCGCGGGATGAGAGAGAGAGCATGGTCACGTGATTCCAGAAAGGCGCCAACTCAAGCAGGATATATACGAGAGAATCCAGTTAGTTTAGAGAGTTGAACAGGAGAGAGTTTGACAGTTGAGAGTGGACTCCGGGAGCGGCGGGGTTCTGGGCCCTTTTGAGGCAGCCCAAAGAAAATAATAACAGGACTTCAGAAATTGTGGCTAATCCGTGCCCAAGTCTGTATAGTATCTGGAGGAGAAGGAAGTGAAGGAAGGCGGACAGGCGCTCTGGTCGTAACTCGTCTGAATCACTGAAAGGAGAGAGAACTACAAAGGATCTGTGGACGGAACCTACCCAAGGCAGATAAGCCAAAGAAGGGAAAGACACGCAGAGTCCAAGGGTCGCTAAGTGCAAGAAAGCCACTTGAGTTAAGAGGACCGCCAGCTAAGGAGACCGCTCACTAATTGCAGTAGATGGCTAAACTTCAGATAGGACAACCAATAGTCAGAGACACTGCGGTTGGAACCACACAGGAGACTAAGGTCAACCATGACTGGAAAAGTCAAGTGTGATCCACGACAAGCGATTGATTGGACAGAGACAAATGAAACCCAGAAGGACAACCAGAAGATCGACTGGACGACAGAAGCTGAATGTAAGTTGGCATAAGACTTAGACCTAATTAGTATAATTGTTAGACTATAATCAGGTACCTTAGTTTAGAGAGCTATAGCAAACTACCATAGGTGAACTTACCAAATAATCATGAACAAGCGACAAATGTCAGGGTTGACTGCGACGTCATGCAAAGGACCCACATCTAACTAGCTAGCTAATTATAATAGTAGTCTAAACCAGGAAGCATTGGCAAACTACTGAACGTTAACCCGCTAAGAAATCACAACCCGACAAATATCAGGACTGAATGCGACGTCCTGTAAATGACCCATATCTAACTGGCTGAACTAGAGTGATGGGAGTCAAATTAATCGGTTAGATGTGCAGAGGGTAGATAAACTAAATACATAGAAGACAGGCAATTAATCACACACAATTAATGATAACTAGGCGGGTCGACACAGCATGTAAATATGAAACGAAAGTCGTACAGCGAGAATATAAACACGATTGAAACTAGCAGACGAGCGTGTACCCGAGAAGCGATTATTGGGTCAACCCAAACAAATGAGGCCAGGCGACGATGCAGGTAAACGGACTGCACTCCGGAACAAGCCTGTGATGGAAAAGAATGTGTGTCTTTTGTTCGCTGGACAGAGGTGAAGCGGGGTCGCGTTTGTGTTGCTGTGTAGTTAAGACGGCCTGGCGAGGTACAGGCGGTGAGTTCAAATCTACACGAAAGTCCGGGTAAACGGTTAAATAATTTTAGGTTTATTTTGACAGTAGATGTCGTCCTGGGAGATAGGAAATAATAACATTAGTTAAATATATGTAGACGATATATTACTGTGTTTACAATACTGTTGTTAACTTATGTTATGGCTAAGATATACGCAGTAATAATGGGAATATATAATGATGATGTTGCTGATAAGGCCTAATACTAGTGTAGATAAAGAAGTAATAAATGCTAGGGACTCTGTAGGTAGGGAAAGACAGGTTTATCTTGATATGACGCTGACGTAGCGAAGATAGTCAAAGGTGTTACTGTTGTTATGTTTCAGGTAGTCATCCGACTTGCCTACTATATTATCTATCACTCCCTTGTGAGGTCATGCATTATTGTATTGTTCTTAGATTGATTATGCATTATGTGTCTGCAATGCATGTACTGGTTACTCTACGCGGTTATGTTGTAGATTGTAACCTTGTTATACTGTAAGAGTAAATAAATATTCTTTTAAGTTGTCTTTCATTTCGACTTGTCAGTCTGAGATTGTGTAGATTAGAGTAATTAAGAGACATTGTGAGGTGGGCTGTACATCTCTTCTATAACCTAACATACACCGCGAGACATCGATGGTGCAATAGTATAATTAACTATTGTTCTCACGAGGAACAACGGACCTAAATCTGTCCTATCCCTTAATTCCCTTCCTATATCTCCTTTGCTCCTTCTCTCTCTCTCTCTCTCTCTCTCTCTCTCTCTCTCTCTCTCTCTCTCCCTCTCTCTCTCTCTCTCTCTCTCTCTCTCTCTCCCCCCCCCCTCTTTTCTTATTATCAAAGATAGTGAGTTGCTGTCAGGGAACGAGTTGAGGAACGGACCCTTAGGCTTCCTGCTATATCTCATATACTTTCTCTCATCAAAGATAGTGAGTGCGTTGCGGGCAGAGTTCGACTGAGGAACGACCCCTTAGGCTTCACACTATATTTCATATCATTTCCCTCAATTTCCTCTTCTTTCCCTTCTCTCTCTCTCTTTCTCTCTTTATCTCTCTCTCTCTCTGTCTGTCTCTCTCTCTGTCTGTCTCTCTCTCTCTCTCTCTCTCTCTCTCTCTTCTTTTTCTCCCTGTCACATTCCCATGCCCGCAAAACGACAGATAATAAACAGCATATTCACACAAACCCTTTGCTACCAATCTCAGACCTGGACTTTATCCAAATTACACCTTCGCAAAATCATCACCTGCGAAATGAGATGACTTAACAACTTAACAATCCGAGACCAAGTAAGAAATGTTATTATCAGACAGACTGTGGGATCAACACCTTGTGCCACATTTATTGAAAGACAGAAGATCAGGGGGTTTGGCCATGTCGTTAGAATGCAACACCATCAACTACCATCACTGGCCTTACATCAATGATCATCTGCGACGAGACCACGAGGACGTCCAAGAAGAAAATGGATTGACGACATCAAAGACCACACGGAATGACACTATCCAGTGCCGCCCACCGGGCGTTGGAACGCAAATTATTCCTCCCCACGACGCTTGACGGCAGAAACGGAAGATGATGATGATGATGATGACGAATGCTCAGTACCAATAATAGTGTGATTGAATATGCCTCTTGTGTTTCACATAATGCGCCAAGTACCTTTCTACTTTTTATGGCTGTTCGGCTTATACACTTGAAAAGCTGGCCACCCAGGTGTTTTTATATTGCTACAACAGGATCTCTTTCGAGAGACAATGGTTGCGGTCACCTGACCAGCATGGTCACTGCCATAGAGGAAAGCAACGGAAAACTACCTCTTTAAAAGTGCCTAGTACATTATTATTCGCCTAAAGACTGATCATCGCAAGACAAGGACAGAGACATTAAAATTAGCAACATGGAACGTTAGGACGTTAAACGATGATGACAAATTAGAGAACATAAAACAAGAACTGGAAAGAGAAAAGAATTAATATTTTAGGGGTGTGCGAAACGAGATGGACAGGAGCAAGCATCAAGATAGATAAAGATTTTAAGATTATTTATTCTGGAGGTGAAGATCGACTGAGGGGAATGGCAATTATTTTGGAAAACATCAAAATCTGTTCAAGGATATTGGGCCGTGTCGGACAGAGTTCTACTAGTTAAATTAAGTGGCAGACCTTTTAGCATAAATGTTATTCATTATGATATAGAGTCTGCCTTAAAGAAATGTAAAAATTCAGAAATAAACATCATATTAGGGGGCTTCAATGCAAAAGTATGAAATCAAGGTGATAGATACACAGTAGGAAACTATGGTTTAGGAGAGAGAAATGAAAGAGGATACAGACTCGTAGAATGGGCAAAAGAACAGGAAATGATTGTAGGAAACACCTGGTTTAAGCAACACTAGAAGATTATAGACATGGAGGAGTCCTGATAACAGTATTAGAAACCAGATTGACTACATTCTGATTAGCAGAAGATTTTTAAACTCGTTAACAATAGCAAAAACAGTTCCCAGTGCTGGTGGCGGTGGTTATAGTGACCAGAGATTACTTACAGGAACATTGAGGATAAAGTTGAAGAAAGTCAAGTATATAACAGGAAACACTAAATGTGATTTGTGTACATTGAGTAGTGACAAGGAAATACAAAACAAATTCAACATAGAAGTACAGAACAGATTTCATATATTGTCTGATCTAGAGATCCTATTACAGGATGTGGATAGTCAATGGGAAATGTTGAAGAATTCAATCAGTCTGGCTGCAGAAACAACTATTCCAAAATTAAAGAAGGTGGGTCGTAAGAAATATATGACTGGAGAAATTTTACACTTAATGGAAACAAGAAGACTCAACAAAAATAATTCTGCCAAATATGAAGAAATTAACAGACAAGTCAGAATATTATGTAAGAAGGCAAAAGAAGCATGGCTTGAGGAAAAGTGCTTAGAAATTGAAAAACAACACAACAGTCAAAATACCAAATTAGTGCACAAAAGAATTCAGGAACTTACTAATGAAAGAAAAAAATATACACCAACAGGCTGTCTAATAACTAAAGATGGCAAAATCATAATAGAAAAAGATCAGATTATACATATATGGACAGATTGTGTGAAAAACCGTAATGAGGATAACAGAGAGGAACAGTATGATATTAGATTTAATAATGAAGGACCACCAATTTTGAAGATGGTTCAAAATATTCTTAAGCATATGAAAGCTGGCAAGGCCCCCGGTGCAGATAACATCACAACAGAAATGATTAAAGCTTTAGAAGAATATGGCCTAGATCAAGTCACCAAACTGCTGAACACATTATATGATACTGGAGACATATCTTCTGAATTATGTAACTCTGTATTTATTGCAATCCCCAAGAAATCAGGAGCCTTGGAATGTGATCAACATAGAACAATTAGTATAATGAGTCACATCACAAAGATTTTGTTACGAATTATCATGCAAAGAGTGAGGAAGAAATTACAACCTGAAATAGGGGAAGAACAATGTGGATTTGTGAAAGGAAAGGGTACAGTAAATGCTGTGTATATGCTGCGAACAGTTATTGAACGTGCTATAGAAGTAAACAAGGATATACATCTTTGCTTTATTGACTACATAAAGGCTTTTGATAGAGTTAGACATGTCAACATGGTGGATATGCTTGCAGATCTACAAATTGATGGGAAAGACATTAGACTTATAAAAAAAAACATATATTGGAAACAACAAGCTACCATAAGGATTGATAATGAAGTGGGACAATATCAGCCTATTAAGAGAAATGTTAGGCAGAGATGTGTAATGTCTCCAGATCTTTTTTTCCCTGTACATTGAAAATAGTTTCATAAATGTAGAAGATATAAATGGAATCAGCATTGGAGGACGAAACATCAATAACATTAGATATGCAGATTATACATTATTTATTGCAGACAATGCGCAGGATCTGCAACAATTAGTAGATGCGGTTGTTGTACACAGTGAGCAAATGGGGTTAGAATTAAATTGTAAAAAGACACAGGTTATGGTCGTCACTAACAAAAACGAAGTACTACAATGTAATATACAAGTAAATGGGAATATTCTTCAACAAGTGAATTGGTACAATTATCTCGGAACAGTCATAACATCTGATAGGAGATGCCTTGAAGAGATTAGAACAAGAATCGCCATGGCGAAAGTAGCCTTTAGCAAGATGAAAAACATTCTGACCAATAATAAGATCTCAACTGAAACGAGAAAAAGAGTGTTGAGGAGATACATAGAGCCTGTTCTTTTGTATGGATGTGAAACTTGGACAATGTGCAGTCAAGCTGAAAAACATCTAATGGCTGCAGAAATGTTGTTTCTGAGGAAAATGCAAAGAATACCATGGACAGATAGAAAAACCAATGACCAAGTGCTACAGGAGACAAATGAAAATCGTAAATTGATTAGAGAAATTAGACGTAGACAGTCAAAATTTTTTGAACACGTTATGAGAAGAAATGGATTGGAGAACTTAGTGACAACTGGCAAGATCGAAGGGAACAGACCAAGAGGAAGACCGAGAGGATGGATGGATTAGCCACATGGCATGGTCGAGACAGGACCACTGAGCTAATCTGCGACTCTGGTGATCGAGTGAAATGACGAGTCATGACCGCCCACGCTTTCGGCATGGCATATGATTGATTGATTGACAATAAATGTAGCAAGCAAAAGTTTTCAAGTTTTGTAATTGAAATAAAAGAAGTTTTATGTTAAACTTTCTGGGACTCAGAGAGTTAAGTCTTAACAGTAAATTCAAACTCAAAAAGCAAGAGGAACAAATAAGCTCATATCCTCATTCTAATATTATCATAACGTTATACATACACATGCATACATGATATATATTATTGTCAGTGAACAAATAATTTACACATACAAATACAATTTTTGAGCATTCCTGTATAAATTTGATATTCAATTAAAATGGTAATTGTAAATGCTAAAAAGTAAGTAAGTGTATTATTGTTGTTGTTTTTTTTTAATTCTTGTGTGGTTTTTTAAACACTATCAGAGTTTTGTAATAAACATGAAAGAAAGTATATATTTTAATTTGTGTAGTAAAAAAAAAAACACAGGGGTCAAAATAATCTAGCCTTTGGCTGATCACCTCATTTATAACCAATACTGTTCAAGTTGGTTATAAAAGGAACCAATCAAATGACAGACATTAACAATAACAGAAAATTGCATGTTAGCACAACCAATCAATTGGCGGTTCTGCACTGATTAATAAAATGCCCTTCAGTGTGCACAATTTTTTTTGCGCTCGCTCGCTTTGAACTCAACCATAGTCCATACACACTATTTATAGTAGTGATGACTGAATTTTGCGTGTGGGTTAGCTTTCCCTATTAACGGTGTTCCTCGCCATCAGGCGAACCCACTCCGAATTCAGAGGTACTTGTAATTTACGTCCCAAGTCAAGGTCAACATTTTATTCCAGCTGTCTGTTGTAGGGGTTGAACCGAATACCTCGGCGCACATTAACCAATCAGTTAATAAAGTTAATAAATCAACTAAATAAAGTGAACGGATTGACTAAATAAAGTGAATGTATCGACTCACAAAACAACAAACGTGAACTCATTAATGAAAATTTTATATATATATATATATATATATATATATATATATATATATATATATATATATATATATATATATATATATATATATATATATATATATATATATATATAAAACAGAGTTTATGTATATATGTATGTATGTATGTCCTTTATACGTTCGCGAACGGTCCATCCGATTGAGATGAAATTTTCTACACGTCTTCCTCTCATTCCAGCGCTGCCAACTGTCATATTTTTTTTTCTTCTTCCTTCTCCTCCCTCCTCTCCCTCCCTAAATACGTACGTAAATATATGATGATGATGATGATGAAAGAATCCCCGAACCAAAACGCTAGGAAAAGCGAAGAAAATGACGTGACTACATAGAATCGTCACACGGCAATCATCATCATCATCAAGTGCCGTGCCGGCTGGCGTATGCGTTATGGCTCTCCATAGATCTCGGTCTTTGGTTTTCTTGATCATCTCTGCTGCTGATATTCCTCCATGCCACGGCAATATCAATAACAATTCATCTTTTTATGTGTAAGGAAGTTATCTACAGTCATGTAGAAGGGAAGAACAATCAATGGAAGGACCGAAATCACAGAACCTAGACGAGTATGAATTCGGAATGGCGAACTCCCTCCTCCTCTCTTCTCCTCCTCCCTCTAACTCCTCCCTCCACCCTCCTCCTCCTCCTCCTCCTCTTCCTCCTCCCTCTACCTCCTCCCCCTCCTCCTCCTCACTCTCCCTCTTCCTTCTTCCTCTTCCTCTCCCTTCCTCCTCCATCCTCCTTCCTCCTACTCCTTCCTCCTTCTCCCTCCGCCTCCTATCTCCTCCTCCTCCCTCCTCTTCCCTCTCCCTCCTCCTCCCTCCTCCTCCTGCCTCCTTCTCCCTCATCCTCCTCCCTCCTCCTCCTTCTACCTCCTTCTCCATCTTCCTCCATCCTTCTCCCTCATCCTCCCTCCTCCTCCTCCCTCTACCTCCTCCCTCCACCTCCCTTCTCCTCTTCCTCCTCCCTTTCCTTCCTCCTCCTCCTCCCTCTACCTCCTCCTACTCCCTCTACCTCCTTCCTCCACCCTCCTCTTCCTCCCTCCTCCTCCTCTTCCACCTCCCTTTCCTTCCTCCCCTCCTCATTCTCCCTCCTCCTTCCTCCTCCCTCTCCCTCCTCCCTCCTCTTTCTCCCTCCGCCTCCTCCCTCCTCCTCCTCCTCTCCCATCCTCCTCCCTCCTTCCCCTCCTCCCTCCTCCTCCCTTCTCCTCCTCCCTCCTTCTCCCTCACCTCCTCCTCTCCCCTCCTCCAATTCCTACCCTCTTCCGCTTCCCCTCGCCCTCCTCCCTCTCCCTCCTCTTCCTCCTCCATCCTCCTCCTCCCCCTTCCTCCTCCTCCCTCCTCCTCCATCTTCCTCCTCCTCCTACCTTCTTCCTCCTCCTCTCTCCTCCTCCCTCCTCCCTTTTCCTCCCTCCTCCTCCTCATTCTACCTAATCCCTCCTCCTCCCTCCTCCTCCTTCCTCCACATCCCTCCTCCTCCTCTCCACTCCTCCTACCCTCTTCCTCTTCCCCTCCCCCTCCTCCCTCTTCCTCCTCTTCATCCTCCATCCTCCTCCTCCCTCTTCCTCCTCTTCATCCTCCATCCTCCTCCTCCCTCTTCCTCATCCTCCCCCCTCCTTCCTTTCCTCCTCCTCCTACCTCCTCCCTCCTTCTCCTCTCTCCTCCTCTCTCCTCCATTTTCCTCCCTCCTCCTCGTCCCTCTACCTCCTCCGTCCTCCTCCCTCCACCTCCTTCCTCCACATCCCTTCTCCTCCCCCTTCCTTCTCCTCCCTCCTCATTATTCCTCCTCCTCCTCCTCCCCCTCCTTCTCCTCCCTCCTCCTTCTCCCTCCTCCTTCTACCTCTTCCTCCCTCCTCCTTCTCCCTCACCTTCTCCCGCCTCCTCCTCCTCTCTCCTCCTCCTCCCTCCTCCTCCTCCCCCCTCCTCCTCCCTCCTCCTCCTCCCCTCCTCCTCCTGCGTTCTCCTCCTCCCTCCTCCTCCTCCTCCCTCCTTCTCCCTCTTCCTACTCCCTCTTCCTCCTCCCTCCTCCTCCCTCTCCCTCCTCCATCCTCTTTCTCCCTCCTCCTAATACCTCCTCCTCTCTCCTCCTCCTCCTCTCTCATCCTCCTTCCTCCTCCTTCCTCCTCCTTCCTCCTCCTCCCTCTTCCTCCTCCTCCCTCCTCCTCCCTCCTTCTCCTCTTTTCCCCCTCCTCCTCCCTCATATTCCTCCCTACTCCTCCTCCTCCTCTCTCCACCTATCTCTTCCTCCTCCCTCTTCCTCCTACCTCCTCCCTCCTCCTCCTCTCTCCTCCTCCCTTCTCCCTTTTCCTCCCTCCTCCTCTCCCTCTACCTCCTCCCTCCTCCTTCTTCCACATCCCTCCTCCTCCCTCTTCCTCCTCCTCCCTCCTCATCATTCTTCCTCCTCCTCCTTTTCCCCCTCCTCCCTCCTCCTTCTCCCTCCTCCTTCTACCACTTCGTCCCTCCTCCTTCTCCCTCCACCTCCCTCCTCCTCCTCTCTCCTCCTCCCTCTCCCTCCTCCTCCCCTCCTCCTCCTGCGTTCTCCTCCTCCCTCCTCCTCCTTCTCCCTCTTCCTCCTCCTTCTTCCTCCTCCCTCCTCATCCCCTCCTTCCTCTTCCTCCTCCTCCTCCTTCTCCCTCCTTCTCCCTCCTTCTCCCTCCTCCTTCTCTTTACTCCTCCTCCTTTCTCCTCCTCCTTCCTCCTCCCCCTCTTCCTCCTCCTCCTCCCTCCTCCTCCTTCTCCTCTTTCCCCCCTCCTCCTCCTAATCCATCCTCCTTCCTCCTCCTGCCTCTATTCCTCCCTACTCCTCCCTCCTCCTCCTCTCTCCGCCTATCTCTTCCTCCCTCCTCCTCCCTCCTCCACCCTCTTCCTCCTCCTTCCTCCTACTCCTCCTTTTTCTTCTTTTTCTGCTGCTGCTGCCGCTGTTCCATTTACCCAAGTTAATTGTTGTGGGAATATGTAAAGATCTTTCAAGTGCTTTTTCTAATGCTTTTTGAAGTTGGTCTTCGTTTATCTAAGGTTTTTCTAACCGCGACCAATAAATGATTAGACACAGACAGACGGACAGACAGACAGACAGACAGACAGACAGACAGACAGACAGACAGACAGACAGACAGACAGACAGACAGACAGACAGACAGACAGACAGTCGGGAACGGGAATTTATATGAATTAAATGAGATGCTCCCCATCAGGGGCTGGGCGAAGCCGGGCCGGGTCAGACAGACAGACAGACAGACAGACATATAGACAGATAGATAGTCGGGAACGGGAATGGGAGCTTATATGACAACTTATATGAATTAAATGAGATGCTCCACACCAGGAGCCAGGCGATGCCTGGCAGGGTCAGACAGACAGACAGACAGACATACAGACAGACAGACAGACAGGAACTGGAACGGGAGCTTATATGACTACTTATATGAATTAAATTAGATGCTCCCCACCAGGAACTGGGCGAAGCCGGGCCGGGTCTGCTAGTATATATATATATATATATATATATATATATATATATATATATATATATATATATATATATATATATATATATATATATATACACACACACACTAGCTGACCCGGCCCGGCTTCGCCCAGTCCCTGGAGGGGATCTATACATCTATCAGTATGTCTGTCTGTCTGTCTGTCTGTCTGTCTGTCTGCTTGTTTGTCTGTCTGTCTGTCTGTCTGGCTGACCCGGCCCGGCTTCACCCAGTCCCTGGTGGGGAGCATCTCATTTAATTCATATAAGTAGTCATATAATTTCCCGTTCCCGACTATCTGTCTGTCTGTCTATCTGTCTGTCTGTCTGACCCGGCCCGGCTTCACCCAGTCCCTGGTGGGGAGCATCTCATTTAATTCATATAAGTAGTCATATAAGCTCCCGTTCCCGACTATCTGTCTGTCTGTCTATCTATCTGACCCGGCGTGGCTTCGCCCAGCTCCTGGCGGGGAGCGTCTCATTAAATTCACACAGTAACTTAAAGGAATGTCCTTCCACACACCATCCATTATTTTTAATGAAAACTGTTTTTAATCACCTACATGACTGTAGATAACTTCTTTAAGCATAAAAAGATGAGTTACAATGTTATGCATTATGCATTATTTTTATGAAAACTTTGAAAATGCCTTAAAGATTATATCATTATTTATTATAACTCATATGCCTGTAAATAACTATAGACAAAGAGTTTATAAATCTTTGAAAACCATGCAACAATATGACTATAAAGTATATAGAAATGTTATTAAAAGTTATGCACCTTGAAATAACTTTTCTAGAGTTAAATCCCCTTGCTATAAAGAAATTATAATGAAATATGAAATATTAAATTTTAGTAAGTAAGTACCCGAAAAAAAACAACTAAAAAACTATGACAGAAAGTTGCACAGCAATGAAAAGAAAACGTTTAGAAAATTTCATCTTAATCGGATGGACCGTTCGCGAACGCATAAAGAACGGACATACATACTTTGCCTTATATATCTATATCTATAAAAGAGACTGTGTGTGGTTGGCAATGTATTGGATGCGTTCGATAACGGTACATCCGATTGAGATGAAATTTTCTACACGTCTTCCTTTCATTTCTATGCAACCGACTGTAATAGTTTCTTAGTGTAAAATCGGCTACTTACTTAATAAAATTTAATATTTCATTTTCAATATAATTTCAATATAGCAAGGGGACTTAACTCTAGAAAAGTTATTTCAAGGGGCATAACTTTTAATAAAATTTCTATATACTTTATAGTCATATTGTTGCATGGTTTTCAAAGATTTATAAACTCTTTGCCTATAGTTATTTACAGGCATATGAGTTATAATAAATAGTGATATAATCTTAAGAGAATTATATGACGGAGAAAGGGAAGAATTAATAGAAGATAGTAACTTAGAAGGTCCACCTATTCTGAAAGAAGAAGTCGCTGATGCTAAGAAACGTATGAAGAAAGGAAAAACAGCTGGGCCAGATGAAATCACAATAGAAGAATTAGAAATGTTGGGATAATTTGGAGTAGATATATTAACCAAAATGTTGAATGATATTTACAGTAATGGATATTTACCCAGTGATATGCTGAAATCTGTATTTATAGCTATACCAAAAAGACCAGGAGCAATTGATTGTGAAGATTTTCGTACAATTAACCTCATAAACCATATCACTAGCTTCTACTCAGAATCATAATGAGAAGAAACAAAAAGAAAATAAAAATGGAAATTAGTGAAGAACAGTATGGATTTGTGGAAGAAAAGGGCACAAACAATGCAATTTATACATTACCGGCACTAATTGAAAGGTCAATAGAGAAACAGAGAGACATATATTTGTGCTTCATAGATTATACTAAGGCATTTCATAAAGTAAAACATGATGAACTGATTAAAATGTTGGAAGATATCAACATTGATGGAAAAGATTTAAGAATAATAAAGAATGTTTACTGGAACCAAGTAGCAGCAATTAAAATGGGAAATAAAGAGGGTAGTTACGAACAGATAAAGCTAGGAGTACGACAGGGGTGTGTCTTGTCACCAGATCTTTTCTCCCTGTATAGCGAAGTAATAATGAGAGAGATCAAAGAGATGCCAGGATACTAGTTGAAGGTTATAATATAAATAATATACGCTATGCAGATGACACAGTATTGGTGGCGGATAATTCAACAGACCTACAGCAATTATTAGACGTTGTAGTAACAGAGAGTGCAAGGAAAGGACTCTCCTTGAATATCAAGAAAACAGTAACAATGGTAATATCAAAGAAAATGGTGACACCAAAATGTGACATAGAAATAGAAGGAAAAATCCTTAACCAAGTGGATAATTTTAGATACCTAGGGGCATTTATAACATCAGATGGAAGATGTACAACAGAGATTAGGAGCAGAATAGGGCAGGCAAAAGCCGTATTTCAGAAAATGAAGAGTATCTTGTGCAATAAGTCACTATCACTGAATGTAAGAAAGAGAGTGCTGAAATGCTATGTAGAACCAGTTTTGCTGTATGGCAGTGAATCTTGGAATGTAAATGAACAAAGTAAGAAGAAATTAGAAGCAACGGAGATGTGTTTCCTGAGACGAATGTTGCGAACTCCGTGGACTGCCAGAGTATCTAACGATGACTGCCTGAAATAGGCTAATGAAACTAGAACATTATATACAACAATAAGACAGAGACAAACATCTTTCTTCGGTCACGTGATGAGAAGAGAGGCATTGGAGAACATCGTAACAACTGGAAAGATCGAGGGGAAGAGAGGCAGAGGCAGACCAAGAGAAATGATGCTGGATGGATTGAGACGGTGGCGTGGAGGAATATCAGCAGCAGAGTTGATCCAGAAAACAAAAGACCGAGATATGTGGAGAGCCATGAACGCCTACGCCAGCTGGCACGGCACTTGATGATGATGATAATCTTTAAGGCATTTTCAAAGTTTTCATAAAAATAATGCATAATGCATAACATTGTAACTCATCTTTTTATGCTTAAAGAAGTTATCTACAGTCATGTAGGTGATTAAAAACAGTTTTCATTAAAAATAATGGATGGTGTGTGTGGAAGGACATTCTTTTAAGTTACCGTGTGAATTTAATGAGACGCTCTCCGCCAGGAGCTGGGCGAAGCCACGCCGGGTCAGATAGATAGACAAACAGACAGATAGATAGTCGGGAACGGGAGCTTATATGACTACTTATATGAATTAGATGAGATGCTCCCCACCAGGGACTGGGTGAAGCCGGGCCGGCACAGACAGACAGACAGACAGACAGTCGGGAACGAGAGCTTATATGACTACGTATATGAATTAAATGAGATGCTCCCCACCAGGGACTGGGTGAAGCCGGGCCGGGTCAGACAGATAGACAGACAGACAGATATTCGGGAACGGGAGCTTATATGACTACTTATATGAATTAAATGAGATGCTCCCCACCAGGGACTGGGTGAAGCCGGGCCGGGTCACACACACAGACAGATAGACAGACAGACAGACAGACAGACAGACAGATAGTCGGGAACGGGAGCTTATATGACTACTTATATGAATTAAATGAGATGCTCCCCACCAGGGACTGGGTGAAGCCGGGCCGGGTCAGCCAGACAGACAGACAGACAGACTGATAGATAGATAGATCCCCGCCATTGGCTGGGCGAAGCCGGGCCGGATCAGCTAGTGTGTGTGTGTGTGTGTATATATATATATATATATATATATATATATATATATATATATATATATATATATATATATATATATATATATATATATATATACATAACAACTCGCACATAACATTTGTGCCATTAGTGGTATTGCCAGTTTAGGATTTCTGAATAATTTCTTCACAGCAGTTTACCTGGTAACATTTTAATTCCACTTTCGGTTGAAAGAAGTCTTTGTCTTCAATTCATTCATCATGCATCATTCCGATAAGCGTGGGCGGTCATGTTTCACTCTCTCTCTCTCTCTCGCAATCACCAGAGTTGCGAATATAAACATCTTAATATACATATTTCACTACAATATACACATTGAAAACATGTATTTCACATGAACAGGATACAAAGATATATTTATAAGAAAAGAACATTTATAATCATGGCGCTGCAATTATTTCAGGATTTTTTTACATTTTTATGTACTGAAATTTACAAGAAAACTAATGAATAATTTTCTTAAAATCTTGTATCTGCTTCAAACAAACACACACAAAAAAAGCAAAAACTTAGGTCTCACTAACAAATTTAATACTTTATGATTAGACTCATAAAAAACATATATTGGAAACAACAAGCTGCCATTTGATAATGAAGTAGGTCAATATCAGCCTATTAAAAGAGATGTGAGACAGGGACGAGTAATGTCTCCAGATCGTTTTTCCCTTTACAGTGAAAGTAATTTCAGAAATATGGACGCTATAAAAGGAATCACCACTTGGGGATATACATCAATAACATTAGATATGCAGATGATACAGTATTGATTGCAGACAATGAGCAGGATCTACAACATTTAGTAGATGCGATTGTTGCACACAGTGAACAACTTGGTTAGAATTAAATTGTAAGAAGACACAGACTACGGTCGTCTTTAATGAGAAGGAAATACCACAATGTAATACAAGTAAATAGAAATATTTTTGAACAAGTGAATCATTACAGTTATCTCGGAAAAGTCATAACATCTAATGGGAGATGCCTTGAAGAGATTAGAGCAAGAATCGCCATTGCGAGGGAGCCTTTTGCAAGATAAAAAAAACATACTGTCCAATAAAAAGATGTCATTTGCAACGAGAAAAAGAATTGAGGTGCTACATAGAACCTGAGCTTTTGCGTGGTTGTGAAGCGTGGACAATGAGCAGACAAGCTGAACAAAAATCTGATGGCTGTGGAAATGTGGCTTCTGAGGAAAATTCAAAGAATACCGTGGACAGACAGAAAAACCAATGACCACGTCCTACAAGAAACAAATGAAAACTGTAAACTGATTAGAGAAATTAGACGTATACAATCACAATTTTGTGGTCAAGTTATGAGAAGAAATAAATTAGAGAACTTGGTTACGACTGGCAAGATCGATGGGAAGAGAACAAAAGGGGGGGGGTGAGAGAAGTAAATACCTGGATGGCTTGGCCATGTTGCATGGCCGAGACAAGAATACTGAGTTGACCCTCGACTCTGGTGATCGAGTTAGATGGCAAAACATGACCGCCCACGCTTATCAGCAGGGCACATGATGATGATGATGATGATGATGATGATGATGATGATGATGATGATGATGATGATGATGATGATGATGATGATGATGATGATGATGATGAACCAGGAAAGAATAGCTCGAAACTTAATGGATACAGAATCATAATCCTGCAAAACACCATTGACAAAGTGCTTGAGAAGATAGTGGCATGCAGGTTACAGCACCACTTGAAAAATCGTAACCTTCTTCCCAATGGGCTTGGTAGTTACCGGCCTGGGAAGGACACCTGGGTCAATGTTGCATTTAATGTATATGACGGCTTCCTGGATAAACAAGAGACAGTGGCGGTGGCATTTGACCTGGATGATGCTTACAATAGGGCCAGGTATGATCGGTTGATATACACTCTGTTGGACATGAAGGTCTGCCCTTGGATTGTCAAATGGATTGCGGCAGTCCTTTATGAGTTTAAATTTGCACTGCGCGCGGATTCGTGAAATTCTGACCCCTGTGCTATTGTAGCGAAACGCCAGTGGCCCATGTCCTTATGCATTCTTTTATTTTTGGTAAACAGGGGGAAACGGCTTTCGGAAACTCTCAGTTCTCTTGTTTGCTCAAATCTCCATGAAAGATGGTTCTTTGGGTTATCTTCATACCACAATCTTTACATGGAGCGAGTATATATTTGTCTTTCCTTTCGGGTAGACCCGATGGAGCGCCTTGCGTCAAATGTGCACTGGTGCAGCTGCTGGTCAATTGATGGCCGTGCCAACACATACCGTTTGATAGTTGCAGCATGTCAAGTGATTTAAAGATTACGACAGAGATGCAACATACTACTGAAGTAGTGGAAAGGGTCCTCTTTTGTTGGACGTGACCAAATCGGACAGTATCCACACAGCTTCTATGCTAGAGCCAAATACGTCTGATGAAGCCAGATCAATGTATAAGCCATCCCACACATGGTGTGCCTAACTCTGAGAGAGAGGCAAGGGCATATCTTGAGGAAATGACATAGGCCCGAGAGCAGTTGAATTCTGGGCTGAGTCTACGCATGATTATCCTGCATACCATGAGAAAATGACAATTTGCAGTAATGGTGCATCTCGGGTCCTTTCAGTGACATAGGCCCGAGAGCAGTTGATTTTTAAGCTGAGTCTACGCATGATTATCCGGCATACCCATTTTGTACCGGACATTGAAAGACACCGATCTATGTTAATTCCATGAACAATTCCCATTATGGGAAACCATAATTCAATGGAAGTCCTCAAAAACCAGTGGCTTTGATTCTACAGAAGCCGGTTGAACTTACACCCAAGTACCGGGAAGGAAGGAGCTTCTGGCACAAGTGGTGAGATGTATGTGGACAGATCGGACAATATATGAAGCTGGGTCTGTGACTATGGCAACCTGAGGCTCTGTGCCTGAACTTTATCTGTGTTGTGTCTGTTTAGAACTATCTGTTTTATCTGCCTTAATGTTTTCCTGTGCTGTTCTTTATTGATTTAATAAATCAAGTTTTAGTTTATTCCAACGATCACTGTTATATATATGGATCAGCCAGAAGAACACGGCAGGAAATAGGCCCTTAGGTCGAAAGAAAGAGTGACAGTGAGTCCGGGGAAAACGGAGGAGGGTTGGCAGGTAAAGACCTATCCCAGCCAGGGCTATATAGAAGATCATTTAAATATTGTGACAGGGCTATTTGGGACCCTCCACGTAGCTTGTTACAATTTCTGGGGGCTCGTCCGGGATATTTGAAATCCTGGTGGAGTTCTGGCTGATTTAGTGATAGGGGACATATATTCTTGTCTACTATCAATAGGTTCTGCCTACCGTGCCTGGCTATTGTCTATACTCTTCCTGACACAGACTGACCGACATACGACGTGTTGTGGTCGTGTAATATATATATATATTGGTATGTGAGATAATCATTTTCTATACAATTTCTTGGGCATTTTCCCTCTGAGTTTAGGATGGCATCAACTGGGTTTAATGTCGCTGACGTACAGGCTACAGGGCGTGAGATGGGCTATGATGGAGCGGAGTTACAGAAATATGTGCAGGAAGTGGAAAGAGACTTCAGACAGGCTGTGCGCGAAGCCAAGAAAATTGAGGCGGAGGCTAGGAAGATGGAGGCCGAGCAGGCAGTCAGAGACCATGAGTTTCGTATGAGGGAGTTGGAGCTGAAAGCTAAAACGGCCAAGGAAAGCGAGGGTGCAGTTGGAGGCGCAGTTCTCCCTGACTCAACAACTTCTAGTGGCGGTCCATACCAGGCAATGAAGTTCCCATTACTCCCGTTCGATGAACACAAAGAGAAGATCGACCAGTATCTTCAAAAATTCCAGTCGATGGCTTGGGCTATGGGGCTGGAACGTGGGAAATGGAACTTGAAAATCTCGCAGGGCCTGAGGGGGACCGCGTACGAGGTCTACTCAAGGTTGCCACCTGGTATGGAGAATGACTATGAGGCTCTGGAAAAAGCATTATTGAAAAGGTTCCAGATGACAGCCCATACATACCGTCAGCAGTTCAGAAAGTCCAAGAGAGAGCCAGGAGAGATGTTCGCAGCCTACAGTGTCAGACTGAAGTCTTACCTTTTGAAGTGGATGTCATTAGCTGGATTTGCTAACGACTATGAAAGTTTGGAAGAATTAGTGGTCGTGGACCAAATGAAGAGGATGATGCCTAGGCCATTGCAAACCTTCTTGCTTGAAAATGGGGCAGAAAGGTTAGACATAGTCAACACATTGGCGGAAAGGTATGTGCTAGCTCATGGGGATAATGGGGAATTGTCACAACCCAATCCCCGACCACCAGACACCTGGTCTGGAAAGAAGAAGAACCCTAAAACAGCTCACCCCAAGAAGGAGGATCCTTTCGAGAAAGTTCCTATTAAGAAACCCTCTGGTAAGAGTCCACCTGGATCTCCTAAAAGAAAGTGGAGTGAAAAGTGGTGCGCCTATTGCAAATCTCCCACACACAATACGGTTGATTGCCGGCGTAAACAGAAAGACTCTCACTATGCTGCGTGTCTTGTAGAAACCGGGGAGGGTCTCACAAGGAAGTAGAAGGGAGGGATCGTGGGAACAATGATTCAGAAAAACCACCAGTAGTAGAAACGGTACTTGTGAACGGACAACCAGTTGAGTGTCTCTATGACACCGGTCTGCAGTTTGAGGCTGTAATTTCATCACACTTAGTGAGCCCGGAGCAGCTAACCGGAGAATCTATTGAGATTCAAACGGCGACAAAGAGTGCGGTAGCGATGTCTCTTCCAATTGCGAAGGTAGACATCAAATCTAAATATGTTACCGGCACTATACAGGCAGCCGTTCTGCTAGATCCTATCTTCCCAATGATCTTGGGTTGTCGCTACGTCTTTCTAGGGATTCCAACCGAACCCATGTACGTAGGGGCGATGCAAACCAGATCTCAATCGGAGGATGAGCAGACGCCGGCCTTGATCGTGAATCCCTTGCCTGGGGAGTTACGAGCTGCTCAAAGCCAGGATGCTACGTTGCAACCTTGCTTCAACCAGTTGCCAAAAAAGTCTGACCCACCAAGACGGGGTCAGTATTATATGAAGAATCGGTTACTGTACCGGAGAGCCGGAGTGGAGGAACGTCAGCATGGACAGCTGGTAGTTCCTAAGGCCTATCGGGAACAGCTTCTTCATATGGGACACACCATTTCATTCAGTGGACATATGGGTGTCGGGGCAACTCTCCAGCGCATTTCCTGCCATTACTACTGGCCAGGGATGACTGGAGACGTGCGTAGGTACGTCAAGTCGTGCCCAGAGTGCCAGCGTGTGGCACCAAAACACTGGACAGCTCCGGTAGTCCTGGGAGACATGCCCATTATGAACTCTCCTTTCGAGAGAGTTGCCATCGATCTTGTTGGTCCTCTTCCTCGGACTAGGAAGAGGAATAAGTACATTCTCACGATGGTGGATTGCTGTTCCATGTGGGGCGAGGCGATACCGTTGGCCACAATCGACTCTAAGCGAGTGGCTGATGCACTGATGGAGACCTTTACTAGGTTGGGATTTCCCAACCAGATCCTAACGGACAATGGGTCTCAGTTCTGTGGTAAGCTGATGGAAGAAGTCTTTCGTATCTTCCAGACTAACCACATTCACACAAGCCCGTACCACCCTCAGTCTAATGGGCAAGTAGAGAGGTTTAATGGTACCTTGATGACCATGCTTCGGAAGTTGGCTCAAGAGAAACCAGACAGATGGGATGAGTATATCTCAGCCGCCTTGTTCGCCTATCGGGAGGTTCCCCATGGGTCGACCGGGTTGCCACCAGCCACTCTACTATTCGGGAGGCCAATCAAGGGTCCCTTAGAAGCCTTATTGAGATGTTGGACAGAGGAAGAAACTTCTGAAGAAGTTGTATCCTCATATAAATACGTCGAAGAGTTAAAGAAGAAACTCCAGACGGGTTGGGCTTTGGCAGCTCAGAATCTGAGAGCGGCCAGAAAGAGACACGCGGCCTACTACAATAGAAGGACGAAAGATAGGTCTCTTAAGGTGGGGGATCGGGTTCTGTTGTTACTTCCAGTAGGTTCCAATAAACTCGAGATTGGTTGGCAGGGGCCTTTCCCGGTGGAAAGGGTTGTGTCCCGTACCAATTATGCTATCCGGATCAGGGGGAAATCTAAAATCTTTCACATTAACCTCTTAAAAAAATATGAGGAACGATCCGATGGTACTTCTCTCCCACTCATGACTATGGCGGTCGCGATGGAAACTGAATCGGGCGAAGACGCGGATAGGGAGTATCCTTTACAACCTGGGGAAACCTATAAGGATGTACATATACATCCTGATCTGTCGACTGAAGAAACAGAACTGGTCATCCGTTTGTTGGAGTCCCATCAACATATTCTTACCGATCGTCCAGGACGGACAGGGTTGGTCGAGTTTGATATGACTCTGAATACCCAAGACCCCATTCGCAAAAAAATATATCCAGTGCCCTTTTCGAAAGAGAAGGCCCTGGAAGCAGAAATCCAGAAGCTTCTGGATGATGACATCATAACTCCTTCGACTTCTCCTTATAATGCCGGGGTTGTCTTGTTGAGGAAGCCAAGCGGGGAGCACCGCTTATGTATTGATTACAGGCATTTAAACAGTTGTACGACATTCCAAGTTGAGCCGTTACCAAACACACATCAACTATTTGCCAGATTAAATAGGGCAAAGTACTTCTCAAAAATCGATTTAAGTCGGGGATATTATCAGATCCCTGTGAAGCCTGAGGTTCGGCCCATGCTCGCTTTCAGTACTCCGAGCGGCCATTATGAATTTAAGGTGATGCCTTTTGGGCTGAGCAATGCGCCCAGTGTGTTCACTCGCATGATGAGAAGGTTATTAGACCCTTTAAAGGATCCCTCTGTGGTCTCGTTTATGGATGATATTCTCATCGCATCGGACAATCTGAGTGATCACCTGAGGTCCTTGGGACAGATCTTCAAAAGGTTAAAAGAGGAAGGGTTAACCGCCCGTCCAGCCAAATGCATGATTGGCTATATAATTGGTTATCTGAATCTGTATCCTTGCTGGGGGCGACTGACACGCGTTGAACGACTGTCAGTGGATTGTATGGACCGGTTTGTAGGGTCACCGGGTCAAAGGTCAATGCCGTCAGAAGCTCAGGTATTGGCTGAGCAGTTGGGTGGGAGAATAAGCGGGAGGGGAGTGGGGGTTGAGAGGCGCCCATGTGTGTGAAAAAGTAAAAATTGTGATAGGCGAAGATGTTCCGGACGCAGTTCACAATTAGCAATTCTCGTTAAGCGCTCAAAACACAGCTGCGGAAGATTACCTTGTGTTGGTCATCACAGAGGAGCATGGAGTGGCGGTCATTCAGAAAACAATAGCAAAACACCGAACGCAAAACTAGCCAAGAAAGTTGACTGCGACGTCCTGCAAAGAACCTAGAAATACCTTGATAGTGGACTATAATCTAGGGGGTGGGAGTGGGTGGGGTTTGGAAGTTAAATAAAGGCCATTGAGGCCATGAGGGGAGAGTGTGCCCAACTGGAAGATGAGACGGTTTTCCAATGTCTTCCGATCCCGTTCATGGGATGCGCATGATTTGATGGCAGTGACCCGTATGTCGGCCACGCCACAGTGGTCAGGACTGCTGAAATACATAGATACTGGTTTGTGGGCGCCACTGGTGATATCAGAAAGATGTTGCCTAAATCTGTCAGCAAGACTTAAGCCTGTCCTACCGACATATCTCATGCCGCAACGTGTGCAGGTAATCGCATAGATAACATTGCGACTGATGCATGAGAAACCCTCACGGATGTGGAATGTCGTCTTAGGGAATGTCAGACTCTGGGTTTGAAGTACGTGTGGGCAGGTCTTTCAACGCGATCGAAGAAAAACCACCGTGCCAGGAAGAGACTGTTGAGGTTGGGGTAGACTGCTATGGACCAGCACATCACTGAGGTTACGATCCCGTCTACATGTCACCAGAGGGGCCTCTGAAGAGACATCGTGAGTGGTCAGGTCCGCCCGGAGAATGGATAGATGACTTAGGAGGATATTCTTGGCAGAAATATTATGGGGATGGTAAGTTAGTGAGAGGACAGGTCTGTTATTTCGAGATTTCGGCCTGGAGGAGAGAGCCTCAGTACGACTGATAGACTGGCAGCGGTGAAGAGCTGTTGGTGTGTAGACAGAGAAGTGACTGTGAAAGTTTGCCTGATGACTTACCGACGGTAGTAAAGAGGGTCGCGGAATGGTGCAAGGACGCAGGGGCCGATATAAACCCAGACAAGATTTCGATTGCGTGGTATTCCCTGGATAACCGAATCGTGAAGGCAGATGTTCAATGTATCACATTGAATGGATATCCTCTTATTAGAGAAAGTAAATTGAAGTATTTGGGTATCACCTTTGACAGGTGTTTGCATGTTAAGGATCATGTGGAAGGCTTGGTCCTGAAGGCTGGTTGGGGACTTAATGCAATGAGGGCGGTGGCAGCAACAAAGATAGAGCAGAGGGTGCTTTACAAACTCTTTCAGTAGTTAATAATTTCAGTCATTGAGTATGGTTTGGTTCTGCTGATAGTATCAAAGAGCCAACTTGAAAGATAGAACGCATACAGAATGCTGCCATGCGGGTGATCCTGGGGTGCACAAAGGACATATCCTGACACTACCAACAATGGCGGACAAGCCAAATGGTACTTGAGAGTTGATGCAGATAGAGATCACACCCTGCATGAATCCATGGATATGGTCAAGGGTCGTAGACTGAAACAAGGCAGGTCCTGGATGGCACAGGCAGAAATATCTATACGCCAGGATTATGATCTAGAGACCATCAGTCGTGGAAAAGAGTAAGTTAAAGCACCGGAAGACATGTCGACTGGCACAATGTAATTGTAACACTGAAACGTGAGTGCAGATAATGGAAAGCAACAAATCATCCAGAGAAACATACATCAAGGTGACATAGTGATCTACACCGATGGGTCAGTGGTGAGAAACAGACGTAGTGGTTGGTGTTTCATCGCGAAGGCTAATGGACGATGCTTGAAAAAGGAAAGTCTGGTATATGAGACTACGACCTCCAGCATGAGAATGGAGATGGAAGCAGTAACAGAGGCCTTCCGATGGTTAGAGAGGACCACTGCAACACACATTGCATTCATTACGGACTCAAGGAGTATGCTTAGTAGGGTGGAGAAAGGAATGTTTCCTGTGGTGTGGCTTTCCTCTCTTCAGAGGTCACAGATTGTGAGAATCGTATGGATTTTTGCCTTGGCCATGCGGCAGTGCGGGGGGAATGAACAGGCTGATAGAATGGCAGGAAATGCACCTCTTTGTGGCAAATTACCTATAGACAAGGGAGAGGTGGCCGAGCGCCTGTGGGACCAGGTGTGAAAACGGGGGAACAGAATGAGAACCCGTATGTGGAAAGATTGATATTGCGGGGGATCGCCGATGGTGCTGGAAGAATCTCAAGACCAGGAGAACTTTAAATCAGATAGAGGTGGGAACGATTAGTAATTTGACTCTTCGCTAGCTGTTGAACGAGGGGATGGAGTGTGTATGAGAATGTCCTGAGTGCAGTGATGTCGGTTCTTAGCTCAGCTGAACTCATTCCCCCAAACAGACAAGACTATTAAACGAATCTAGTTATGTCTGTAAATCTGCAACCTTAACCAACCAACTAACCAACTAACCAACCAACCAACCAACTAACTAACTAACTAACTAACTAACTAACTAACTAACTAACTGATTTACTAACTAAACGGTTGTGCTGGAGATTGTATTACTAGGATATAGCTGGTACAAATGTTACAACAAAGACTTTACAAAATGAAGATGTTCGGTATTTCTTTTGATTTATTCATGACATCTGAAGGGGGAAAGATCGGGAGGGGGGGGGGGGAGCAGAGGCAGACCAAGAGAAATGGTGCTGGATAGATTGAGACGCGGCATGGAGGAAAATCAACAGCGGAGTTGATCTAGAAAACCAAAAACCGAGATCTGTGGAGAATCATGAACGCCTACGCCATCCGACATGGCGCTTGATGATGATGATGATTTGAAGGTGTATGCAGAAGAAGGAGAAGCAGCAGAAAAAGAAAAATGCTATACAAAATAATTCAACGGAATCTATTGTGTTTCTGCTTTTCATGTGGCTTTGACTAAAAAGGCGAAATAAATAAAATAAACATTAACAAACATTAATATCGTCATGAACATCATCGGAAAAAAAACTTTCGGCATCTTCACTATAGTAAAAAAAACAGTAGGTCACGTGATAAAGTATGGCTGACAGTGATGAAGATCATATCCCCTCCCCTCCAGCAAATGGACCAGATCCTAACGGTCCCAGGATCGTGACAATAACCAAAACGTCAACAGGATTTGGATTTAATGTCAGAGGACAGATCAGCGAAGGAGGGGTGCTTAAATCTATCAATGGAGTGCTTTACGCACCTCTTCAACATGTCAGCGCTGTTCTGGAAGGGGGCGCTGCCCAGAAAGCTGGAATACGGAAAGGAGATAGAATTCTTGAAGTGTAAGTTAATAGTTCAGACAGTATTTGTGGTAATGCCATCACATTATTTACATTTAATACGTATTTTATCTCAATAAATAACTATTTATTAAGCCACCTAAGCATTTCAAGCCACATGGCATCGATATTACTGTTTATAAATTGTTCTTCCAAAAATCAAACATACAATTCATGCATCATGATTGTCATGTCAATTTCTGTATTTTGTCAACACCAATTTATTAAATAACTTAAAAATTCATATTAACTCTTAAAGGACGGAAGTGCATTTATGGCCAGTAATCTTGTTTGTGTTCTAGTTACGCTTTTTAAAATATTCGGTACTTTTACCTTAATTCACCCCAAACAAACTTGCAAGCTCTATTTAGGGTCACCAGCTATATTTAGCGCCGACAGTGATCTCTCTGTGTTCGGGTACAGTGCCTGTCAGTGCGTTTCAATTGCCCCACAGTGTTTCTTTAGTTTTGGCAACCGTTTCTCTCTCTCTCTCTCTCTCTCTCTCTCTCTCTCTCTCTCTCTCTCTCTCTCTCTCTCTCTCTCTCTCTCTCTCTCTCTCTCTCTCTCTCTCTCTGATCATGAGTTTTCTGGAACTGTCAGCAGCTGTCCACGACAAGCAGAGTAGATTGCTTTTCTGCTGGAGATGTCGACATTCATCATGTCGGCAGGACATCCCGCTGAGACAAGGCACATGGCTGCAAGGCTCGCGTTAGTCAATTCGGTAGTAATCGGAGGACCAAATACCACTGTCGAGATAGATGAGAGCCTATTTACAAGGCGCAAACATCATGTGAGACGAGTGTTGCCACAACAGTGGGTATTTGGTGGCATCTGTCGTGAAACAGCCGACTGCTTCATGTTCTATGCTCCAGACAGAACAGCAGCAACGCTTCTGCCGCTGATCAGGACACACATTTGGCCTGGCACAACTGTAGTCTCTGACCTCTGGCGTACGTACGATGGAATTGGAAGTATTCCTGAATTGTCGCATCTCACAGTCAACCACTCCTACAACTTTGTGGACCCAACCACCGGTGCACATACTCAATGCATCGAGCACATGTGGAGAACGGCCAAGGAGAGAAACAAGAGGCAGAATGGAACACACAGGCATCTACTAGAGTCCTACATGTGCGAATTCATGTGGCGTCGACAGACTAAATGCGCTGGTCTCGATGTGTTCAACACCATTCTTGCTGACATTGTTCGATTTTGGCCACCGCAAGAATAGCGCACCACCGCCGCATAGAACATGGCACATCGATAGAATTGCGCACCGAGCTACGGCGTAACACAGGGAAACCCTGGATCTACGGCGCAAGACAGGGAACCAGTGGATGTGACGTCATACCCTGGGATTCCATTTTGTTTGGGGTGAATAAAGGCAAAAGTACCAAATATTCTCCTTTTGTAGGAAACAAAACAAACTTTGAAATAACTGACTCTTAAACTTTTGAAAAGTATTAGTATTGTATTGCTATTTCAAATATTCTTTACTAGTACTAGTTATGAAAAACAATTGGTACTTTTGCCTTAATTCACCCCTAACAAACGGAATCCCAGGGTATGACGTCACATCCAGGGGTTCCCTGTGTTGCGCCGTAGCTCGGTGCGCAATTTTATCGGTGTGCAACAGTTGCTTTTGGCGACATCCCCCCCAACTGTAACTGGCAAAATGAGACCAGCAGTATACGAAAAGAATGATGATGGTCTGTCTGTAAGGGAGACGCGAGGCCTTGCAGCCATGTGGCCTTGTCTCAGCGGGAGGATGTCCTGCCCACATACATGGTGAATGTTGTCGGCATCTCCATCTGTCCTGACGCTCAGTCAGCCATAGCACCATGATGACATGATTATGAGAACAGTGTCTAGCAGAATGTCAGATGCCATGATGCTGCTGCATAAAAGCAACGCTACTCTGCTTGTCGTGGAAAGCTGTTGCTGCTGCCAGTTCCAGAAAACTCATGATGAGACAGACACACACTCACTCACACAGAAACGGTTGCCAAAGCCAAAGCAACACTGTGGGGTAATTGAAATGCACTGACACGCACTGTACCCGAACACAGGAGACCACCGTCAGTGCTAAATATAGCTGGTGACCCTAAATATAGCTGGTGACGTTTGTTTGGGGTGAATTAAGGCAAAAGTACCAAACAATTTGCTAAATAGACCTCATCATCATCATTAAGTGCCATGCCAGCTAGCGTAGGCATTCATGATTGACTCTCCACAGATCTCGATCTTTGGTACTGCCTCTGAAATGTGGTTTGTCATGAAGTCTTGGGAAGATAATGTGGTGGTTTCCCTTTGCCTTCCACATCCACATGGGGGTCTGTTACCTCAGCCTTTGACAGCCATTTCCGACTGTCAAGACAAGCGAGCACATCTATGCACCCGACACGGAGATTCAAGAGATCCTTGAGCAGACCAGAAAGCTCAATTCAAACGCCCTCGGCCAGAAGAAGAAAGGGGCCACTGCTGAGGAGAAGGCCATACTGGACACTCACATCAAAGTCATTAAGAAATACCGAGAACGTCTTAATAATTTGCTGGAGGGCCGTAAACTCACCACAGGCTCTGGGCTGAAACTTCGGGGTAACCAGTTTGGCACCCTCACCCTCGATCCAGTTTCACTGGCGGCAGGCCAATTGTGTGCTTTCTGTGGTGACAACCTAGTGTATGAGGCTCCCGCAGACGAGCGTTATACGACCTCCTAACAAAACGCTTCGTCAAAACGAAGCAGTACACCCCACTGGCCATTGAGACATTCAAACACCTGGTTCAGCTAGCCAACTTGCCTGTGCATGGCCGTAAAAGCAAAAAGCTTCAATTGCTCCGCAGCGGAAGCGGCTTCCCCGTATATTACGACGACCCCAACGTTCTGGTTGAATGCCTGGGTTTACTGGTGGCTTCTAAGGAGGCTGGGAACACGGGTCCCGACAACGAAATCTCTGCAATAGTGGATGAGCTAATGCATAGTGAGACGATCTCTAAAGAGCTAGCCCTCGAGTTGAACAAGAGCATGTTTACTCAGTAAAAATGGAGCTGCTACTTGTGGAAATCCGGGAACAAATGCTGACCCGTGACCTGTTCCAGCCGAAAGAGAACTTCAGTATTATAGTCTCGTCGGATAAAACTGACTGGATGACTAACTACTCCCCGGTGCTGTTTCTTGACACCAAGCGTCAGTATGAGCTCGCCCTGGTTAATCTGGAAACCTATAATTCCATCAGTAACATTACGGATGCTAACAATAGTTTCGTATACCGGACTGGGCATGAGTGGAAAACCATCCATCTATCTGAGGGAGCATACAAGCTCACACAGATCAACGCCGAGATTCAAAAGCAGCTGGCGGCTGCCGGGGATTGGAAGGACAATGAACAGTTTATCACCTTGGGGGTCAACCCCTCAACACTGCAGGCCTTCGTGAAAATAACGAACCCCACCTATGAGGTTGACATGGGCGCATCTACTTTGTGGACAGTGCTCGGGTTTATTCCGCAAACGTTAACTGAAGGCTACAAAGAGGGTGATCTGCAAATGGACATTGTGTCTGTGAATAGCATATTGGTTAAATGCAACCTGGTCGGTGGCTCTTACCTCAACGGTAGCACAAACCCCACCATATATTCTTTCTTCCCCAATGTGTGCCCCGGATACAAGATTCTGGAGTCTTCCCGCAACTTGGTCTACTTACCCATTATCCAGACCGGCAATATCCCTAGCATGCGCATTTGGCTGACTGACCAAGATTGCGCACCTTAGGGGTGAGCGAATTACTATAAGGCTACATATTAGCAGTGTGTAACCATGATCGTTTTCAAGCGACGGTGCAAACGTTACGCTGGGGCCTATTTGACTGGATTGGTGCTGTTGCTAAGGCTATACCGAGCGCTGTTGGTACGGTGGCTAAGGCTATACTGAGTGCCGTTGGCATGGCCGCTAGGGTCATCAGCAGCAATAAGGACCTTATTAAGAATGTGGCTGGGGTCACTGGTTCAGTGGCGAAGGCTGGTGCTAATACAGCTGCCACGGTGAAACAGATTGTGGACGCCGTCAGAGCCAAACGTCTTCCACCGCCGTTGAGGAAAGAGCTCACAGAGAAGAGCACCGAGATCTTAAAGCAGCTAGTGGTCAGCCCTGCGGTCAGCGACATCAACAGCCGTATAGCCGGCGCTGGTTTCAAGACAATTAGAGTTAAAAGGCATTGAAGTATTACTACATCATGGATGAGATTCGCATTTCCATGCTTGAGATTGACGAGCCGGTGCATGTTGATGAGGGTATTGAATCCTTCGAGTACCGGGAGTACGAGTTACAGAACCCGAGCGCTCTCCACAATAATTCTGCTATCCAGATAGACATACACGCTCAGGATGTCTTCACGCTCCCCTCCAAGAGCTACCTTCTGGTGGAAGGCACGCTGTCATCGATGGCTGCCGCTTACACTAACGAGTCTATGGTAGTGCTTATTAACAACGCTATCCCATTCATGTTCAATCAAATACGCTACCAGCTCAACAACAGTACTATCGATGATGTCTCTAATCCCGGGCAGGCCACAACAATAATGGGCCTTCTGTCCTATGGTGACGACTTCTCCAAGGTGGAGGGGCTGAACATGTGTTGGCAGAAGGATGTCAGCACAGCTGCCGATATTGACAACACTGGTTGGGAGGCCCGCCGGCAGCTGATCATGGTCAAACCTAAGACATCGGGATCGTTCAGTTTTTGCATTCCACTCTAGCACCTCTTTGGGTTTTACAACGACAATGATAAGGGGGTCTATGGTGTGAAACAGTCCCTGCTGCTTAGCCGACAAGCCAACAATGATGCCATCTTCCACAAGGATGCCACCCCAGATGGCAAAATAATACTGACCAAGCTCGCTTGGATGATGCCCCACGTTGTGCCCTCTCTGAAGTATAAGACAGAACTTATGCACCAGATCGCGAGCCTGATCAAAGTGCCTGTGGCTTTCCGCGCCATGCATTGCGATAGTCTCACGGTGCCTTGAGCTACATCCTTCACCTGGCAACTGGGTGTTAAATCATAAACAGAGAAACCCCGCTGGATTCTGGTGGCATTTCAGACTGGACGTGATAACAGCCAGACGGCCATTCCTGCCGCATTCGATCATGTGGAAGTAAAGAACATTCATGCCCTGATAAATAGCGCTCACTATCCTATTGTTGATAGGAATATTGATTTCCTCGATTACCGAACCTCGTAGGCCTGCAAAGCTTTCTTGGATTTCAAGCCAGAGTACTACGGCATAGATGGCCGGGAGTCGTCAAACCAGGTGACCCCCCTCGAGTTCGTTTCACGCTACCCCATTCACATAATCGATGTGTGGGCACAGTCTGAGAGCCTCAAGAATGCCGTCCAGGCCATTACACTCAAGGTCGAGTTTGATACTGCTGTGCCGGCCGGCACTCAGGCATACGCGGTGCTCATCGCTGATAAGACCCTTGTCCTGGGGGCGGACGGCAACCGGTTCAACGTCGTCTTGAATTAAACATAACGAACATGCAGTAATAACGATGTCGCTAATACCATACGGTTTGAACCTCTCGCGGGGGCAGAAAGAAACGCTGGCCAAGGCCGCTAAACACGGCACCAGTGCCACTTTGCACTTAGGTGCGGGGCAGATTCACGGTGATGATCATGTCGGCCTTACGAAGCGTCAGATCGCCCACCTTAATAAAAAATTTTAAAATAATAATTAAAAAGGCCAACTCTAGGGCTGAGCTGACATTCTCAAAGACCCAGGTGAAGCAGATGCTAAAGATGGGGGGCCTCTACCTCTTCTACCGCTTATAACCGCCGCGCTCCCCTGGATTGGTGCACTTGGTGGGGTCGCGGGTATAGCCCAAGCTGTTGACCAAGCACGTCATAACCGGGTGATGAGGGCCGTGGTGTTTACCTAGGCCCGCGCCACGGCCGTGGCGTCCAAAAAAAGCGCTGAGTAACTTCAATATTGAGAAAGCAGCTCGGGGAATTCCCCACTTTCGCACGATGCTTTGCCCTCCACTGTAAATGACAAGGAGTGATGCGTTGTTAATCTTGATTCATCTCGGGGTAGGGGGACCCATTGGATAGCTTATTATAAGATGGGTCCTACTAATGTCTACTTCGATAGTTATGGGCTTGACCCACCTCAAGAGATTGTTCAATATCTAGGCGGCCCCCTGAGAACACAAACTTTTCAGCTACAGGGGCCTGATGATGTCATCTGCGGCCATTTATGCCTTTATGTGCTTCACCAGCTGGCGCCAGGGCAACAATTTGAATACATCATATTATGTATGGTATAAACCATGCCTGTCGGAAAGTGTGGTGGAGGAGATGGCGGGACTGTCGTCCAGCTTAGAAGGGTGGGACTCGTACACAAGACTGGGGATACTATGCTCGGTATACTGTCATTGGGTGGGTTCTGACTCACTGCCGTGGAGATGCCTGTTGACCGCAGTGATGGAGCAACCCGGGGCTTTGCTGAGCTGCTCGACCATGACAACCTACAGCTGTCTGGGAGGACAATGTCTGGGGTAATCAATATGGCCGACCACAAAATCACCGGACTCCCCGAACCAACAGCTGCACAAGATGCGACCTTGAAAGCCTATGTGGACACCCAAGACACAGCCACGAAGAAGCTGGTGGACGAATCCAAGATTTGGCTGCAAAGGTGATGACACAAAAGGCTACGCAGATAAGCAAGATGGTGCTGTTAAGGCTTATTTGGACACCCGAATCCAGGCTAGCACCAGCCTGGAACATTGGGACGTGCAGCTCGAGCCTCGAATGGGTTATATTCACATTGGGAATGAGGGGGTGGTGAATCACCTTGATAAAATGGGGAAGGCGCTGGTGAGCTATCAAGCACATCACACACCTTCAGGCCAACCACCCACGAATCATTCATTTCTGGAGGTTTGCTCCACAAAGCCTGTCATCCCGGGTGTGAAAGCCAAGGACGCCAAAGTTGCTGCACTGGGAGGTAGATTCAGCCTTAAGGCAGTCGCTGAGGCCGACTCTGAGCTTCTTCTAAGCTCACCTAATGGATCGACCATTTATCTTGAGCTATTCCTTTTTACTCCAACGCGGCTGGATTGGGTGTACACAGTCCTCCATGGGGTCGCTATTAAATGGGCGGGTGATGCCAATAGACATGTGGCACTGGTCATCACGTCAGACGCCAGTGGGAAGTGGGCGGCGCGTGCATCAGCACCTGATGTCGTGGTAGAATTACATAACCCCTCGATGGATGAAATTATTTTTGGTGATTATACAGCCCTTACTCGGCTGCTGTTTTCACATAAGCTTGTGAGCACCACTCACATTGAACATTTAATCTCCCAGTTGAATAAGTAATTATGGGTGAGCCGCAAGTGTGCACTACTCTTACTTTTGCTGATTTGGCTGACACTGCCGGATGGCGTGATAAGGCTGACCCGCAGATGACCTGTGGCCTCAAGCTCGATGACGGCGGGTGTTATACATGGGCACCAATCAATGCTGCCACGAAGGGTAATGAAGATTATCTACAACTTATCGGGGGCACCTTGACAGGAAATCTGGATATGCACAGCAACCACATCACTAGCCTCGCAGACCCTACAGACGATCATGAGGCGGTCAATAAAAAATATGTGGACAGTTGGGAGGCGGCCACTAAAAAATATGTAGACAGTCTGGAGGTGGCCACTAAAAAATATGTCAACAGCCAAGCTCGGGAGCCAGACTGGTATATAAATATTGAGGTAACCCACCTAACAGCCCTCCTTGATAAAGATGGATGGGGTGCGAATCATTTGGTGAGGCTTGAAAATTCGGAGCGTCTGCTTGTGTCCTATACCCCAAGCGATAGTGTTGTTGATATAGGGAGATATTATACAGGTGAGTATTACTTAAAACCCAAGGTTGGACAAAGATTTATACTTACACCAAAATTTGAGATTGATTCGGACTTGGCCAAGTTGTAGAGCCTACCCGTTGGTAGTACTATATATCTAAAGTTGTTTCTGGTGGAGCCCAGCAAAAAATTTTGCGTATGGTCTTATGAATGATCTTGTTATATCCTGGGAGAGCTCGTGGATAGTTGGGATAGTTATTAGGATTGGTAATGTTGGTGAGGCTCCTGAGATGAGAACGACTGACCCTTCCTTTGTGGCTATTGTGGGTGAGAAATTTGGTTTAGCGTCTGGTATTCATGGATATCAGCAGATAGGGCTTATCAAGCTGTGCTACGCACCACACTTCCTCACAGATGAGTATCTAGAGATGTAGGACACTCTCAGTTGAAGATATAGGCACGCTTGACTAATATACGATGGCGCCCGACCAGGCCTTTCGCCTTCAAGAGATCACCAGACTACAAAAGAGCTTGGAGGCTGAGCATGAAAAACGGTCTCTGTTGTATAAGAAGTACTACCGGGATGTGAACGCCTTGGATGGGATTGATACAGCACTGCTTACGGTGAGCGTGGAGCTTCTATCAACCGCCATTGCAACCCTGGTTGTCTTCGGCCTAGAGATAGGCGCTCTCATTTGTTGGCTATTGGGGGCGGCCGGCAAGTTGGCGGCTCACAGATGTGCGCTTAAAGCCAAGAAACATGATGAGATTAGGATTTGGGTGGAATCTAAACTTTCAACGATCTCCGATCTTGTCTCGACGGCCTTGCAGGATCATGAAATTTCTGACTTCCGCTGACTTGCACATGAAAAAAAGAGCTTTCTGACTTCACCCCCACCAGTCGGAAAGCCCACAGTAACTTGCTAGGTTGTTCTAGCGCCCTCTTTTTTCATGGCATATTTCACATCGATGAATTTCTCCATGAAGAAGAGATCGTCCTCAACCTCTGGCAAATCCTATATCATGGCCTCATACTGTTCTACTCGTTCGCGGTCACATGTGTGGTACACATCGCACAGTTGCTTCGTTTCTGTGTTGCATATCACACACCCAAATGTGACCCTACCCTTTTTGAGTAGTTGGGTATGTTTGTAGCAGTACTCTCCTCGGCACTTATTCTCACACCTGGTTTATATCCCAAGACTCACAAGCCCCTAAAGTTCTTCATTTTTTAGTTTGACGTGCTAATCTCTAATTCTGCACACAATTAACTTGTATACGAGAACTCCCTCTACTGAAACCACTCAAGTAGTTCGGTATGCTGCCCGGCGCCCCCTAATATATCTGGGGTGGGGTCTAGACAGTTGCAATGTGTGTTGCGGGTGCTCGGTGAGAGGGCGGGCACGCTCACCGAGCACTCCCGTTCGTATTCGCTTGTTCTTTGCGGTGCACATCTTGATATAATGATCGGTGCGCTCTAATAGAGTATCGCGGAGTGTTCACCCACTATATTTACCAACCTCCTAGTATATATGGTGAAGAATATGGTTGCTCGCACTCGGACAGCCCCCCCCCCTGGGGGGGGGGGGGGGGCGTTGTTTTGGCTCCTCACCGCTACCGCCCCTCGTTTGGCCCCAAAGTCCCATTGTACACCTACTCAAGAATTACCATGCTGAAGCTAGCCTTTTGCAAGATGGAAAACACACTGACCAATAAAAAGATGTCATTTGTGACGAGAAAAAGAGAGGTGAGGTGCTACATAGAGCCTGTACTTTTGTTTGGATGTAAAGCGTGGACAATGAGCAGTCAAGCTGAAAAACATCTGATGGTAGTAGAAATGTGGTTTCTGAAGAAAATGCAAAGAATACCATGGACAGACAGGAAAACCAATGACCAAGTCCTACAAGAAACAAATTAAAACTGTAAACTGAGAAATTAGACATAGACAGTAAAAATTTGTTGGACATGTTATGAGAAGGAAAAAAAGAACTTGGTGACAACTGGCACGATAGAATGGAAGAGAATAAGGGGAAGGCAGATAAGGAAATACCTTGGTATCTTGGCCACTTGGCATGGTCGAAATAAGAACACAGAGCTGATCCACGACTCTAGTGATCACATGAGATGGCGAAACATGACCGCCCACGTTTACTGGCCTGGCACATGATGATGATGCATAAATGCAGATCTGTTGTAACTTCTACAGCCGTTTTATCCTGATAATTACATGGTATTGTTTGTGTCCTTGCCTCTGCAGTCCACACTGTTCATCACTACTTCCTGGTCTAATCTTGATTTTTACCCTTCTTATAATTACTGTCAGTAATATTTTAGCCATATAAATCATAAGAATTATCAAGTGACGATCTAGCACCTGGTTTCTTTGACAAAGCTATAAATATGAGTTTTAGCAGATCCTTTTATATATGTCATTTAGAAATATTATTTAAACGCCATTTACAAGGATTACCAATGTTTCTGATTCTCATGCTATGTTCAGAAAGTGCAATGCAGGAGGTTAAGACATGAATAGGCAACTTATACAAATACCACAAATCTTCAGATCTTCTTCTGTTGTAATGCAAAAGTCTGCTATAATAAAAGATGTAATGTTCTTGCTTCAAGGGCACCATTTGCTTGAATACTGAGAATGAATTTATTGATTGATTTAATTAAATTGCACTTGAAATTATCTGTTAATACTCTGACCTAATTTAGGTCACACTAAGAGATCTGAAGCTGGCGCATTAGCAAAGTTGGTAGTAAACTGCTTTGGTAATGTCATGAGCATGGTCGAACACAGGTTTCACGCCTGGGCTCGTCACCAGCCAAAGTGAGGGAAAGGTTGGCCACTTATTGCTCCAGGCATTCAGGTCTACAAAATGAGTTGGTGTTACCACATCACAGGCCCATAGCAGGAAACTGCTTCAGGACACATGTTTTTAAAACTCATGTAAAGAGGTTCATATGTGTAGTACCACTGAGGGATTTAATTTGGTTATACCACAATCACACTTGCTATACACATTCACAAGCAAGGAAGGTGGTGCAGACAACATATACACACCTATGTCTTGGTATTTAAAAACTGTTAGTTACACCTCCTTTGCAGGACGTAGCAATCATAGAATATCAACACAAGACGGTCTGCTGCCATGTCACCCACAGAAGAGTTTCGAACGCGATGTGCAGGATTACTTTTAGATGGCAAAGATGGCAGAAATGATTTCATGTTTGCACAAATTTGAAAGATAATGTTAATTTGAAAACAAATATTATCAGTGTTTTAAATATGAAAATTCCATGCTTAGAATAAAATATGTCAGTGTATTGCCAAATATGTCAAAACTTTGAAAAGTATATCAATGATTTACAAAAATGTTACAATGCTTTGTACTTGTAGAAATGGCATGAATGTAGAGGGTGCTACACACAAGCAGGTGGTAGATTACATCCGCTCAGGCGGAGACTCTCTTACCTTGACAGGTATGGTATTTGTTTGACAGTGTGTTTGATTTGTCAGCATTTATTGATATTGATGTTTGAAACGCCATCACTATTTATTGATTATCACTCTCTTTGGTAATTATTCTTCTGCATAGAATTTGGGCTCGGAACGCTGAAGAAGAAGAAGAAGATAGAATTTGGGGCTGCAATATTTGCTCATCACTTTTTTTGTATTATTAATCTTCTCTGTAAATTTGCCTCACTGCATCCATTTTTAACTTACTCTCCTTCTATGATTTCTCAATCCCTCTGTTTTTAGGCATCTTATTTTTCCATTTAGATTGCTGTCTTATATATATATATATATATATATATATATATATATATATATATATATATATATATATATATATATTAGGGGCTTTCATTTGAAACCCGTTCCAATGGCTTTATTACAAAAGCATGAAAGAAACATTAACAGGTGTGGTAGAATTAAACAAAGCATTCATTTTGAATGAATTATGCATCATGGGTTGGTCAGAAGACATCGCCGTAGGCATTCAGGCAAGCATCCCATTGCTTAGGTTGGCGGCGAATTCCGTCCGCAAAAAAGGATTGTGGTTGCTCACTGAACCAAGTGTGTACTGCGTTCATTATGTCTGCATCTGTGTGAAATCATTGTCCCTTGAGAACTTTTTTTTTAGAGGTCCGAACAGGAAAATCACGTGGTGACAAATCACGACTTCAGGCTGGACGTTGCAGAATTTCCCACTTCTTCCTTGCTAATGCTTCCTGCAAATCTTTGTGACATGCGGACGAGCATTATCGTGCAACAAAATCACATCGCGAGAAAGCATGCCGGGTCGTTTATTCTTGATGGCTTGTTGCAGCTTGTCTAGTGTTTGCAAGTAGTGGGTAGAATTGATGTTGACACCAGGTTCTTTAAGTCGGCCAACAATAGCCCTTCATGGTCAACAACTGCGCTCAGCATAACCTTACCAGCTGAAACCTATAACTTGAATTTTTTGGCTTTTGGTGATCCAGCATGCTTCCATTGAATTCTCATTCTCTCTCTCTCTCTCTCTCTCTCTCTCTCTCTCTCTCTCTCTCTCTCTCTCTCTCTCTCTCTCTCTCTCTCTCTCTCTCTCTCTCTCTCTCTCTCTCTCTCTCTCTCTCTCTCTCTCTCTCTCTCTCTCTTTTTTTTTTTTTTTGCTGCTCGGCTCAAAGTGGTGACACCATGATTCATCGCCTGCCACTATGCGGAAGAGAATTGCATCACCCCCCACTCTGTAACACAGCAAGTGGTTCAAACACCATCCCATGTGTTCCTCTTTTTGGTGGTCGGTCAACATCCATGGTACCCACTGTGAACACACCTTGCGATAGTGCAGTTTCTTACGAACGACCTTTTGAATTATCCCAATTGACACATCAAATTCTTTCGCTAGCGAACATTTGCTTCGACAACAGTTCATCTGTGCTGCTGCATCAATTTTGGCGATGTTTTTTTCTGTTGCAACAATATGCGATTGACACGGCCGTCGAAGATCTGTCGTGAACTGACGTCCTTTCCTAAACATTCCTGCCCAGTCTGTCACTGTTGTCTTTGACACACATTTGTTACCATACGCTGCCTGCATTCTTCGATGAATGTCCACTGGTCGACATCCTTCAAATGAAAGAAACTGAATCACCGCCTTTGAGCTTCTTTGAACGAATTTTGGATCAACCTGGCCATTTTCTCAATGGTCAGAAACAGAACCTATGCATCATGGGACGATAAGCACTTGCTCTTTTATTCATTGGTTAGTACTTATCACATGACTATGACATTATCATGTTCAACTTACGCAATTATGCGCGGTGCGGGCCGAACGAATTTCAAATGAACGCCCCTTATATCAATCAATCATGTGCCATGCTGGAAAGCGTGGGTGGTCATGACTCGCCATTTCACTCGATCACCAGAGTCGTGGATCAGCTCAGTGTTCCTGTCTCGTCCATGCCATGTGGCCAAGCCATCCAGATATTTTCCTCTCGGTCTTCCTCTTGGTCTGTTCCCTTCTATCTTGCCAGTTGTCACTAAGTTCTCCAGTCCATTTCTTCTCATAACATGTCATACAGGACCTGAGGTTTGCGTGAGTATCCGTTGTCCCATGTCTGGCTTATTGGTGTGCAGACTGGTGGTTCCTCGCCGTACAGGCAGACACTCTCCGACTTCGGAGGAATCGGCGATCCTACTGATTTTAGCCAGGACCCCGAAGGGACCTGTTTCCCAGGACGCTCGACGAGGACGCGTCAATAGGTCTTGGCCAGTATATAACCCAGCCCTGGTGCCTTGGAAACACCTCTGCGCCCCGTGTTGCCATTTAATCTTCATACCTCTCTCTCTCTCTCTCTCTCTCTCTCTCTCTCTCTCTCTCTCTCTCTCTCTCTCTCTCTCTCTCTCTCTCTCTCTCTCTCTCTCTCTCTCTCTCTTCTCTCTCTCTCTCTCTCTCTCTCTCTCTCTCTCTCTCTCTCTCTGGAATCTGATCACATTGAACAATTAGCATAATGAGCCACATCACAAAGATTTTGCTAAGAATCATCTTGTAAAGAGTTATTAAGAAAATACAACCTGAAATAAGGGAAGAACAATGCGGTTCCATAGAAGGCAAGGGTACAGTAAGTGCTGTGTATTTGGTGAAACATTAAATGGGCTTTCAATAGAAGTAAACGAAGACCTATATCTTTTGCTTCACTGACTACACAAAGGCGCTCGATAAAGTAACACATGTCAACATGATGAGGATGCTTGCAAATCTACACACTGATGGGAAGGATCTTAGAGTTGTTGTTGTAAAAACATATGTTGGAAACAATAAGCTGCCGTTAAGATTGATTATAAAGTAGGTCAATATCAGTCTATTAAGAAAGGTGTGTGACAGGGATGCATAATGTTTCTACATCTTTTTTCCCCATTCATACATAATTATCTGATGCAGCAGTTCTCGCCGCGTTGGTATCTTACGGGATAAGTGAGCCGGCCGCTCAGAAAGCAATGGCAAACTACTGAGCGTAATCTTGCGAAGAAATAACCAACAGCGGTAAACTGCTGGTGTTGACAGCGATGTCCTGTAAAGGATATCAATCACTCATGTGCCATGCCGGAAAGCATGGGCGGTCATGACTCGCCATTTAACTCGGTCACCAGTGTTGTGGATCAGCTCAGCGTTCCTGTCTTGTCCATGTCATGTGGCCAAGCCATCCAGGTATTTTCCTCTCGGTCTTCCTCTTGGTCTATTCCCTTCAATCTTGCCAGTTGTCAGAAAGTTCTCTAATCCATTTCTTCTCATAACATGTCCAAAAAATTGTGACTGTCTACGTCTAATTTCTCTAATCAATTTACGATTTTCATTTGTCTCATGTAGTACTTGGTCATTGGTTTTTCTATCTGTCCATGGTATTCTTTGCATATTCCTCAGAAACCACATTTCTGCAGCCATCAGATGTTTTTCAGCTTGACTGCACATTGTCCAAGTTTCATATCCATACAAAAGAACAGGCTCTATGTATCCCCTCAACACTCTTTTTCTTGTTTCAATTGACATCTTTTTATTGGTCAGAAAAAAAATCATCAATAAGGAGTGGAAGGAGGAGAGGACAGATTAGTAAAAGGAAAGGCAAGAGACAAGCTTGTGCACACAAAATACAGCCAAAAATAGAACACCCCGGCTTTATCATCTCTGCAGCAAAAGTCCAACTCCTGGCCTTCACATGGCGGACCTGTTTTAACTAACAGAAGAAGGGGCGGCGCCGAGTCCCTGGCACCATAAAAAAAAAAAACCAGAATGCTCCAGAGGTGTATGCACGCACATACATGCGCAGACACATGTGTGTGTGCATACACATCTAAACTTGAGTAAGACCACAGTCTGCTTGAGTAAAGGAAAGGTGCTGAAGATGGAGGAAACCAGCCAGGAGGGGCACCACAGAAATCAGGATGCCACGCAGTTACGCAAAGAGATATGTCTACTGCAAAACATTATGGTACGCACCCTGCTTTGGACCCCCTGGCAGGTGCAGTTCTGGATCCTATGCCTTGAAAGGGTCCAACCATAACTACTGGAGGTCCTTCTCAGATGTCCTGTGGAGCCAGGGGACCTGAGAATAGAGCGTCTGGCTATACCAAACAAAGACTAAAAATAATGCACTGGAATGCGGAGGGAGTCAGTAAATTAAAAAAAAATAAAGCTAGAAAACATCTTGGACCAAGAAAAAGTAAGTGTATGTTGCTTGCACAAAATCATCTCGGTGAAAATATAGTCTTCAAAATCAGAAGCTACCAGTGTTAGCGATCTGACTGAAAGGACGGGTGAAAATGTGTGATACTGACCCTTGTAAAAAATAACATATCAGCTTCCCAAATTGAAGTTTACATGGAAGGCGCAGAGTATCAGACTGTTGAACAAGCAATTTAAATCTACATCTGATCAATTACTACTGTCCGAATGACCAGCCACAGGCACTGGACACACTATCATCAAAACAAAAAATGATTGTGTGTGACAGTTTCAACAGCAACTCGCAGAGCTTGGGCTATGATCACATGGACCAGAGAGGAGAGAGACTGGTAGGTTGGCAAGATGAGAATAGATTCATCTTGATTAACAAGCAGTCTGACCTGCATACTTTCTACTCGAGATCATGTCACACAACTACACCTGACCTGGCTCTTCACTCACCAGACCTGGAGTGGATCATTCATGAATTGTTGGGAAACAACTTGGTGGCAGTGACCATCGGCCAGTCTTTCTAACTGTAGAAAATGAACTTGTAAGTGAAAGCAGCACCCTCTCGAGGTGGAACTACAAGAAAGCAGACTGGGCATTGTAGTCACCAGCATACTGGTTAGAAGCCTGAACACGTACAGACATAAATAAAGTAGTTCAAGAGTTTGGGAAATACGAGGAGAAGTCAATAAGTAAGTCACAAATGGCTGTAGAAAAATAACTAAATATGATTACTTGAAACCAGATTTTTATACATACATTGTCCCTTTATTTCTCAACATAATTTCCACCAACATTGATGCACTTATTCCATCATTTTATCAGTCCTCCCAAACCGGCTGCAAAGAACATCGTGTTCTGTTTTCTAAACCACGTTTTCACTTCACATTCAACTTTGGTGTCATTCGCAAAATGTCTCCCGCCGGGTGGGTTTTCAGTGGACCAAAAAGATGTAAATCGCTTGGGGCTAAGTTGGGGCTGTAAGGTGGATGTTCCAGAACTTCCCACCTTAGTTGGTTAATTTTCTCCTGAGTTAATCGAGCCGTATGTGGTCTGGCATTGTCATGAAGAAGCAACATCCTCTAGTCAGCAGTCCTGGACGTTTTCTTCGAATTGCATCATGAAGCATCGATAGAACTTCACAGTAAGATTCAGAATTCACATTGTCACCTTTCTTCTCGAAATTGGTTAAAAGCATTCCTTGACAATCCCAGAACACTGTCAGCATAACCTTCCCAGCTGATGGCATAACATTGAATTTTTGGGGACAAGGCGAAGAAGGATGTTTCCATTGCATTGAAGCACGCTTTGATTCGGGCTGGTAGTGATGCAATCATGATTCGTCCCCGGTAACAATCCTATTCAGCATGTCTTCTCCTTCATCTTCGTATCGACAGAGATGATGCAAGGACAGGCCAAATCGGTTTATTTTGTGTTCTCCTTCAATTGTCTGGGTACTCACCTTGAGCACACTTTCTTAAATTTCAATTGATTATGCTGTATGCTGAACCATGTGAGCACCCTATTTCAGTTGCTACAGAGTTTATCATTACTCACCTGTCACCTCTGATCATCTCCTCCACCCGCTGCGCAGATTCTTCTGTTGCAATCTCAACAGGACGACCAGATCGGATTCCATCAACAATTTTAGAGCGTCCTTGAGAACATTTTTCTACCCAGCTATGCACTGCTTTACGGAGCTATGCACTGCTTTACGGGACAAACATTTGTCAGCATAAACAGGAAGCATTTCTTTATGAATGTCCTTTGCAGGCAGTCCTTTTACAAAAAATGCACATCAGCACGTTGCTCTTTGGTTGTACACTCCGTAAGTACATTTGCCATTTTGTTTATGCGCTGCGCTGAGGAGCGGCTGGCCTAGTGGCTAGCACGCCACACTCTCCTTCGGGAGACCCGGGTTCGATCCCTTGGTAAGGTGTGGGATTTTTTTCTGTCGGGGGGCAAAAAGAAAATCCGAACTTGCAGTTTGCGGTGACTGCACTAGCCAGGCGGCCTTATTCATCAGGCTCAAAGACCCCTCTGCCATACACCGCAAGGTACTATATTGGCAGTAAATGACAGTTGCTGCGCTGAACGGGAATATAAAGTTTTATGTTGCTGTCACCTAATACACATGTAGAAAACACCAACTACATTTACCTGCCATCCCACAGAACTGTGTGACTTACTTATTGACTCGCCCTCGTACATACTACAGGCAGCACGTGAAACAGTACCAAGAGGAGCTCATAAACAAGATGAACTGTACTGGAGTAATGAACTGGAACAGTTGCATTATGATGTGGAAGTTTGTAGAAAGCAAGCAGAGGCCAAACCCAGCCAAGAGAACCACAAAAAATACCAGCACACCAAAGCCAAATTTCAAAAGGCCAAGCTGCAGGCTGGACGGAAAAGCTGGCAGGAGAAAACAGAGTCACTGAACTTTGAAAGAGACACAAGGAAGTTATGGAAACTAATAAAACAACGATGATGGTACAGGGAGAAACTAAAAAATTCCACTAAATAAAGACGGAAATATCTTAACAGGAAAGCAAGCAGCTGACCATTTTGCGAACTCATTTGCACAAGATAATTTCGAAATTAGTCCAGAGAAACAACAAAAGATTCAAGAAAAAAGGCAACATGAAGAACAGAATGAAATAGTACATGAGGTTCTTGAGGCACATTTCACAGTCAGCGAACTGGAGCTAGCAATATCAAAACTGAAAATGAGAAGGTCACCAGGAGCTGATGGTATCTCCAATAAAATTATCAGGAACCCAGGAACAGTGGCCAAAACAAAGCTGTTGCAGATCTTCAATAACAGCTGTAGGTTATCATGGCCGATTGAATAACGTTTGTTCATAAACATCCTGTGTCCTGAAGCAGAGGTAAGGGATTCAACCCCTTCAGCGTTCCACAAGCCTGAAGAGAAGCAATCATGATTTTTTTTTTGCGTATCCCTTACGGGACGTTGCAGTCAGTCAACACCAGCATTTCAGCTGTTGTTGATGTACTAGGCAAGTGTTACTTTCAGTAGTTTGCCATTGCTTTCTGAACGACCGGCCCCTATACCTTTTTCGAAGAAACCAACACCTCTCCTAAAATCAGGGACAGACAGTTCTAGTGCCTCTAGCTACAGACCAATTTGCCTCACCAGCTGTCTCTGCAAAACATTGGAACGTATCATCAATCACAGACTGCAGTGGTGCATTGAAAGTGAAAACATTCTTGTGTGGCAGGCTGGCTTTAGGCAGTGCTATTCTATGGAAGATCAGACAATCTACCTCTCTCAAGAAATTGAGGATACATTCCAACTGGTGCTTGCGGAATAGATAAATCTAAAGAAAGCCTTTGACAAAGTCTGGAAAGAAGGTCTGATGAAGAACTGAGAAACTATAAAGTGAATGGAAGAATGTACAAATGGGTGAAAGCATACTTGCACAAAAGAAGACCCGAGTACAGATAGACAGACCCAAGAGCAAGAAAGTACTACTGCATTATGGTGTTCCCCTCAGGGTTAAGCCTTGTCTCCCACACTTTTCCTAATCTTCATCAATTATCTTGTTGCCAAATTACCACAAGGAATTAAAGTGGCAATGTATGCTGATGACCTGGTTCTGTGGAGCACAAATTAAGTGGCCACCAGATCCCTACAAAGAGTTGTAGATGCATTAGTTGCATTGGCAAATAGATGATGTGTCAGCAAAAACACTGACAAGTGCAGCACCACTCTATTTACCGTCTCTCCAGAACAAAAGGCAGGGACCATCCTGATAATTGGAATACCCCTAAGAGAGAAGATAAAGAACCAATATACCTTGGAGCAACATTTGATGACAGGCTGACATGGAGAAAGCACATCAACAAAGGGCTTTAGTCGCACATTTCTGTCAAACATCAAAGGTCTTCCCTGCACCTGTCTTGAGGAATGTGTCCTAGGTCCTGTCTATTCTCATGCAGACATCATGCAGACAAGGTGAACTGGTGACATTTCTCCCTCCAAGTTGTTTCACACCAATCTTGGTAGGTATTCAAGGTGGTGGTCGAAATGAGCAACATTATTTTGTAAGCTATCAATAGACTGCTCACCCTCAGGAATTTCTCCTGAGTTGTCAGTTTCCAGTGTATGTCGGCCTTATGCAGGACTAACCTAAATGTCCTGTATGTAAATAGACCACACACACATGGCTTGGATAATGTTGGATTTCTCCAAATTATCACATATAACAATAAGAAAAAGTTTCACAATGAAACAGTAATGATTAGAGCTGAAACACTGGTTAACAAAGAAAATCCACAAGCTTGAAGTTTGGAAGGTTACACAGAAACAGAAAACTAAAGCAAGCCCTCAGAACAGAAGACCAAATAGTAAAAAAAATGTGTTGGTATTTTTTTTTTTTTTAATGTTGCATATCACTTTCAGGAAGTTGCAGTCAACACCAGCATTTTTCAGCTGCTGTTGATGTACTAGGCAAGATTACGCTCAGTAGTTTGCCATTGCTTTATGAGCGACCGGCTCACATACCCCGTAAGTTACAGATGTGACGAGAACCGCTACCAATTCTCGCGAATATCACGTCACTCGCGAGAGTATACGGGATTACGGAGAAAGATGCTAACCCCTAGGCCAGGGAGATTTCCTGAATTAATATCTGCTTACATCTGAGTTTTTGTCCGTAATGCCATAGTTTAAATACTGTTTTAGTCCAAAACACTGTTTTCATTTTCTCTCCTCCCTTTTTCACTTTTGGATTATTTCCTAGAGGTCTTATGTCCAGTATTTATTAATTCCTCCCCTACTTTCATTATAGGCTTAAATTTCACCTGTCAATCAATTTTGACTGACTCTTCACCATACGTCTGGAACAGTGCTTCATTTTGCTGCTCTGAATGTGATGGACGTTACATCATACCTTTCAATCTTCTGTCTCACACCCTCGCGACATTAGACTAACTTTATCACTATGTTACGAAGAGGTATCAGGCCTCCTACCACTGTCTTATGATCACACGTCTGTCCGACAGAATGCCGTATCTCTGCCTGAGCTAGGCGTTAACCCATGGCTTTGCATTTTATCATGTAGGAACTTAACACCTTTACGTTCCCTTTTTTTCTGCTGTAGTAAGCGAGTTTACAACTATTTGTTCGAAACTAGCCTTCGCTTTGTGTGATGCCCGATCAAGTGGCGTAAAATTGCGCCATAAAATTAAGCGCGCAGTGAAACTGTATTTTTCACTCTTTACCTTCTTGAGTTTTTATATTTGTCTTGTGGACTTTTATTCTTTTCTTGTTGACTTTTATTCTTTTCTTGTGGATTTAAAGAAACATTCTGATGCTGCCGAGGCATTTTGTCACAATCTTGTGTGGCGATCTTAACGCTAGGAGAAAGCTGTGGGGTTACACTGTTGTCAACGGACAGAGTGAGGCACTGGAGGATGTACTGATGGACAGACTTGATCTATCTTAGTATTTGCAGACCCTGTAGAGTTCCCACCAGTGAAGGGGGGGGGGGGGGAAGGCTTTATTGACTGCACAAAGAGAAGCTCCCAAAAGTAAGCTGCCCCATTTCAATACACGTGAAATGCCTTAAAAGTCGCAAAAACTATACGAAGCGCTGATTGCTACAGCGACCATAGCTTATTCTTAAGCAATTTACATATAAAATTAAAGTCAGTCAAATATTCACCAAGAAACATAAAATTTGATCAACAGGCTCTGAAGAGTGAGGAAATAAAGGATAAATTCAACGTAGAGGTAAAGAACAGATTTGATGCATTGTCCGATATGGAAATATTATTTCAAGACATCAGTGACCAATGGGAAATATTAAAGAAATCAGTCAACCAAGCTGCAGAAACAACCATCCCAAAAATAAAGATAATAGGACACAAGAAATGGATGACAGAAGACATCTTAAAACTTATGGAAGTAAGAAGAAATAACAAAAATAACAAGGAAAAATATGAAGAGATTCACAGGAAAAGTAGGAAGCTATGCAAAGAGGCAAAAGAAACATGGCTTGAGGACAATTGCAAGGAAATTAAAAACCAGCACAACAACCGGAATACCAAATTAATGCACAAAAAAATTAATGATATCACTAACAAAAGAACACACACATCAACAGGTTGCCTAAAAACTAAAGATGGCAAAATCATAATAGAAAAAGATCAGATTTTACATGCGTGGTCAGATTATGTGAAAGACCTTAATTATGATACAAGAGAAGAACAATATGATCATCGGAATAATGAAGGACCATCAATTTTGAAGATGGAAGTTCAGAATGCTCTAAACCATATGAAAACTGGCAAGACCCTGGGTACAGATAACATCACAATAGAAATGATCAATGTCTTAGAAGAATATGGAATAGACCAAGTCACCAGACTGATGAACACAATATACGATACTGGAGATATACCACCTGAATTATGTAATTCTATATTTATTGCAATCCTGAAAAAATCAGGAGCCTTGGAATGCTATCAACATTGAACAATTAGTATAATGAGCCACATCACGAAAATTCTGCTGAAAATTATCATGCAAAGAGTTAGGAAGAAAATACAACCCAAAATAGGAGAAGAACAATGTGGGTTTGTAAATGCTGTGTATATACTGAGAACAGTAATTGAACATTCTATAGACTTAACAAAGATCTGTATCTTTGCTTTATTGACTGCACAAAGGCTTTCGATAAAGTGAGACATGTCGACTTGATAAGGATGCTTGAAGATCTACAAATTGATGGAAAAGACCTTAGACTTGTAAAAAACATATATTGGAAACAAGCTGCCATCAGAATTCATAACAATGTAGGTCAATATCAGCCTATTAAAAGATATGTGAGACAGGGATGTGTAATGTCTCCAGATCATTTTTTCCTGTACAGTGAAATTTTTTTTCAGAAATATAGAAGATATGGAAGAAATCAACATTGTGGGACGATACATCAATAAAATTAGATATGCAGATGATACAGTCTTGATTGCAGACAATGAACAGGACCTGCAAAATTTAGTAGATGTGGTTGTTGCACACAGTGAACAACTAGGGTTAGAACTGAATATTAAGAAGACACATTATGGTCTTCACTGGGAAGAAGGAAATGCCACAATGTGATATACGAGTAAATGGGCATATTCTTAAGCAAGTGAATCGATATAGTTATCTCGGCACAGTCATAACATCTGATAGGAGATGCCTTAAAGAGATTAGAACAAGAATTGCCATTGTGAAGGTAGCCTTTTGAAAGATGAAAAACATACTGACCAATTAAAAAGATATCAATTGAAACGAGAAAAAGAGTGTTGAAGTGCTACATAGAACCTATACTTTTGTATAGATGTAAAGCGTGGACAATGAGCAGTCAAGCTGAAAAACAACTGATGGCTGTGGAAATGTGGTTTCTGAGGAAAATGCAAAGAATATGATGGACAGACAGAAAAACCAATGAACAAGTCCTTCAAGAAACAAATGAAGATAGTAAACTGAGAAGAAATGACTTGCAGAACTTGGTGACTACTGGCAAGATTGAAGGGAAGAGACCAAGGGGAAGACGGAGAAGTAAATACCTGGAGGGCTTAGCCACGTGGTGTGGTCGAGACAGGAACACAGAGCTGATCTATGACTCTTGTGATCGAGTGAGATGGCAGAACATGACCGCCCACGCTTATCGGCATGGCACATGATGGATGGATGGATGGATGTCTGTATAACAGGAATACTTATGGACAGCTATTAGGCACTTGAGAACACTGGTTTGCACACACAACCTCATTTAACCCTTTACCGGGCAGACGTTTCTCTGTTTTGTAGCCCTGAACAGGCAAGAATTTTGGGGTTCTGTAAAATTTTGGGTTACGTTAGTAAAAATATCACATTTAAGTTGTTAGTCAACAGATTTTAGTCAAATAAACAGCAAAATGAAGGGAAAAGTATGCAGAACATTTTATTCACGTGAATGATGCCACTATTCCTCACATGAACACAAATATTTACAAAAGACAACATATTATTTGTGATTGTCAGTCATCTATACGGCATTTTACAAACACATTTTCCGAATCATAATCACTTTCTTTAAAGTCTGATTTACGACTGCTAACGCAAAGTAACACTGATCACTGATATCTAGCTCCGATTAATAGTCAACTTCATGCCCTTCAATGTCACTTAAAATTGAACCCAGCAAAATCCTCACTACCACTTGAAGAATCATCGAAATCGATTTTGAAAAACAAAGCGTAGAAAAACAGTAGAAATGTTCCGGGACTCTTTGCCTGCTAAATGGTTAATTCTAGATGAACACGGTGACAGGTATGACATTCCAGGAAGTTTCACTGAATATTACACATCGTCTTTGGGCATTACTCTGGACTATAACACTGCCTTCTACAGGTCTTTTAAGTTAACTGGTTACGCCGGACTTATCCCATGTCGGAACATCACCAACGGAGCCTATCTTTTTGGCCAGGTTTTTCTCTAACTTGCCCACACTGAATGCCTGGGCGAGGTTTTCCTACCCTCCCCAAAATTCTCAAATTCTCCAGACCCATCAATGTCTCCTCTTTTTATCAGTATCCTAGGGACCACCCATGAAACCCTATTTCACCCTTGATCCCAATTACCAGTTCCCATGAACATTACGTTTCTGGGCTTGATTTTGTCCATCTATCTACCATCACGTTTTCTGTCTCTCACTGGTGATTTAATCTACTTGTGTGTGCTCTACAATATCATTGTCTTGGGACGCCCCCATTCGCTTGGGACTTTTTAATTAACCGCTCTGGCCCCACATCCGCCTTACTCTCACCTCACACCTGTAACCTTGAATTGTTACTTTAAGATTCTCAACCCCCACATCTGCTGTACTTTGGACTTAATCACGCACATAACATTACCTCCTCCTCAAAAGAAAATATGGTTTTCAAATGATGGGTGAGCAGTGCTTCTCTAATTCATGAACGAGCAAAGTGACAATGCGTGAGCAGCACCAAATATACATCCCTTATACTCTCTACTCCCTCCCTTGCACATTTCAACTCCCACACTAAATAATAGAGCAGGTAACCTAACACACACACACACAAAAAGAGGCAATTTGTGTACCTACAGGTAACATCCTAGAGAATACAATACATACAACTTGCACATTGTGTTTACTAACAAGATATCAGTTGAAACGAGAAAAACAAATGTTGATCTGTTACACAACCCCTATACCCTTGTATGGCTGTGAAGCTTGGACAATGAGCAGTTTCACATTTCCCACACACAATTTACATCTTAAAGTCTTTAACGTTCATTGTTTTCGTAGAACCTTGCCCTTGGTGGTTTCTGGAGAGTAAGTCTGCCATTTTGGTGCCTTCTTCACATATAGGCATTGGCACAAACAAGTATTCCTGCAGCAATATACTCCATTGATGAACACGTGCGTTCTTCATTGCTGCAATATGGATGAATGTTAGTGGTCTGATCAGTTTGCAGGATGAATTTTCTTCCCATTAGGTACTTGGACAGTTTGTGTACCGACCACACAATCGCCAGGGCCTCATGTTCTAACATTGAAAATTTTCTCTTTAGTGGCGGGAGTTTTCTGCTGACGTATAGCACTAGATGAATAAGGTGATTTTTCTTTTGTATCAAACATCCGCGATTCCTGTCGACGATGCGTCTACCCTAAGAGTAAATTGTAAATCAAGATTAGGGAGGATTAAAATGGGATGACTAGAAAATGCATGTTCACTGTTTCTGAGCGCATTTCCACACTGGTGGGTCCATACAACTTTGTTGGGTCTGCCCTTCTGTGTCAACGCAGACAGCACTGATGTGATGGATGAAAAGTTCTTGATAAATTTATATAGAAGTTTGCTAGCCCGAGTACACTCCTAACTTGCTTCTCCGTTTTAGGTATTTGAATATGTAGAATCTTCTTCACATTTGTGTCTTCCAGTTTTAGTAATCCGCTACCAAGGAAACTTATTTCTTCATATCCAATTTGGACTTTGTTTGGCTTAACAGTAAGGTTATGTTGTCTCATGCTCTCAAGCAAGGACTCTAATCCTGCAACGTGATCTTCCATGTTGTTACTAAAAAGACAAATTTCATCTATATAATTGACAATGTCCTTGTGTCCCTGTAACAGTGTCATCCTAACGAATGTCGCTGGTGAGTTAACTAACCCGAAAGGCATGTAGTTCCACTGGAATAGACCCTGTGGAGTGGCAAACGCTGTTAGTGGTTTGCTGTCTCACTCATGGGTATTTGCCAGTACCCTTTTGCAAGATCCAGCTTGCTAAAATACTTTGCAGATGATATCTGTGTCAGTAAAGCCTCAGTACTGACCATGTGCTCCGGATCCACAATAATGACGCTGATCAGCCTCCTAAACTCTATACATAATCTTAGATTATTGTCCTTTTCCCTGATGACTACCGTGGGAAAAGAGTATGGGAGTCTGATTTGGAAATTATCTTTATTTTCAGTAACTCTGTTATCTACCTATCTACAGCTGATCTGTAATGATGTGAGATAGGGTATGGTTTCACTCTAATTGATTGGTCCTCTGTTAGCTTGATGTCATGTGTCATTAAGTCTGTCTTCCATGGTAAATCAGTCAGAACATCTGAGTATTGCTCTAACAGCTTGACTAGTCTTGTCTTGTCACTAGGTTTCAGGCTGTCATTAATGGATACATCTTTCCATGTTTCCGTCTCAGTGCAACAATTGGTAAATGTATCTGAACGTCAATGTCACATGAGGCCTCTTCGTCAGTCACAACGGAGCACGTCGTATGATGTATATCCCCCTCAGTGATTACCTCTGTCACTGGTTGTAAGGCGTCTAGTCGTCAGACCAACAGTCCTAACATATTAACATGATACACTTTGTGTTTTCCCTTAACGTTAACCAGATAATCCACATCTGACACTCTACTGACAATTCTGAATGGTCCTTGCCAGATTATTAACCACTTATTTGATATTTCTGGCAGTAGACGTAACACTTCTTCATTATCTTGAAAAGAGATCAGCTTTGAATTTTTTTTGCGTACTGTCTATACCTAGCCCCAGAAATTTCCAATGCCTCACGTGCACTTTGGCACGCAGATATAACACGGTCTCTAATATTTACGACTAATTCATATGAAGAAATTGTATTACTATCATTACTCTTCACTATTAGCAAATCTTTTAATAGAGTCATGGGGCCTCTTGGGTTTGCACCATACGGAAGTTCAAATGAAGCCCGTACTTGTGGCACTTCATTGTATATAAACAGAATGGCTGGTAAGTATTTGTCCCAGTCATTTCCCCTCTGCCGTGTGTCCACCGTGACGAGGTAGAGGAACTTGCGCGTTCCAGTGACCCCAAGAGCTATGCTGACGGTAGCACAGCTACTGGTAGAGGTCAAGGGAGAGGAACCAGATGAAGAGACACACAAACCTGCTGCCTTGTAGGTAGACTGGGAACAGTCAAAGGCTAGGGAAAGCACCTCGAAAAATGCTTGTTGAAATCGGATACTAAGCCATAGGCTTGACAAAGCAGTCCAACGTAACTTAATCAATTCATGATGCCACAGTTTAAAATTAATCAGTATTGTGCTAATCCCGTGAAGTCCCATCAGACGGTGATAGTGCCGGGCTCCCAGCCTTGAGGGGGTCCACCCATTACTACTAGTGGTCACCTTCCCCTGTGCTGTGGAGTCACGGCACAGAGGAGTAGGTTAAGAGCTATTGACCAAACACCCTGGACACTCAACATACTACAGTGGAAAGCCGAAGGAGTTTATAACAAGAAAGTCTCCCTAACAAAGCGTCTTCATAAAGATAGAATAGATGTGGCATGCATTCAAGAGACACATCTCAACGCCAATCACAAATTCTCAGTCAGAGGATATCAGGCCACACGTTTCAACCGTGAAGGACACAAAGGAGGAGTTCTAATACTTACACGAAATACAATACCTTGCAGCAAAGTATCTGTGACCTCTGACAACCAAACGGAAATTATAGGTGTTGATATAATGATAAAGGACATGAAAATGAGAATTTACAATCTGTATAGCCCGGCAGATAAGGACCTTACACTCTCAAACATGAAAATAACTGACACAAACTGCATTATTGTCAGAGACTTTAATAGCCGTTCAGATACTGACAAAAGAGGAGATGAAGTTGAGGACTGGGAAATAGACTCAAATCTCCATCTACTCAACAAAGCGGATGACACACCGAGCTTCTACTCCAGAAGATGGCTTACCACTTCTACTCCAGACTTAGCTTTCTGCACAGGAGACATCCTCCACAAAATCGATCGTCATGTGCTTGACCAATTAGTAGGTGGTGACCACAGACCAATCAAGCTTGTAATGAATATGGAGTATGTTCCACAGGAGCAAAAGCCTTTGCCCCGCTGGAATTACAGACGAGCAGATTGGGACAGTTTTGCCATACTAATAGACAAATATTGTGAAAATATAAATATGCAATATGGCAACGTGAAGCAAATGGTGGAAAGTCTAACCAGAGCAATAATACAGGCGGCCACTGAGTCTATTCCAAGAGGAGTGAGGAAAAATTACAAACCATACTTGACTGAAGAACTATAAATTTTGGAGGACAAAGTTGCAGATGCCAAGAAGACAGCAGAGAAAGAACAAACTACTGACGCAAACATCTCTCTCAGAGCCATCTCAGCAAAATATAAAAGAACAGTAAATCAAACAACAAGAGATTGCTGGAGGGGAAAAAAAACAGAATACCTGAACTTTGACAGGTGTTCAAACAAACTATGGAAACTAGTGAAAGCCATGAGCAATGAAGGACCTAGAAACAAACAAATAACAAACAAGGAAATGCCTTGCTTACAGGAAAAAAGGCTGCAAATGCACTAATGGAACACTATGTCAGTGCAAACCACACTGATATTGCAATCGAACAAAAGAAAGCAATCAAAGATAAACAGATACATCATAGTAACACAGAGACAGCAGCAGAATATATAATGGCAAATCTAACAATGAAAAAAATGGAACAGGCAATGAATACCCTAAAAAAGACAAAATCACCAGGAAATGATGGAATCACAAATGAAATGCTAATAGGACGGTTCCAAATTGCTGTATGTAGCCGGGGCGCAGTGTTGGGGTGAGCGCCCAACATTGCTTAAATACCCCAATGGCTCGTGAATACATAACCTCTGCAGCAAAAGTCCAACTCCTGGCCTTCACGTGGCGGAACTGTTTTAACTAACAGGAGAAGGGGCGACGGCGAGTATCTGGCGCCGGAAAATAACCAGTGTGCTCTAGATGTGTATACACATACATGCATGTGCAGACACGTGTGTGCGTGTGTACACATCTAAACTCAAGTGAGACCACAGTCTGCTCTAGCAAAGGAAAGGTGCTGAAGACGGAGGCAACCAGCCAGGAGGCGCACCACAGAAATCAGGATGCCACGCAATTACGCAAAATGGAATATGTCGACTGCTGCTAAACGTTATGGTGCTCGCCCTGCTTTGGACCCCCAGGCAGGTGCAGTGCCGGGCCCTATGTCTCGAAAGGGTCCAACCCCAACTACTGGAGGTCCTTCTCAGATGTCCTGTGGAGCCAGGGGACATGAGAATAGAACAGCTGGCCATACTAAACTAAGACTTAAAATAATGCACTGGAATGCGGAGGGAGTCAGCAACAAAAAAGTAGAATTAGAAAACATCCTGGACAAAGAAAAAGTAAGCATATGTTGCTTGCAAGAAACTCACCTCAACGAAAATATAGCCTTCAAAATCAGAGGCTACCAGTGTTACCGATCTGACCGAAAGGACAGGCGAAAAGGTGGGATACTTACCCTTGTAAAAAATAACATCACTGCTTCCCAAATCAAAGTCCATATGGAAGGAGCTGAGTATCAGACACTTAAACTTAAAACAGGCTATACAGACCTACATCTGATCAATTACTACTGTTCAAGTGACCGTCCACAGGCACTGGACACACTACCATTAACAGAAAAAATGATTGTGTGCGGCGATTTCAACAGCCACTCGCAGAGTTGGGGCTATGATCACATGGACCAGAGAGGAGAGAGACTGGAAGACTGGCAGGATGAGAATAGATTCATCTTGGTTAACAAGCCGTCCGACCCACATACTTTCTACTCGAGATCATGGCACTCTACAACTACACCTGACCTGGCTTTTCATTCACCAGACCTGGAGTGGAATATTACACGAATTGTTGGGAAACAACTAGGTGGCAGTGACCATCGACCAGTCTTTCTAACTGTAGAAAATGAGCTTGTAAGTGAAAGCAGCACCCTCTCGAGGTGGAACTACAAGAAAGCAGACTGGGCAGTGTACAAGCATCGCACCAGCATACTGGTTAGAAACCTGAACACTGAGAAAGACATAAATAAAGTAGTTGAAGAGTTTGGGAAATGCATACTACAGGCAGCGCGAGAAACAGTACCAAGAGGAGCCCGTAAACAATATAAACCCTACTGGAGTAATGAACTGGAACAGTTGCATAATGATGTGGAAGTATGTAGAAAGCAAGCAGAGGCCACACCCAGCCAAGAGCACCACAATAAATTCCAGCATGCAAAAGCCAAATTTCAAAGGGCCAAGCTGCAGGCTAGACGGAAAAGCTGGCAGGAAAAAACAGAGTCTCTGAACTTTGAAAGAGACACAAGGAAATTGTGGAAGCTAATAAAACAACTTAACGATGAGGGCACAGGGAGAAACTCAAAAATTGCACTACATAAAGATGGAAACATCTTAACAAGAAAGCAAGCAGCTGACCATTTTGCGGACTCATTCACACAAGATAGCAATATCAAAATCAGTCCAGAGAAACAACAAGAGATTCAAGAGAAACGGCAACATACAGGACAGAAGGAAATAGTACATGAGGTTCTGGAGGCACCCATCACAATCAGCGAACTGGAGCTAGCCATATCAAAACTGAAAATGAGAAAGTCACCAGGAGCTGATGGTATCTCCAATGAAATGATCAGGAACCTAGGAACAGAGGCCAAAGCAAAGCTGTTGCAGATCTTCAATAACAGTTGGACCTTAGGCAGTGTTCCACAAGCCTGGAGAGAAGCAATCATGATACCCCTCCTAAAATCAGGGAAAGATAGTTCCATTGCCTCTAGCTACAGACCAATTAGCCTCACCAGCTGTCTCTGCAAAACACTGGAGCGCATCATCAATCACAGACTGCAGTGGTACATTGAAAGTAAAAACATCCTTGTGCCACAGCAGGCTGGCTTTAGGCAGTGCTACTCTACGGAAGATCAGACAACCTACCTCTCTCAAGAAATTGAGGATGCATTCCAAGAGAAGAAGCTGGTGCTTGCGGCATGGATAGATTTGAAGAAAGCCTTTGACAAAGTCTGGAAAGAAGGTCTGATGAATAAACTGAGAAACTGCAAAGTCAATGATGGAAGAATGTACAAATGGGTGAAAGCATACTTGCACAACAGAAGAGCCCGAGTACAGATAGACGGACTAAAGAGCAAGAAAGTACTACTGCGTCACGGAGTTCCCCAGGGCGGAGTATTGTCCCCCACACTCTTTCTAATCTTCATCAATGATCTTGTTGCTAATCTAACGCATGGAATTAAAGCCGCAATGTATGCCGATGACCTGGTTCTATGGAGCACAAATGAACATGCATCAGTGGCCACCAGATTACTACAAAGAGCTGTAGATACATTTGTTGCATGGGCAAATAGATGGTGTGTCAGCATAAACACTGACAAGTGCAGCACCACCCTATTTACCCTCTCTCCAAAACAAAAGGTAGGGACCATCCAGATAAATGGAACACCCCTACGAGAAGATAAAGAACCAACATACCTTGGAGTAACATTTGATGGCAGGCTGACATGGAGAAAGCACATCAACAAAGCAGCAGCAAAAGCCAGAAGGAAAATAGCCATCCTGAGAAAGCTAAGTGGAACCACATGGGGAGCCAGTGTGAAAATACTCTGCAAAGTTTATCAACAGAGCATACAACCACACCTGGAATACGGGTCAACTGCATGGTGTTCGGCAGCAAAAACCACACTACAAGAGCTGGACAAAGTGCAAAATCACGCACTTAGAGTCACCACAGGAGGGATGAGATCAACCCCTATAGTGGAAATGGAGAAGATGGGGAGGACACAAGCACTGAGTGAGCACAGAGATACGAAAACGCTAATACAAGCAGAAAAGTTCATCAGCTTGCCAGGCCACCCTATGAAGAACAGATTTGAAAACCTAGCTATGGGGCGGTTGAAAAGAAGTAGTTTTATCCACCAGGCCAAACGACTCTGCAGAGAAACCACCGATCTGCCCACAGTTGGTATCCCCCTAACAACTATTCCAGAGTGAACTCCATGGAAAGATGAGCATAGACTATCATTACAAATCCAGACAAAAGTGAGAGGAATATTTGACAAGGAAGATCAGAACAGTGTGCAGCGCAGAACAGCCACTCTCAGCTTCCTTGATGAAGAATACCCACAGGACCTCTGGATCCGAGTCTACACAGATGGGTCAGCACAAAATGCTGTTCGAAATGGAGGAGCGGGAGTGTACATAGAATACCCAAATAATACCAGGGACACAGCTAGAGTACCGACAGGAAAGTACTGCCATAACTACGATGCTGAAATTGAGGCAATCAAGATAGCAACAGAGAAATTACTAAATACCAGCAATGGTACACAACCTGTGGTGCTATTGACAGATGCAAAATCAGTACTCGAGGCGCTCCTGTCTGGGAAATTGCCAGTACTAAGGACACTACTTTCTGATATTAGCAGTCAGCATAAGGTCACCATACAGTGGATACCATCCCACTGTGGAGTACCCGGGAACGACAGAGCTGATCAATTGGCTAAGGAAGGAACCAAAGAAGAACAGTCTGATGTGCCTGTAACATACCACCAAAAGAAAAGAATGATCAAATCAGTCAGAAAGCCACCAAAACCTGCTCAAGATGACTACCACGTTATGGATAGACCAGAACAAGTCATTATTCTGCGCCTCAGAACAGGGCACAATAGATTACGCAACCACATGTATACAAAATTCAAGATTGGTGAAACAGCCATGTGTACATGTGGATTGGCGTCACAGACAGCAGAGCACATACTCCAAGACTGCCCAAAATATAACATATCTAGGCAAACCTTCTGGCCTAGAGAGACGACAGTGGAAGATAAACTCTATGGACCGCTGTGTGAACTGAAAAAGACAGTTCAATTCATACAAGAGACAGCACTGCAGTTATAGACATATTTCAAGCGAACGAAAGAAGAAGAAGCTAATAGGACTAGGCACTAAGGCAGAAATGAAACTACTAGCAGTCCTAAATTACAGCTGGAAGAGAGGAATAGTCCCACAGGCATGGAAGGAAGCTATACTAATACCAGTCCCAAAGAAAGGAAAAGACCTGGAAGAACCAAATGGCTATCGACCTATCAGTCTACTTAGCTGTGTAGGAAAATTAATAGAAAGCATTATCAATGGCAGGCTAACATGGCATCTGGAAGAAAACCAATTCTTTAACACCACACCAAGCAGGATTCAGAAAGTACAGATCCACTGAAGATCAAATAACCTATATAGCTCAGGAAATAGAGGATGCCTTCCAAGAGAAAAAGCACACACTAGCGGTCTGGATAGATTTAGAAAAAGCATTTGATAAAGTATGGAAGGAAGGACTGAAAGTAAAACTGCAAAAAATGCATGTTTGTGGGGAAATGTACAAATAGATCAGCCACTACCTTAAGAACAGAACTGTGAGGACAAAAGTACAAGGACAAACCAGCAAAATGATACTGTTGGAGCAAGGTGTCCCCCAAGGAGGAGTTCTTTCACCAAAATTATTCCTAGCATATATAAATGACATCACAGAAAATTTTCCAGCCAGAGTACACACATCCTCCTTTGCAGATGACCTAGCCTTATGGACATCTGAAGAATATACTAGTACAGCTAACAGCCGAAACAGCAAGCCTTATTAGCACTAGAGAACTAGTCAAAATCATGGCTAATGAAGATACGTGAGGAGAAAACAACATGCACAGTGTTCTCCCTCTCAAATATAACTCGGGAACCTAAGCTGGTATTGAATGGAAAAATATTGCACCATGAAGAAAATCCAAACTATCTAGGTGTCACCTGTGATCGTCGCCTGACATGGAAGACACAGGTTGATAAAAAATCTAACAATAGCAAGGCAAAGAATGGCAGTCATGAAAAAGCTTGCTGGTACAACGTGGGGAGCAGATGAGTCAAGAAGTTATGTACTGGACGGGTGAGGCCAGTACTGAAATATGGCATTGCAGCTTGGGCAACAGCAGCTAAGTCAAACTTTGACAAAATAAGTAGAGTCCAAAATCAAGGAATGCGAATCATAACTGGAAGCCTGAAGACAATGCCTGTTAATTAACTAGAAAAGACCACTTGTTTACAACCAATGCAGGATAGAAGAGATAGCAGAGCCCAGGAACAAGCAGAAAAACTTAGAAGATTGACAGACCACCCTATGTATAGCAGGTTTAATGGTTTTGGAAAGGGAAGACTGAAGCGTAGCAACTTTGTAGAAACTGCAAAACGAAAGATTAGGGCAGATCCCATACTTAACATATCAACAGTCAAGCCCATTTACAATGCACACAACTTCCCAGCTTGGAGACAGCAGCAACTGCCTGAGATGATAGAAAACATTCCTGGTATTGAGAAAAAGAACACCCAGAATGAAAGAAGAAAAAAAAACCTAAACTACATAAAAGAACGTTACCCAAGTAGCAATTGGACCCATACATATACAGATGGATCAGCCAAAAATTTAATAGAAAATGGAGGAGGAGGAATTCTCCTAAATTTAAAAAAAATGGAGTGGAAAAAAAACAGTCAGTGGGAACTGGAAAATTTCCAAGTAACTTCAAAGCATAGGTAGAGGCTTTGAAAACTGCAGCAGAAATGCTCTTGATGGAGGAAAATAAATAGAAGCAAATAGCTATCTTCACAAATGCAAAGTCAGCTGTCTCAATACTAAAAAAAAAATGTTTTACATATCCTTTACAGGACATCGCTGTCAACATCAGCATCTTTCAGCTGTATGTTGATTTCTTGGCAAGATTACGCTCAGTAGTTTGCCATTGCTTTCTGAGCGGCCGGCTCAGTTATCCCGCGGGGGTCGAACCGCTCCCAGCTCTCGCCCTGCTACGAGACTCTGCGTGATAAACGGGATTACGGAGAAAGTGTTGTAACCCCTCGGCCAGAGAGACCGGCTGTCTCAATACTGAAGAGCAAAAACAGCACAGAACTAGCTGACCTAAGAGCAGCACTCCATGGTCTATGCCAGAAATCCAAAAAAAAAATTGTAATACAGTGGATCCCATCACATTGCAGTATACCTGGAAATGAAGAGGCTGACAGATAGTAAAAGAGAGCGGACGACTACCACAGCCTGACATAGACATAATCTATAATGAGGCAAAGAGGTTTATAAAAAGCATTTATAGAACCAAATGGGAATCAGAGTATCCAGGCCACCAGAAGGATGATGCATATTACAAACTCGACCGAAGAAAACAAGTAGCAATCTTCAGACTGCGCACAGGACATAACAGGCTGAAATACCACTTGTTAAATAAACTAAAGATAGGAGATACTGATGAATGTAATTGTGGAATTGGTAAAATGACAGTTAAACATTTGCTGCAGGAGTGCCCAATATATGCAGACCAGAGAAAGATATTTTGGCCCACACCTGCTTCATTTGAGGTGTGGTGTTAAAGAGTTGGTTTTTCCTATTACAGCTCTGCTGTAAACAGGCACAACACAATCACGTCCGAAGAAGAAAAACTTTGGATGGACACAGAAGAAGAAGAAGTCTCTTCGATCGGTTGCTCTGCAGTGACTTTTTCTAGCATCTGCTTAAAGGATCCGTTCAGTGTTTTGCAGATTCCATTGCTCATTTGGTGATAAACTGATGTGAAAACCTGCATAATGTTAAACTGTTTGGTCACCTCTCTCATCATCTGAGAGGTAAATTGTCGACCATTGTCCGGCAAAATTTCATTAGAGAAACCTATCTCGAGAATAAAGCTAATAGTGCTTCAGCCACTGCTTCTGTCGTAATGTGTTTCAGGGGTACAGCTTTTGGCCATCTGGTTCAAAAATCAACCATGGTCAAGATATACATATGACCCCTGTTGGAGATCACTGCTAGTGGGCCAATGATGTCAATAGCTACCTTTTGAAATGGCCTGACTTTCAGGTCTGTCGTTTGTACCGGTGCTTTTGCCGTCTTTCCTTTTGGGTACAGTTTCTTATAATTGCACAGGATCTGCAATATAGCTTGATATCTTTGCTAAACCTTGGCCAGTAAAACTGGGATAGAACTCTGTGTTGTGTATGCGATATTCCTATGTGACCTGCAAATGGAATGTCATGCACTGTTGTCATAATCAGCTCTCTATATGCTGAGGGTACCACCACTTGCCTGCATGTGGTCTTGTCATCTGAAAAACGGTGAATGAGAATATTATTCTTCATTGTGAAGCACCACCTACCCTTCTTTGATTGCTTATGTTCTGACTTAACTACACAATTGAAAATATTTGTCCAGAGTAGTGTCTTGTCTTTGACAGTCAATAAAGCTCTATATGAGATCAGTTTTCTTCTGATCCATTGTGCTGTCCTTAGTCTCTGTCAGGTTGTCCACTTCAAGTGTCACTTCTTCCTCATCTATTGTATCTAATCTAGTTTGTCTCCTGGTAACTACAGCATTGCCTCTCGTGCCATATCTGTGGTACCAGTTATAAATTTCCTCCTCCATATATTCTTTGACTGTTGGTATATTTCCAATGATTAAGTCTGCGACTGGGGAGTCCCACACGCTGTCACTCTGCCTGTGATATACGGTGTTGTCACTGTGATCTCAGCTAATGGGTAAAATTCTTGATCGTTTTCCCTGTGTAAGATGAGGTGTACAAGACTTTTTTCTCACTCCAATGGTCGTACACCCTGAATCTTTAAGAGTCAATGCTGGACTATCATTGACAAAGCCATGGTGCAGTTTCAGACTGCCTCCTGTGTGCACCGATGACATTGCTGGGAATGGGTGACCACATATCAAGATATGTTTACTGATTGCTTCGAACAAAGGCTTGCACCCATCACAGCTAGCTTTCTTGAGTGTATTAATCACTTGGGATACGTTTGAGTGCTCCGTATCCTTCACCTGACATTGATACTGGGTGTGGCCTTTTCCCCTGCATTTAAAACAAATAATATTATTTGTTGGCCAACTTGATGGTTGTACATTACAGTTTGTTGAGTTGTGTCACTAACTGCCATGGCGAATACATCCAGAGTTAAAATTCTGCTGTCTCTTAAAGTTCCCCTTGTGGTATGGATAGTGTCCTGATTTGCTAAAATGGTTGCTATGGTAACCATAGTCTTGACGTCACTGTTGCTCATACCTGTGTGCTGAATAACACTCTTTGATCTTTTTCTGATATCTGGATTCTGATCTTGTTTAGTATAGGCATTACAGACTATTTCCTCATCAGTTTGTTTGCCAATCGAACAGTTAAGGTGTGCTGTCATATAGTTTTGACCTAACTGGGACATTGTTTCAATGTTCTTTGGTTTGCATTCTTGAAAGAAAGCCACCAAGTCTGCATTACATGATAATAATACCTTGTCTCATAACATCAGGTCCACTAGATGAATGAAGTCTCCTCCGTACTTCTGCTAGCTCTAGCCATTTATTAAAGAGATTATTCAAAGTATTGACAAAGTCTGTAAAGTCCTGATTTTTCTCCGGCACAAATTGTCTGAACTTCGTTCTGTATCCATGTTCAGTCATATTGAACTTCATAAGCAGGTGTTCACACAGAATCGTATATTTATTTATTTCTGACACTGGTAGATTATACATTGTATCCAATGCATTGCCCGTAAGATATAGCCACATAGCGTATTCTACTTCTGGAATTCCTAAAGCCTCAGCCGCTACCTCATATCTCTCCAGATATGCCTGGATATTATCTATATCTGTAAAATATGGTAGTTTTAGTCGCTGTGAAGTGTGAGAATGTCTTTTGCCTTCATCACTCTGTCCAATCAACGCTAGGTCTAATTTCTTGAGTGCAATTTCCTTCTCCATCTCAAACTTATACTTTTGTTTTTCAATTTCAATAGCATTTGTTTGTTTTAACTTTTCAAGTTCTAGTTTCATTATACTGACTTGTCTCTTTTTCTTCCTGTAGACATTTGGCTTCAGCTCTCTTCTCTTCCTGTAGATGAGTGGCATCAGCTATCTTCTCTTCCTGTAGACAAGTGGCTTCAGCTAAGATATCCTCTCTTCCTGTAAACGTTTGGCGTCATGTTCACCCTGTCTTTGTTCTTTCTCAAGTTGTCATTCTTCCGCGACTTTTTTGTCTCCACAAACTCCTGCAGTTTTCTGCCAGTCAAGCCTAACCATTCGCCGTTTCAATATATTCCATTAAAGTAGGCATCTGTGTAATTGTGGACAAGTTGTCCGTCAGTCAACTGTAGAGATAAAGACACTGCTGCTTGTCTTGTGTAATTCACAAAGCACTCAAGCACTCACTCTGTAAGTAAATTAATAATATTAATAATATCACTCTGTACTCAACCACTCGTGGCCCTAATGTGATTTTGGTAGGATTCTGATCTTCTCTATACTTCCTCTCTATATCATATCTATACCCACTCGAATATGTAACAAAATAGGTGTAGAAAGGTCCTGGAAATAGTCTCTCTCTCTCTCTCTCTCTCTCTCTCTCTCTCTCTCTCTCTCTCTCTCTCTCTCTCTCTCTCTCTCTCTCTCTCTCTCTCTCTCACACACACACACACACACACACAAACAAACATACACACGCACACACACCCAACTGGATGGTAAACAAGTGATGATGTCCTATTTGACGTGGGCGCACAGGCTGATGACACGCAAACAGGTGATTACAGATAACAGAAAATTATCATCAACATCGATGTAATACAATACAGAGTGCATTTAGACCAGCTGTTCTGTCTACAACAGGCACCCGCTTTCTTAGTCCATCGGTTCCCAATATAAACGTGACCTGAAACACGCTCCTCCCGTCTGAACTGTAGATCAGCAAATCACTGTCTTTGTACGAACATGCACAGTTGTCTTCAACACACTCAGTGCTTTTGTGTGTTCTGAAATCTAGTTACCAGTGTATGGCGTCTGCTGTCCTGCAAACCCCTGGTATTGACAAGACCAGCTGACCTGTGGCATAAAACTCTTGACTCTGAAGTTTTGCCTAAACTTCCATTCACTCATGTATTCTGACCGTCTTTATTTCTTTGATGTCAGGTCTTGGTCAGATATGACTGAGCTACCGTATGACAGTAGACGGTACTACCTGCTTTCTGTGAGCGCCGAATGTTGGGCGGCGCTTGCCAAACCCGACACCCTACATTGTGTCAACGGCTTCGGGCGGAAAAGCACAATTGGGAGGGTACAAGCCTTATCCTGGTGCAAGGAAATGCAACCTAAAGACACAATGTCATGGCAGGGCAGACCAGGCCTTAAACCATGGTTGGCAGCTGGTCTAGGATTGACGCTCTGACAGGCGACAGTTAGAGCATTGCTTTGCTGATCCAGCAGCTTCTGCAGCTTGTCTTGTTCCAGATGTATACGTGTTACCTTTCCTCTGGAGTGAACTAGGCAGGCCGAGAGAGGGATCATGTTGCATGGGCAACACATGGTCTCCATATTTTAGCCCAGGCTTTGTGCTATGGAGAGGCAATAACTCCATCCCTGGTCTTAACTGGTCTCGGAATCAAAGCGAGGGGTAACATTTATGGGTTATAAGTCCTTGTCAATTGGCCTAGACATGGGGTGCCAGGGGTGTGAGACACCTACAGGTGTCACTGATCAGCTACCACCAGTCTCAAGCTGGGCAGCCCCCGGCCAATTGGGTGCTGTACCATCACAGCCTGCCTGCTTCAATGGGTGCTTGGGGGCTAGGATAAAATCTGAATCGCAAGCTGTAAAAATGCACCAGGCACTAACAAAATGAAATATAGAAACCTCAAGCTACAGCTTGCAACCTGGAACGTAAGAACCATGCGTCTAGGATTTTCCACTGACTTGACGAATATTGATGATGTGAGAAAAACGGCTGTAATTGATACCAAACTCAATCGTCTTAACATTGATATTGCTGGCCTGCAGGAGACTTGCCTCGCTGAGGAAGGGTCACTCAGGGAAAACAATTACATCTTTTTTGGAAGGGTAGAGGGCTGGCAGAAAAAAGGCAACATGGTGTGGGCTTTGCAGTGAAGAATTCGTTACTGGGAATGATTTAAATTCCAGCTGGAGGTAATGAAAGACTATTATCCCTGTGCTTGGCAACCTCTTGTGGTTTTACCACCATTATTACTGCATATGCACCGACACTCGTTTCCTCTGATGATGGGAATGATTTGTTGTACAAGGAGTTAGACTGTGATCAAAGCAGTTCCAAAATCCTACTACATTTATATGCTCGGTGATTTCAAAGCTCATGTGGGCAAGGATTCGAGTTCATGGCCAGTGTGCCTTGGAAAATACAACATCGGTCGCATGAATGAAAATGGGCAAAGGCTGCTGGAGCATTGCACAAGAAATGACCTATGTATTACAAACTCTTTTTTTAAACAAAATAGCTGCATAAGGTCACATGGAAACATCCATTATCTGGCCATTGGCATCAGCTGGACTTCATCATCACACGGAGACAACATCTGAACCATACATCATTAACTCGAAGTTACCATAGTGCTGACTGTGATACGGATCATTCTTTGGTTGTTGCAAGAGTTAGACTGAGACCAAAGAAAATCTACGCAGTTAAACATAAATCTAGCCCCAGGATTAACATTAATAACACTCACGATCCTGAAAAGTGCTTTGAGTTTCAACAGCAACTTGAGGACGCGTTCACTGATACATCAGAAAACTGTACAGTAAGTGAAAAGTGGGGTAAACTTAAGGAAATTCTATGAAACTGCGGTAGCGGTTTACGGCTGCCACCGAGTAAATGATGGGTTGCCAGCAAGTTAATAAATGAATATTGCCACCCGGTGAATAATTGTCTATAAGTGAATATGGGTTACTACTTGGTAATAAGAGGGCGAAGAATGGGTCACAAACGAGTCGGCAATAAGTTATTGCTGGATGGATTACGACTGGCGATTCTACTGTGACTGAGCTATTCCGTGTTGCCGATTGATGAGATGATGTTACTCTGTTGCTAACGAATTAGGGCACCTGTAACTTCATATTTGGAGTGATTTGTATTTGCCCTGAGATTATAATATAACTCTTTCTACCTTCTCTAAATATCACATGACAGTCTACATCACTTTAACGATGAATTCTTCACAACACAACAACTGCAGAAGTTTCACACCATGTATTCATCTTTCTCTAAAACAATGTTCAATGTCAAATCAGTGTCACTAAAATAATGATACTTGCACTCGATCTCTATCATGTACATCTATCGCTCGAACAATCACTGACGTCGACGTTCGTCCACAGATTCACAACGTTCCATCTGTACAAACGTGGCGGCTAGAAGAACTTCTGCCATGTGCCATTCTCCGTCCCACCTCGAACGCGGTCCAGACGTGAATATCTCCCACGGACCTGTAGTCCGTGCTTGACCTTCGCTCCGGTTACTTCCGGCCGAGTGGTTCACAGTCCACTCGATCTTCAAGTCTGTCACTGAAATGTGCAAGACTCTAGGTCACCTGCACTGAGTGGTACTTTTATCCACGCCAACTCCTTGGCAACGGCACTGTGGATCACAAGAGGCAGGACTGGTTTGCGGCAAACAGCCAGACACTGCAGCCATTGATTGATAAAAAAAAGATGGCTCTCTTAAGAAACAAGGAAAGAACACACGTAACACTCTCAGTGAGCTGAAGTAAGCTAGGAAGGATGTGCAAAAGGCTGCCATGCGGTGTGCAAATGACTATTGGATCAAGTTATGTGAGTCCATTCAAATCGCAAGTGATAAGGGATACATCAGAAGCATATATGAAGGGATAAAGAAAGCCTGTGGTTCCGTGATCAAAAGAAGTGCACCACTGAAAACCTTGACTGGTGAAATCTTCACAGATAAGAAACAGCAGATGGGTAGAGCACTATTTAGAGCTTTACTCGAGTGAGACCAAACCAGTGGATGATTCCCTCAACGCCATAGAGGCCCTGCCAACTCCTACCATAACAGAAGTTAAATGTGCTATAAATGAACTTGCATTTGGCAAGGCTCTAGGTAAGGATGGGATTCCAATAGAGGTTATCAGGAGTGGGCAAGACACACTCACTCTACAGATCCACCAGCTAATAGAGCTATACTGGCGAGAAGGACAAGTCCCACAGGATTTCAAAGATTCAGGCATCACAATGCTGTACAAGAACAAGGGCAATCGAAGCGACTGTAACAACTATAGGGGTATTTCACTTCTGTGTACTATTGGGAAAGTGTTCGCCAGAATTGTTCTGTGCAGACTTCAAGTCTAGGCGATCAAGTCTACCCTGAATCACAGTGCGGCTTCCAACAGAACTGGTCTACTATTGATATGATATTCTCATTGCAACAAATGCAAGAAAAATGCCAGGAACAAAATCACTGTTTATTGCCTTTATCGACCTCACAAAGGCATTTGATTTGGTCAGTCGTAAGGGTCTGTTCAAGGCACTAAAGAAGAATTGCTGCCCACCAACTCTTCTGTCCATTGTGGAATCATTCCACACAGACATGAAGGGTATAATCAAGTTTGATGGTGCAACTTCAGAAGAGTTCGAATCAAGAGTGGAGTTAAGCAAGGTTGTGTACTATCCCCCACCCTTTTTGGAATATAGTTTTCACTTCTACTGAAATATGCCTTTCAATATCAGAATGTTGGTATATACATTCACTCATGCTCAGATGGGGGCCTCTATAATGCTCAGAGATTGAAAGCCAAGACCAAAATTAGGAGGGTAGTAATCAAAGAGTTGCTTTTTGCGAATGATGCTGCAATTACGACCAACTCTGAGGAAGAATTGCAACATCTACTATCTGCATTCTCAAATGCTTGTTCTGAATTTGGTTTAACTATTAACAAAAAGAAGACACATTATGTCACAAAGTGCACATGAGGTACCATCAATCTTTATTGACGACGCTGAACTGGAGATAGTACATCTAGGATCAGAGATAAATAGCAAATCATCCCTAGATCAGGAAATCAACATCAGGATTGATAAGGCAACAACAATGAACATGTTAGCAAAAAGAGTCTGGGAGAACAGGAAGCTTACTGCCAAAACAAAAGTCCTTGTCTACCAAGCCTGTCCTTAGTACTCTTTTTTTTTATGGCAGTGAAACCTGGTCAATTTACTCACACCAAGAGAAACGTTTAAACAGCTTTCATATGCAGTGTCTGCTCAGAATACTTCATATTAAGTGGCAAGACAAAATCAGAAATACTGAAGTATTGGAAAGATCAGGTTGTGTGACGGTTTATTCCATGCTCAGTCTTCGTAGACTTAAATGGATAGGACATCTTAGGAGGATGGATAATGGTAGAATACCAAAGGACATCTTTTTTGGTGAATTACAGATGGGTAAGAGATCTCAGGGTCGGCCTCTACTACGATACAAAGATGTGTGTAAGCGGGACATGATTGATACAGGCATTGATAATGCACAGTGGCAGCTGTACGTGTTGCATGGAGGGCAACTATCAGAAATAGAATAAAGACCCGGGAAGGTTAACCCGGTCAACAAATGCCCGCAGAAGTCGGGTGTGTCGGCCTAACGGCGCAAGAACGCAGCTCTGCTGTAAACAGGCACAACGCATTCACATCCGAAAAAAAAAACTCCGGATGAACGAAGAAGAAGAAGAAGAATAAAGACAAAGGAGATCATGATTGCAGATAAAGCACACACAGAGCGTGAAAGACGTAAGATGGTGCATGATGGTGGAAATGACCATGTTTTTATATGCATCCACTGTGGACGAACATTTACAGCATGAATTGGTCTTATTAGGCACACTTGCCACCGCCATGGGTAGTATTTATTATTCCTTTTTGAAACACAATGTATCAAACTATCGTCTATCAAGACGGAAAGGTGCCAATATATTTCTTCAACATTAAGCTCAGCATGGTAATACGTGTCACTATGTCACGTACAACAACCAATCACTACCTCCTCACCCTGGCTATGTATTAATCTGTTTTTCCCTGTGCTGCACTGCTCTGGCATGTAGACAGCTAGCTAATCTGATGGTCGACCGAATTTGAAAAACAGATTGTCAGATTTTCAAATATCACACTAATGTTCGTGCAGTTGTTTCAATTTACTGGTGCATCTGGTTCATTGATGAATATTCTCACTTTGACTAGTCTCCAGTCAAATCTTCCTATGATGGGTCCTCTGTAAATCAGACTTGCCTCCAGAAAATTATCTGTCACAATGCTGCTGACAGATGGAAGTGGCTATGATTATGTCCAGGGGTATGTCTGTATGAATACTCTGCAGGAATACTTATGAACAGCTATCTGGCACTTGAGAACACTGGTTTGCACACACAACTTCGTTTAATTCTAGGTGAATACGGTGACATGTTTGACATTATTCCGGGAAGTTTCGGTGAACATTACACATCGTCTTTAGGCATTACTCTAGACTACAACAATGCCTTCTACAGGCCTTTTAAATTAACTGATCGCGCTGGACTCTTCCTGTTTCTGAACGTCACCAGTAAAGTCTATCGTTTTGGGCCAAGTTTTCCTCTAACTTGCCCACACTGAATGCCCAGGCAAGGTATTCCTAACCTCCCCAAAATTCTCAAATTCACCAGACCCATCAGTGTCTCCTCTTTTTATCCGTATCCTCGGGACCACCCATGAAACCCTATTTCACCCTTGATCCCAATTACAAGTTCCCATGAACATTACCTTTCTGGTCTGTTATCAAGTTATCTCTAGCTTGTACTGCCAGTTCATCAGGTGTCATTCCCTCTTGTACAGACATCAAGACCCCAAAACGATTCCTCACTTCTACGTTGTATCCATCTGGTATTTTTGTGAGATCAAAACGAAGTGTCCTTGGTCCTCGGGTAAGCTTTTTGAGTTTTAATTTCAGATCTGCTTCTAATAACTGATGATCTGTGTCACAGTCTGCATTTCATAGGTTGTTTGCAGATGTTATGTTTAATATCCAACTTCTTTCTATTAAAATATAATCTATCTGATGTTTTGTAATATTGTCCAGGGACTTCTATGTGAAAAGTCTTCTTGGGTGTTGTTTAAAAAGTGAGTTGGCTGTCGTTAACTCATTTTCTGTGCAAAATTCAATTAATTTGTTACCTGCATCATTTCAATTTCCCAATCCAAATTTTCCTAAAACGTGTCTCTCGTTTTCAGTTCTTCCTGTACCCACTTTAGCATTAAAATCTCCCTTTATTATTGTTATATCATTATGACCAATCTTATTTAATGTGTCTTGTAGTGTGCTGTAAAAATCTTCACTTTCGTCCTCCTCTGTTGTTGAAGTAGGTGCATATATCTGTATGAGAGGTGTGTTTTTTGGGATCCTTTAAGTCTGATAGTGAGAATTCTGTCACCAACTGGGTTATATCCCATTAAAGCTTTTGCAGTTGTTTTATCTAAACAAAATGCCACTTCGCTGTGGCCTCCGACGACTCTACCAGAATATATGAAAAGACTTTCATTTTTATTAGTAAAATGTCCTTGCCGCTCCAGCGATGTTTACTAATTCCTAAAATTTGAATATTTAACCTTTCAATCTCATCACATACTGTTTGAAGCTTTCCCTCATACAGACTTCTCACATTCCACTTTCCTATTCTCACTCTCCTTTTACTCCAGTGTGTTGCCGGGGCCCATAAGGGAAGCAAAGAATAGCAACACTGTAGCCTACCATGCATGTCGTAAGAGGCGACTAAGGAGGCTATGGTTTCGTCGCCCTGCTACTGAGTGAGTGCGTGGCGTGACACTGTGAGCTGTGAGTTTCGTGTGAAATGCTTTTGAATCTGCCCGAGGTTTTTTGGAACGTGACTGCATGTTCGGAGCGATGGCAGCTGGCTATGTCCCAGAGTTGACTGGTTTGTGCCTTATGCAGAAATGCGTGGCTGCTGGGCTTCTGGTTGACTGCCACTGCCATTGACGATGAACTGTATTTTCATGGACTGTGTGGGTGAACATCTAGGAAACATCCAGATGGGAAAATGACTGCCAATTCCATCAGAAATAAACTGGATGTTTCGTGGGGGACTATAGTGTTGACATTCTGGTGGCAGCATTATGCACAGTGTATCTGTGCGGGCTGTTGTTTGTCGAGACTCCCGTCTTTTCCACTTTTCACATTGGGCAGTGGGGAGCGTTTTATGTGATATTCACTGGCACAGGAACAGAGCATAATGGGGACAACCCGTTGCTGTGAAGTTGGAACCGCGACTAACTAACTAACTAACTCTTCTTTTTAGTCTGATACAGGGGGTTTCCTTGGTAACGCAGTTGTGATTAACTCCGTTATCACGATTACTAGTACTGGCCCCTGTGTCACACTCTTCTCCAGTGTTATCTGATCTGCCTGGCCTGGGGGTCTCGCCACCAGATCTCTTTCTTATGTTTTCTTTCATGATTGTTAAGGTTTCTTGGCAAGTTTTGCAGAAGGTTGATTGCCATTGCTTTCCTTCTGGGCAGTGATTGTACTAGTCGGTTGCCATAACCATTGTCTCAACTGATGAGATCATCTGCCTATCGCCATAGAGTGCAGACCATAACCAACAATATAGAGAAATAAATGTACGTTAATAAGGAAATATTAGAGGTGGTTTAAAATTTTGAATATCTTGGGTTATTAATTACCAATAATAATGACACAATGAAGGAAATTAAATGACAAGTTTCCAATGTTCTAAAACAACTGAGTAAATTTGGAGTGGGACAGATAGAAAAACAAAAATTAGATTTGTACGAGCATGCATCTTTCCCATTGCGACATATGCCTGTGAGTTCTGGACACTTACTAATCAAACTGAAAAGCGCATAAATGCCTTTGATTGATTGATTGATTGATTGATTGATTGATTTAGGAACCGACATCACAGCATTCGGGACATTCCCATAAGCGCTCCGTCCCCATCCTCAGCAGCCAGCGAAATGCCTTTGAATATAAATGTTATAGACAGTTTCTAAGAATATCTTGGATACAGAAAAGAACTGAATACTGAGTAAGGTTGGCTACTAAAGACGATAAAATAAAGAAAATTAATATATGTTGGTCACTTAAAACGTCATCCACCACCTGCTTCCATGGCTTCACGTAACTCTGATTGGGGGGTTAAACAGGTACTCCACCTTTCCCAAGGGTGTCCTGTAGACTAACGGAGGAAAGGAGGGATACCCCTACCCCACTAACCAGATTATCCATATATCTAATATTATTTATGTTCCATCTCCCAATGGTGATTCCTTTCATATCTTCTACATTTCTGAAAATATGTTCACTGTATAAGGAAAAAAGATCTGGAGACATTTCACATTTCTGTCTCACACACCTCGTAATAGCGTGAACTGCATTTCGGAGGAAATATGGTGTGGCAGGCTAGAAAACATCTAGAAATGGAACAAAAACATCTAGAAACAATAGGACTTTGTAGGTGAACATCTGGTTGCGAAAGTGACTGCCATTTCCATGAAGGATGAACTGTATGTTTCATAGAGGACTTTTATGGTTACATTCTGGCGGCGGCATTATGCACAGTGTGCCTGATGAGCAGGCTGTTTGTCGAGCATTCTTACTTTTGTCCACTTTTCACATGGGGCAGTGAGGAACATTTTATGTAATATTCACTGGCATGGGAACGGAGCATAATGGGGACAACTCTTTGCTGTGATGTTGGAACCATGACTAATGACTATCCTCTCTTAATAGGCTGATATTGACCTTTTCTTGTTATCAATCTTTATGGAAGCTTGTTGTTTCCAATATATGTTTTTTACAAGTCTAAGGTCTTTCCCATCAATTTGTAGATCTGCAAGCATCTTCATCATGTAGACATGTCTTACTTTATTGAAAGCCTTTGTGTTGTCAATAAAGCAAAGATGTAGGTCTTTGTTTACTTCTATATGACGTTCAATTAATGTTTTCAGCATATATACAGCATTTACTGTATACCCTTGCTTCTACAAACCCACATTGTTCTTCTCTTATTTCGGGTTGTATTTTCTTCCTAACTCCTTGCATGATAATTCTTAGCAAAATCTTCGTGATGTTATACTAATTGTTCGATGTTGATTACATTCCATGGCTTCTGATTTTTTTGGGATTGCAATAAATATAGAGAACCATGTCAAGGAAGCATTTGCTATCTCATGATCATGTTGTACTGTATATGTTGTACACATAATCTAAGTCGATGGCATAGAGCAGATAAAGAATAGAATAGAAGTCAGGTGTATCTCCGGTGTCATATATTGCGTTCAGCAGTCTGGTGACATGGTGTATTCCATATTCTTCTAAGGCATTGATTATTTTTGATGTGATGTTATCTGGACCCGGGGTCTTGCCAGTTTTCATATGGTTAAGAGCATTCTGAACTTCCATCTTCATAATTGATGGTCCTTCATTATTATTCCCAAGACCATACAGTTCTTCTCTTGTATCATCATAAAGGTCTTTCACATAATCTGACCACGCATGTAAATTCTGATCTTTTTGTATTATGATTTTGCCATATTTGGTTTTTAGGCAACCCGTTGATGTGTGTGTTCTTTTGTTAGTGATGTTATTAATTCTTGTGTGCATTAATTTGGTATTCCGGGTTTTGTGGTGGTTTTCAATTTTCCTCAAGACAAGTTTCTTTTGCCTCTTTGCATAGTTTCCTAATTTTCCTGTGAATCTCTTCATATTTTTCATGGTTATTTTTGTTATTTCTTCTTATTTCCATGAGTTTTAAGATGTCTTTCGGTATCTATTTCTTGCATCCCATTATCTTTATTTTTTCGAAGTGTACCATGCCCAAGCTGAAAATGGACAATGTAGAAATGCTACAAACTGACAAAGAAAAAGGAAGAAATTCTCCTACACAGATTTCTCCTTCAGACTGAATGGACAGTCAGAGATGAGACGACACAGATAAAACAAATGGTACATGACATAGAGATAGCAGAAATAGTAGCAGAAGAGGACACAGTGTATGTCTCTATGGAAAACATTAAAACAATATTGAAGACATGCCCGGACAGTAACTTGAAAGACCTAGAGCAGACAGACCTAGAGGGATTAGCCAGTGTACTCAACAGTAGCATACAAACCGGCACTATCCCAAATGACTGGTTGCACAGGTACCTCAGGCCCCTACCTTGTCATGGGAAAGACCACACCAGCATAAACGGTTACAGAATCATCTTCTTACAGAACACCATAGGAAAACTCATGGAAAGAATCTTGGGCAGAAGATTGTCCCAAAGACTGGAGTTAAGCGGCCTCCTGCCCTCTCTACTCTAGGTTGTATATTGCCAGGAAATAGACACCTGATGCAAATCTGCGATGTTTGCATGTGATACCTATGAAGGTTACCAGATGGGAATAGAAACAACTGCAGCTGCCATCGACTTTGATTATGCATACAAAAGTGTACCGTACAACATGATCATGAGATAGCAAATGTCTCCTTGACATGGTTCTCTCTAAAATACTCACATAGTCAATGCGAAGGTAGCCTTTTGCAAGATGGAAAACATACTGACCAATAAAAAGATGTAAATTGCAATGAGAAAAAGAGTGTTGAAGTGCTACATAGAACCTTTACTTTTGTATTGATGTGAAACGTGGACAATGGGCAAAGCAGCTGAAAAACATCTAGTGGAAGTGTGGTTCTCAGGAAAATGCAAAGAATAAAGAATACCATAGGCGGTCAGAAAAACCAATGAGCAAGTCCTACAAGAAGCATATGACAATTGTACACTGATTAGAGAAATTGGACGTAGAAAGTCAACATGTTTTGGACACGTTATAAACATTATAAAGAAATAAACTAGATAACTTGTGCCTCGTCGTAACTCCATTAATATTGAACATGGAAAATCAACGTCAATTGCTTTCGACTCATCAATAGAATAAAAATAACTTCTCACCTTAGAACTTCAGGAACGAAATGTGAAAATAGACTGAGGCAATCCAGCGAACATCATCACACTTTTAATAATGTGCTTGATAACAATAATAGGCTATAGCCTCCTAGACTGTAAACTGCCCTTTTAAACAGGGTTGGTGTTTACCTATTGTCTATGACTAAGTGCCCTATTCTATCCTTTCACCTTGAAGCGCAGTCTTCTATTTCGCCGTTCCGAATTCAGGATTGGTCTAGGTTTGGTCCTTCCATTGATTATTGATTCTCGATAGATTTCCTCCTCCTGTTATTTACTGGCCAAACCTCGCAATCATCGCATCCATCTCTTCACCAAACACAGGCTTCACGAAGACACATAGCAGAATCTCACAACGTCTGTTTACTTGTTGTCCTCTGACGTCCAAGGTTTCCTTGGTTTTCGTGCTGATCGTTCAGTTTGGTGTTTCTTTCTGGGAAAATCCCTTTTCTCCTTTTATGTATCTTCTTCTGGTGTGTGCCCGTCATGGCAACTTGGTGAGGGAAAAGAAACAAAGAGAAGGTAGAGAAGTAAATGTCTGCATGGCTTGACCATGTGGCATGGTCAAGACAAGAACACAGAACTAATCCACAACTCTGGTGATCATGTGAGATGGCGAGACATGACGCCCATGCTTACCAGCATGGCACATGATGATGAGTCAAAGGGTGTATGCCAGTCTTCAGCATGTGTGGGGCAAACATTGACAGAATGACCACAGTGAAATATCTTGGCATCACCTTCAACAGATGCTTGTTTTACAAGTTTCACATGAACAATGTTATTATCAGGGCCTTGAAGGACTTGACAGCAAGGTGATGTCAGCGGCCAATATTGAACAATGCCTGCTCTTTCTGCTTAACCAGAGAGTCATGTTAATTGTCATTAACATGAGTCCTGACTACTGTCTGGGCCTTCTCCAGAGTGCTCAGCATGGGCAGCTGGACAAGAAGACACGCACATGATCATCATGTGAAGACTTCATGAGCATGCTTCAGAAAATTGCAAACGACAGTCCCCGTGCTGAATGGGTAGATAGCTTCACATCACTTACTTAGATGTACACATCTAGACACTGGCTTAAATGGCAATTAATGTGTAGACCAGCTGGCAAACATTGCACCAATACAAGCAGAAGAAGCATTGACAGGGTCAATATTGTCAGTGCAGTACAGACCCAGCTGGTCAATAGCGATGAGTCTCTAACGCTAGTTCGATTACATGAATTGGGATGAAGCCTGACCAAGGATGTCAGTGCCATCTTCAAGGGCAAGAGAGGAGACATTACAACCAATTCCTCATGGGAACAGTGAGTGGAGATACTTTGAGATGGCTTCTGCATTGGAGGATTGAGCATGCATTGGAATACCCAATGTGCGGAGATGTCATTCATGATAACATAACATTCAGATATCTGTTCACTTAAGGCATTAAGGAGACAGTGTAGGAAAGGGGGTAACAATGGTGAATTAATGCTTGTCATCAATATCTGTTAATACTTTTATCATTAACATTGTTGCAGATTGCTAAGTACAGATGTTTTCCACAATTTGTATAAATTAATGACACAATGTCTTTGATAATTTTTTGAAAAAACAAAACAGTTATCTCGGTGCCAGAACAAGTTGCAGAAAAACTTGAGCCCAGTGATGACTCATCGGGCCCATCATATATTGATTATTCAGAACGGAGGTCCCTCCCTATATCCATACCGGACTGTAATTATGCAGACCATATGGGTGAAAGATATGTGGTATGGTATACTTTATATCTGTCTCTGTTCTATGTATGTTCATATTTTTTAATTTCACATGTAATTGGATGACATGTTTATGTATTGTAAAAACAATTAATATAATTTGTAAGGCAACTCAAAATAAAAGTTTTATTCAATAGACTGTAAAATAAATAAAATATAGATCTTTATATTTGCTTCTTAGACAATAGCAAGCCCTTGACTGTGTTCAACATCAGAAATTGTGGAACATCATAAGTGAATGAAGTGATATTGGGTTTCCAGCACATTTGATCCACTTAATTGAATCATTAAATCGTGACCAACAAGCAGCAGTCAGTGTAGGTAAAACATGAAAATGCTTTGAGATGCAAAAAGGAGTATGACAGGGCTGAAGTCTCTCTCCATATTTATTCAAAACTAGCTGACCCGGCCCGGCTTCGCCCAGGCCCTGGAGGGGATCTATCTATCAGTCTGTCTGTCTGCTTGTTTGTTTGTCTGCTTGTTTGTCTGTCTGTCTGGCTGACCCGGCCCGGCTTCACCCAGTCCCTGGTGGGGAGCATCTCATTTAATTCATATAAGTAGTCATATAAGCTCTCCCGTTCCCGACTATCTGTCTGTCTGTCTATCTGTCTGTCTGACCCGGCCCGGCTTCACCCAGTCCCTGGTGGGGAGCATCTCATTTAATTCATATACGTAGTCATATAAGCTCTCCCGTTCCCGACTATCTGTTTGTCTGTCTGTCTGTCTGTCTGTCCCGGCCCGGCTTCACCCAGTCCCTGGTGGGGAGCATCTCATTTAATTCATATACGTAGTCATATAAGCTCTCCCGTTCCCGACTGTCTGTCTGTCTATCTGTCTGTCTGTCTGACCCGGCCCGGCTTCACCCAGTCCCTGGTGGGACTATCTCTATCTATCTATCTATGTGGAGCATCTCATTTAATTCATTGTCAATCAACTCATTTAAACTCAGGGGACGTAACTTAAGATATAACAATTATACTAAAAGTTATATCCCTTTTTGTCATATATTTTTATATTTTCTTATGTTCAGTCATGTAATTACAAAATTAAATTTTAGGAAGGTAATAGCTGATAGCTGATAGATAAAACTATCACAGTTGGTTGCACAGGAATGAAAGGAAAACGTGTAGAAAATTTCATCTCAATCGGTTGGACCGTTCGCGAACGCATGAAGGACGGACATACATACATACATACATACATACATACACACAAAGATTTTTATATATATAGATTAATTAGAAACCCCCAAAAAATAACCAGACCAGAGATAATTTTGATCCATTCATTGTTGGTGACAATCCTATTTGAGAACTTAGATATGCAGATGACACAATCCTTCTCCCAAATTGTGCTAAAGGATTAGAAGGATGATCCTGTTAGTCGATAGACATTAAATATCAAAATCTGTTTAAAAAACTGTCAAACTGTCATTTACTGCCAATATAGTACATTGCGGTGTATGGCAGAGGGGTCTTTGAGCCTGAGGAATTAAGGCCATCTGGCTAGTGCAGTCGCCGCGAATGTGCAGGTGGGGATTTTTTGTGTGCCCCCGACAGAAAAAAATCCCACCTTTACCGAGGGATCGAACCCGGGTCTCCCGAAGGAAAGTCTGGCGTTGTAGCCACTTGGCCAGCCGCTCCTCCAAAATCTGTTTCTGAACTTAAAAACAATAATAAATGTCTACTGCAAAACTAAAGATCACAATGAACAATGAAGAAATTGAATATCAAATAAAACATGTCACATAATTTGAATATCTTGGCTCCATAGTCAACAACAGTGGGGATTGTTTAAAATGAGGTCACTCAACTGAATGACAAATATCAATAGTTGGAATACAAACATTCGCATTGAAGATCAGTGTAGTCAGACAAAAAGAAATCACACTAAACTCGCAAGTAGGCTCGGCAGTTAACATTGCACTGACACAATTGGTCACTGTATTCCAATGGATTTATTACAGAGGAGTTGGAAGCATCTATGGATTATCTGAAGTACAGTTATGATAATCTGATCCGATTTTAACTACCTGGAAAAACTGTAATAAGTTTGTGGTATCTTAAGACTGTCATTGGATGTACATACAAGGTGTTATGTAAACACTGTGTGATTACACTGGCTTACACACATTTTCTTCTTCTTCTTCAGCGTTCCGAGCCATTGAGGTTCTTTGCTGCAAATACAATCTGTCTCCATTCGTCTCTCTGGTGGACCTTCTCTTGCCAGTCGTTGATTCCAAGTGCTTGTAGGTCTGTACATGTATTATCTCTCCACCGCCTTCTTGGTCTACCTCGGGGTCTACGGTCATTTATTTCCTGAGTGTAAGCGAGTTTTGTTTCCCTATTATCTTCCATTCTTTCTATATGCCCCAGCCATTGTAGTCTATTAGCCTTCATGATACCAGTGATTAGCGGGGACTTACACACATTTTGGTGCCTTAAATTTTATAACTGTTCTTTTGGTAATTTTATGTTGCTGATTCCAAAAAAATTTATTCAGATTTGTTTCTGTCAGTTTAGTTTTTGAGATAGCTAGAATGACCTTCTTAGTAGGGCAATTATGTACAAGCCTAGAGTTAGCTGCCATCAGTGGAATTTTGACTGTAATCTGCATTCATAGTATGTGTAATGATTGTGCATTTATTACCCTCCTATAAAATACCAAAAATGTATTAAAACTTTATCACTGGCATTTATTTGATCTATAGTAATATATGGAGGAAACACCCAAAATAAACATGAATTAGGAACAGGTTTTGTCATAAAAAAAGAGCTATGGGGGAACGTTCTAAACTTTAAAGCTGTTAATGACAGAATTAGTAAATTACGAATAAAAGGTAAATGGAAAAATATAACGATGATTAATGGTACATGCACCTACTGAAGAGAAAGAAGATGACGTTAAAGAAGACTTTTATAATGATTTGGAAGATGTCATAGAAGAAACCCCCAAACAGGACATCTTGATTGTGCTGGGAGACTTCAATGCAAAAATATGTAGAGAGCAAACTCATAAAAAAGTGGCCGGTATGGAAAGCCTACATTCAACTTCAAATGATAATGGAATGGATGGAGAGTCATCAACCTGGCAGAAGCCAAAGGACTGCAGATTAGCAGTACCAGACTACAAAGAAAGGATATACACAAATAAACTTGGAAATCATGTGACAAGAGAACCTATAATCAAATAGATCACATTTTAATTAACAACAGAAATGCATCAAACATACAACAAATTAGAAGTCATACAGGAGCTGAGTGCCACAGCAACCGCTTCCTAGTTGGTGCAAAATTTAAAATAAAACTTAAGAGAGCTTTCTATATTAAATTACAAAGATTACACCCAACATATAACAGAGAAAAACTACAAGGATCAGTTATCAGTTGGGGTATCTTGATTGCACTCCAGACAGGTCCATAGGTGCTCAGATCCTCCCCCCAGCATATGCATCAGCGTCCGGTGGATAATAGTGCCAGTTCTGTGTTGGTTGACGAGGCACCTTGTTTTCCCGATGTACCTCTCACGTCTGGCCATGCCGATTCTTACTCCCAAGTCTTTCATCCTGGACCGCGATGTGGATTCACCTACGTCAAAGTCCTATGAAAGAAACTACAAGAAATTACAGTTAAAGAGAAATTTACAGATGAAATAAAATGTAAACTTGAAACTCTGCAAAACCTGTTGGAGGAAAGCGTTGACCAAACTTGGTTGAACATCAAGAATACAATTCAATCTACCGCAGAAGAATGTCTCGGTGTGTTAACCATGCATAGAAAGAACAGATGGTTCAATCAAAAATGTGAAGAAGCAGTCATTAGGAAAAAGAATGCCAGACATTTATGGTTAAATGACATCAACAACATCCAAAAGGAAGAGCAATATAGAAATGAATGTAAAGAGGCTACAAAAATAGTTCAACAGCAGAAGCGAGAATATATGAGTAATATAATCAAAGATAGGAAACTAATCACCAGAAAAATGAATCCAGAAAGTTTTTTAAAGAACTGAAGCCAATGCAACGAGGGCACCAACACAACACATGGTTTAAAAGACAAAAATGGGAATATGATAAATACCAATGAGGAAATGTACAACACATGGAAAGAATATTTTGTTGAATTACTAAATTGTGAAGCTCCAAGTAACACCTTCCCACAGGAAGAGGTTCTAACGTGTGAACCACAAATTGAAGAACCTGCATTTGAAGAAATCCTATATGTAATCACACGACTTAACAAACAATAAGGCAACTGGGGCTGATGGAATTGCTGCTGAATTTATAAAGGCAGGTGGCCATGCATTACATCTAAAGCTATACGAACTAATAATAAAAATCTGGAGATCAGAAGAATTACCACATGACTGGAAAGAGTCGCTTAAAAGTCGACAGGGTCGACTTCATCGCACCGGGTTTTATCCCATATGACTCGGTCTCTTTCCGCAGCGCAGAAAGCTTCGCACAAAGCACGAACTCCGTAGCTTTTAACAACGACCCACAGGATTCTCCGAAACATTTAACTCGTAAACCGAAGGGTGCGGTTTGGAATCGAACCCACAACCTTCGGTGCACGAGTCAAACGGCTTGACCACTTCGCCACAGAGACTCCCGACTGGAAAGAGTCATTATTGATACCTATTTTTAAGAAAGGAGGCAAGTTCCAATGAGAAAATTATAGAGGAATATCACTACTGTCCACAAGCTATCCACAGTATTACTAAATAGACTAAAACCATATTCAGAAGACATTAGGTGACTACCAGGCAGGTTTTAGACAAAACAGATCAACAATAGACAAATAGCCGAGAAAAATTGGGAATATAAAAGAGATCTCCATAACATTTTTGTGGATTTTAAAAAGGCTTATGATAGTGTCCATAGGAATAGTCTATGAAATGCTATGCAGGAATTTGGAATACCAAGGAAGTTAATCAATATGACCAGACTATGCATGGAAGATACTTATAATATAGTAACATATAAAGGCAAGAAATCAGACCCTTTCCAAATAACATCTGGCTTGAAACAGGGTGATGCACTATCGCCGCTACTCTTCAATCTGGCTCTAGAGAAAGTTGTAAGGAAGGTAAAGGAGGAATGTGATATTGGAGGAACATCCAAGCTGCTTGGTTATGCAGATGATATAGATATTATAGGGGGAAATGAACAAAAGACATTGGAAATATTGACTCACTTAAAGGAAAAAGCCCAACAGATGGGGCTGGTTATCAACCAAGATAATTGACAGAATATATGGTAATTTCAAGAGAAGGAATGGCTAAAAACTCTGGCCACATACAAATAGATAATATGACCATTAAAAGAACGGAAACATACAAATACCTGGGTACAATCTTCAACTGCTCCATCATAAGGGAAGAAATACAAACTAGAATCAATTCTGGAAATAAAATATACTATGCACTACAACATCTACTAAAATCAAAGGCGCTATCTCGTAACACCAAAATCACAATATACAAAACACTGATCAGACCAGTTGTGCTGTATGGCTCTGAAACTTGAGTACAACGAAAGGAGACGAAGCCTTGTTACAAACCTTTGAGAACAAAGTTTTAAGACGCATCTTTGGACCCATTAGGGATACACAAAGTGGAGAGTGGAAAAGAAGAAGTAACAAAGACATTTATGATCTGTTCAAGTCCCCGCTAATCACTGGTATCATGAAAGCTAATAGACTACAATGGCTGGGGCATATAGAAAGAATGGAAGATAATAGGGAAACAAAACTCGCTTACACTCAAGAAATAAATTACTGTAGACCCCGAAGTAGACCAAGATAATTGACAGAATATATGGTAATTTCAAGAGAAGGAATGGCTAAAAACTCTGGCCACATACAAATAGATAATATGACCATTAAAAGAACGGAAACATACAAATACCTGGGTACAATCTTCAACTGCTCCATCATAAGGGAAGAAATACAAACTAGAATCAATTCTGGAAATAAAATATACTATGCACTACAACATCTACTAAAATCAAATGCGCTATCTCGTAACACCAAAATCACAATATACAAAACACTGATCAGACCAGTTGTGCTGTATGGCTCTGAAACTTGAGTACAACGAAAGGAGACGAAGCCTTGTTACAAACCTTTGAGAACAAAGTTTTAAGACGCATCTTTGGACCCATTAGGGATACACAAAGTGGAGAGTGGAAAAGAAGAAGTAACAAAGACATTTATGATCTGTTCAAGTCCCCGCTAATCACTGGTATCATGAAAGCTAATAGACTACAATGGCTGGGGCATATAGAAAGAATGGAAGATAATAGGGAAACAAAACTCGCTTACACTCAAGAAATAAATTACTGTAGACCCCGAAGTAGACCAAGAAGACGGTGGAGAGATAATATATATACAGACCTACAAGCACTTGAAATCAACGACTGGCAAGAGAAGGTCAACCAGAGAGATGAATGGAGACGGATTGTATCTGCAGCAAAGAACCTCAATGGCTCGGAACGCTGAAGAAGAAGAAGAAGAATAGTCAACACACAAAAAGCTTCTTTTCGAGCACTTCCTGGAATGTGATATACCCGGACAGTCATGCTTAAGGTTCCAACATTAATCTGCCATCATTTGGGCATCTTCTTCTTCTTCTTCTGCGTTCATCTGGATTTTTTTTCCGGATGTGACTGTGTTGTGCCTGTTTACAGAGAGCTGCGTTCTTGCGCCGTTAGGCCGACACATCCGACTTCTGCAGGCATTTGTTGACCGGGTTAATCTTCCCGGGGGTTTCTTAGGACGTTTGAATCTCACTGTTGTGGTGTTATCCCCCATCCTAGCTGGCCCATATAGAACAGCCAAAGACATCCTGGTCAACCCTCAAGGGAAGGCAGGGGCAGACCATGGGCATTCCCCGCCATCCAAGGAGGCTTCCATACTTGCAGAGCCATCACACAGCGCTCTGGTACTGGGCTCACCCAAGGAATCGTCACGTCCTGCACATGGCTGCTTAGCCTCACTTCCGTATATTGGGCCTTCCGTTCACCATAGGCTGTTCCTCCGGAAACCAGAAGAATGCAGTCTGCAGATGACATCCACACAGTGAGCTTTCGATTAAGACTTTCCACATAATGGATTTGCTATCCAAGCAATATTCCATTTCGTGCCACTAGGACACTTTTTCCACCTTTTATGAAGCCCACACAGTGAGCTTTCGATTCAGACTTTTCACGTAATGGATTTGCTATCCAAGCAATATTCCATTTTGTGTCACTAGGACACTTTTCCACCTTTTACGAAGCCCACACACTGAGCTTTTGATTCAGACTTTCCACGTAATGGATTTGCTATCCAAGCAATATTCCATTTAATGCCTCTGGGACGCTTTTGTAACCGACATACCTGTGGTATGAAGTGTGGCAGTCTAAATACATCTTCATGCACCTTTAGATGTCGACCTGAATGTAGTTAAAGTAAGCTGTAGTCAACTTGAGCTTGTTGATATCTCCATAGAGCTTGTCCTCAAATGAAGCAGGCGTGGGCCAAAATATCTTTCTCTGTTCTGCATATATTGGGCACTCCTGCAGCAAATGTTTAGCTGTCATTTTACCAGTTCCACAATTACATTTATCGGTATCTCCTAAATTTAGTTTATTGAACAAGTGGTGTTTCAGCCTGTTATGTCCTGTGCGGAGTCTGAAGATTGCTAATTGTTCTCTTCGGTCGAGTTTGTAATATGCATCATCCTTCTGGTGGCTTGGATGCTCTGATTCCCATTTGGTTCTATAAGTGCTTTTTATAAACCTTTTTGCCTCATTATAGGTTATGTCTATGTCAGGCTGTGGTAATCGTCCACCCTCTTTTGCTAGTCTGTCAGCCTCTTCATTTCCAGGTATACTGCAATGTGATGGGATCCACTGTATTACAACTTTTTTGGATTTCTGGCATAGACCATGGAGTGCTGCTCTTAGGTCAGCTAGTTCTGTGCTGTTTTTGCTCTTCAGTATTGAGACAGCTGACTTTGCATCTGTGAAGATAGCTATTTGCTTCTCTTTATTTTCCTCCATCAAGAGCATTTCTGCTGCAGTTTTCAAAGCCTCTACCTCCGCTTTGAAGTTACTTGAAAGTTTTCCAGTTGCCACTGACTGTTTTTATCACTCCATTTTTTAAATTAAGGAGAATTCCTCCTCCTCCATTTTTAAATGAACCTTTGGCTGATCCATCTGTATATGCATGGGTCCAATTGCTGCTTGGGTAATGTTCTTTTATGTAGTTGAGGGTTATTTTTCTTCTTTCGTTTTCATTCTGAGTGTTCTTTTTCTCAATACCAGGAATGTTTTCTATCATCTCAGGCAGTTGCTGCTGTCTCCAAGCTGGGAAGTTGTGTGCATTGTAAATGGGCTTGACTGTTGATATGTTAAGTATGGGATCTGCCCTAATCTTTCGTTTTGCAGTTTCTACAAAGTTGCTATGCTTCAGTCTTCCTTTTCCAAAACCATTAAACCTCTATACATAGGGTGGTCTGTCAATCTTCTAAATTTTTCTGCTTGTTGCTGGGCTCTGCTATCTCTTCTGTCCTGCATCGGTTGTAAACAAGTAATCTTTACTAGTTCATTAATAGGCGTTGTCTTCAGGCTTCCAGTTATGATTCGCATTCCTTGGTTTTGGACTCTACTTATACTTCTTGAGAACTTTCTCATCTGCTCCCCACGTTGTACCAGCAAGCTTTTTCATGATTGCCATTCTCTGCCTTGCTCTTGTTCGATTTTTCTCAACCTGTGTCTTCCATGTCAGGCGACGATCAAAGGTGACTCCTAGATAGTTTGGATTTTCTTCATGGCGCAATATTTTTCCATTCAATACCAGCCTAGGTTGCTGAGTTTTATTTGAGAGGGAGAACACTGTGCATGTTGTTTTCTCCTCACTTATCTTCACTAGCCATGATTTTGACCAGTCCTCTAGCGCTAATAAGGCTTGCTGTATTCTGCTGTTAGCTGTACTAATATATTCTTCAGATGTCCATATTGCTAGGTCATCTGCAAAGGAGGATGTGTGTACTCTGGCTGGAAAATTTTATGTGATGTCATTTATATATGCTAGAAATAATGTTGGTGAAAGAACTCCTCCTTGGGGGACACCTTGCTCCAACAGCATCATTTTGCTTGTTTGTCCTTGTACTTTTGTCCTGGCAGTTCTGTTCTCAAGGTAGTGGCTGATCCATTTATACATTTTTCCACAAACATGCATTTTTTGCAGTTTTACTTTCAGTCCTTCCTTCCATACTTTATCAAATGCTTTTTCTAAATCTATCCAGACTGCTAGTGTGTGCTTTTTCTCTTGGAAGGCATCCTCTATTTCCTGAGCTATATAGGTTATTTGATCTTCAGTGGATCTGTACTTTCTGAATCCTGCTTGGTGTGGTGTTAAGAGTTTGTTTTCTTCCAGATGCCATGTTAGCCCGCCATTGATAATGCGTTCCATTAATTTTCCTACACAGCTAAGTAGACTGATAGGTCGATAGCCATTTGGTTCTTCCAGGTCTTTTCCTTTCTTTGGGACTGGTATTAGTATAGCTTCCTTCCATGCCTGTGGGACTATTCTTCTCTTCCAGCTGTTATTTAGGACTGCTAGTAGTTTCTTCTTTGCCTTGGTGCCTAGTCCAATTAGCATTTCATTTGTGATTTCATCCTTTCCTGGTGATTTCTTCTATTTTAGGGTATTCATTGCCTGTTCCATTTCTTCCATTGTTAGATTTGCCATCATATATTCTGCTGCTGTCTCTGAATTTCTATGATGTATCTGTTTGTCTTTGATTGCTTTCTTCTGTTCGGTTGTAATATCAATGTGGTTTGCATTTGCATAGTGTTCCATTAGTGCATTTGCAGCCTTTTTTCCTGTAAGCAAGGCATTTCCTTGTTTAATTGTTATTTGTTTGTTTCTAGGTCCTTCATTGTTCATGGCTTTCACTAGTTTCCATAGTTTGTTTCCATCCCTGTCAAAATTCAGGTTTTCTGTTTTTTCCCTCCAACAATCTCTTGTTGTTTGATTTACTGTTCTTTTATATTTTGCTGAGATGGCTTTCAGAGAGATGTTCGCTTCAATTGTTTGTTCTCTCTCTCTGCTGTCTTCCTGGCATCTTCAACTTTGTCCTCCAAACTTTGTAGTTCTTCAGTCCAGTATGATTTGTAATTTTTCCTCGCTCCTCTTGGAATGGACTCAGTGGCTGCCTGTATTATCGCTCTGTTTAGACTTTCCACCATTTGCTTTATGTTGCCATATCGTGTATTTATGTTTTCACAATATTTGTCTGTTAGTATGGCAAATCTGTCCCAATCTGCTCGTTTGTAATTCCAGCGGGGCAAGGGCTTTTGCTCCTGTGGAACATACTCCATATTCATTACAAGCTTGATTGGTCTGTGGTCACTACCTGCTAATTGGTCAAACACATGGCGATCGATTTTGTGGAGGATGTCTCCTGTGCAGAAAGCTAAGTCTGGAGTAGAAGTGGTAAGCCATCTTCTGGAGTAGAAGCTCGGTGTGTCATCCGCTTTGTTGAGTAAATGGAGATTTGAGTCTATTTCCCAGTCCTCCAATTCATCTCCTCTTTTGTCAGTATCTGGGTATCCCCATCTTTCTGAACGGCTACTAAAGTCTCCGACAATAATGCAGTTTGTGTCAGTTATTTTCATGTTTGAGATTGTAAGGTCCTTATCTGCTGGGCTATACAGATTGTAGATTCTTATTTTCACGTCCTTTATCATTATATCAACACCTATAATTTCCGTTTGGTTGTCAGAGATCACAGATACTTCGCTGCAAGGTATTGTATTTCGTGTAAGTATTAGAACTCCTCCTTTGTGTCCTTCGCCGTCGAAACGTGTGGCCTGATATCCTCTGACTGAGAATTTGTGATTGGTGTTGAGGTGTGTCTCTTGAATGCATGCCACATCTATTCTATCTTTATGAAGACGCTGTGTTAGGGAGTCTTTCTTCTTGTAAACTCCTTCGGCATTCCACTGTAGTATGTTGAGTGTCCGGGTATTTGGTCAATAGCTCTTAACCTACTCCTCTGTGCCTTGACTCCACAGCACAGGGGAAGGTGACCACCAGTAGTCATGGGTGGACCCCCTCGAGGCAGGGGGCCCGGCACTATCGCCGCCTGATGGGACTTCACGGGATTAGCACCATAACGATTAATTTTGATTTGTGACATCATGAATTTAAGTTACGCTGCACTGCTTTGTCAAGCCTGTGGCTCAGTACATCCGATTTCGACAAGCATTTATTCGGAATGCTTTCCCTAGCCTTTGACTGTCCCCAGTCTACCTACAAGGCAGCAGGTTTTACGTTGCACTGCTTTGTCAAGCCTGTGGCTCAGTACATCCGATTTTGACAAGCATGTATTCGGGGTGCTTTCCCTAGCCTTTGACTGTCCCCAGTCTACCTACAAGGCAGCAGGTTTGTGTGTCTCTTCGTCTGGTCCCTCTCCCTTGACCTGTCCGACACGGGTGGCCCTACCAGTAGCTGTGCTACCGTCGGCATAGCTCTTGGGGTCATTGGGACGCGCAAGCCCCTCTACCTCGTCACGGTGGATACAACAGCAGAGGAGATTTGGGCATCTTAAAGTCTCTGGTATCTCTCTTCCATTTTTTTTAATATCTTGGTGAAATCTTTCACCTTGCTCCTCACTAAAGTCATCAAGATTCTCGGTAAAGAAATGTACATGGTTATGGAGGTAGTGCAATTTTATGCTCATGTTGCATCCAAGCTTACAGAAACTTGACAGCATGTTTTTACTAATTCAGAATAACTGTCTGCTTTAAAGTTACCCAGAAAGCTTTGCACAGCTAAAACAAATGATGACCAGGCTGTGGACTCTGTTATGTTTATCACAACAGTAAAATGTGAATCGTTAATAAACTTCTGTTTTGGGGTCCATCAAAAATTCCAGCTTTAAGTTTGTCTATGCTCAGTTCCGGAAACTTTCTGCATAAGTAATTAAAACAGGTACCATCTTTGTTCAGTGCCTTCACAAATTGTTTCATCAAGCCAAGCTTTATATGTAATGGTGGCAGTAGAACTCTTTTTCAACCAATGAGAGGCTTGTTGACAATAATGTTTTGCACCAACTTTAAATTCATCCCTAAACGGCAACTGTCCAATGCATATCTTCTACCCTGCTATCCCACAAACATATAAAGCATGTATATTTAGTGATTTTCCTTTCCCAGGCAAGAACTTCATCATTTTAAGAGCTACACAAACCATCCAGTTATGTTCTAAATGCTTCAGTTTTTCCAGATTGCGTTAATACAGGAACCGATTACTTGATATTGTTTTTCCCTTTATACTTTACAGTTATGTACTTCTCATCCTTCTAAAATTCATTTTATAAAGTAAGTAGACCCACAAATCATGTTTTATGTGGATGTCTAGACTTGTTTTCAGGTCGGGTTAATAAGTCAGGTCTTAGTCAGATATGACTGAGCTACCGTATGACAGTAGACGGTACTACCTGCTTTCTGTCAGCGCCGAATGTTGGGCGGCGCTTACCAAACCCGACACCCCACATTGTGCCAACGGCTTTGGGCGGAAGAGTGCAATTGGGAGGGTACAAGCCTTATCCTGGTGCGAGGAAATGCAACCCAAAGACAAAATAAGTCATGGCAGGGCAGACCAGGCCCTAAGCCTTGGTTGGCAGCTGGTCTAGGATCGAAGCTCCGACAGGCGGACAGTTAGAGCATTGCTTTGCTGATCCGGCAGCTTCTGCAGCTTGTCTTGTTCCAGATGTATAGGTGTTAACTTTCCTCTGGAGTGAACTAGGCAGGCCGAGAGAGGGATCATGCTGCATGGGCAACACATGGTTTCTTTATTTTAGCCCAGGCTTTGTGCTATGGAGAGGCAATACAATTACACCTTTTTTTGGAAGGGAAGAGGGTAGGCAGAAAAAAGGCAACATGGTGTGGGCTTTGCAGTGAAGATTTCGCTACTGGGAATGATTGATATCCCAGCTGGAGGTAATGAAAGATTATTATCCCTGCGCTTGGCAACCTCTTGTGGATTTGCCACCATTCTCACTGCATATGCACCGACACTCGCTTCCTCTGATGATGTGAAGGATACGTTCTATGAGCAGTTAGACTCTGTGATCAAGGCAGTTCCAAAATCCGACTACATTTATATGCTTGGTGATTTCAATGCTCGTGTGGGCAAGGACTCGAGTTCATGGCCAGTGTGCCTTGGAAAATAAAACATCGGTCGCATGAATGATAATGGGCAAAGGCTGCTGGAGCATTGCACTAGAAATGACCTATGTATTACAAACTCCTTTTTTAAAACAAAAAAGCTGCATAAGGTCACATGGAAACATCCAAGATCCGGCCATTGGCATCAGCTGGACTTCATTATCACATGGAGACAACATCTGAACCATACATCATTAACTCGAAGTTACCACAGTGCTGACTGTGATACAGATCATTCTTTGGTTGTTGCAAGGGTTAAACTGAGACCAAAGAGAATCTACACAGCTAAACACAAGTCTAGCCCCAGGATTAATATCATTAACACTCACGATCCTGGAAAGTGCTTTGAATTCCAACAGCAACTTGAAGACGCTTTCACTGATACGTCAGAAAATTGTATAGTAAATGATAAATGGAGTAAACTTAAGGAAACTATTTATAAAACAGCGGTAGGGGTTTACGGCACTGTGGATCATAAGAGGCAGGACTAGTTTGCAGCAAACAGCCAAATACTGCAGCCCTTGATTGATAAAAAGAAGATAGCTCTCTTAAGAAACAAGGAAAGACCAACGCGTAACACTCTGAGTGAGCTGAAGCAAGCGAGGAAGGATGTACAAAAGGCTGCCAGGCAGTGCGCGAATGACTATTGGATCAAATTATGTGAGTCCATTCAAATCGCAAGTGATCATCGAAACATCAGAAGCATGTATGAAGGGATAAAGAAAGCCTGTGGTCCAATGATCAAAAGAAGTGCACCGCTGAAAACCTTGACTGGAGAAATCATCACTGATAAGAAACAGCAGATGAATAGATGGGTCGAGCACTATTTAGAGCTTTACTCAAGTGAGACCAAGCTAGCGGATGATGCCCTCAACGCCATAGAGGCCCTGCCAACTCTTGACCACCTGGACACACTTCCCACTATAACAGAAGTTAAGTGTGCTATAAATGAGCTTGCATCTGGCTGGGATAAGGATGGGATTCCAATAGACGTAATCAGGAGTGGGCAAGACACACTCGCTCTACGGATCCACCAGCTAATAGAGCTATGCTGGTGAGAAGGACAAGTCCCACAGGATTTCAAAGATTCAAACATCATAACGCTTTACAAGAACAAGGGCGATCGGAGCGACTGTAACAACTATAGGGGTATCTCACTTCTGTGTATTGTTGGGAAAGTATTTGCCAGAATTGTCCTGCGCAGACTTCAAGTCCTGGGAGATCAAGTCTATCCTGAATCACAGTGCGGCTTCCGTCAGAACCGGTCTACCTTTGATATGATATTCTCATTGCGACAGATGCAAGAAAAATGCCGGGAACAAAATCAGCCACTGTTTATTGCCTTCATCGATCTCACAAAGGCATTCGATTTGGTCAGTCGTGAGGGTCTGTTCAAAGCACTAAAGAAAATTGGCTGCCCACCAACTCTTCTGTCCATTGTGGAATCGTTCCACACAGGCATGAAGGGTATAATCAAGTTTGATGGCTCAACTTCAGAAGAGTTTGAAATCAAGAGTGGAGTTAAGCAAGGTTGTGTACTAGCCCCCACCCTATTTGGGATATACTTTTCACTTCTACTGAAATATGCCTTTCGTGATCAGGATGACGGTATATACATTCACTCACGCTCAGATGGTGGCCTCTATAATGCTCAGAGATTGAAGGCCAAGACCAAAATTAGGAGGGTACTAATCAGAGAGTTGCTCTTTGCGGATGATGCTGCGATTACGACCCACTCTGAGGAAGAATTACAACATCTACTATCTGCATTCTCCAATGCTTGTTCTGAATTTGGTTTAACAATTAACAAAACGAAGACACAGATTATGTCACAAGGTGCACATGGTGCACCATCAATCTTTATTGACGACGCCGAACTGGAGATAGTAGACCATTTTACATATCTAGGATCAGAGGTAAATAGCAAATTATCCCTCGATCAGGAAATCAACATCAGGATTGGCAAGGCAGCAACAACAATGAACATGTTAGCAAAAAGAGTCTGAGAGAACAGGAAGCTTACTGCCAAAACAAAAGTCCTCGTCTACCAAGCCTGTGTCCTTAGTACTCTTCTTTATGGCAGTGAAACCTGGACAACTTACTCACGCCAAGAGAAATGTTTAAATAGCTTTCATATGCGGTGTCTGCGAAGAATACTTGGTATTAAGTGGCAAGACAAAATCACAAATACTGAAGTATTGGAAAGATCAGGTTGTGTGACGGTGTATTCCATGCTCAGTCTTTGTAGACTTAGATGGATAGGACATGTTAGGAGGATGGATGATGGTAGAATACCAAAGGACATCTTTTTTGGTGAATTACAGACGGGTAGGAGATCTCAGGGTCTGCCTCTACTACGATACAAAGATGTGTGTAAGCGGGACATGATTGATATAGGCATAGATAATGCACAATGGGAGCAAGTCGCCGCTGAACGTGTTGCATGGAGTGCAAACATCAGAAATGGAATAAAGACAAAAGAGAAAATGATTGCAGATAAAGCACACACAGAGCATGAGAGACGTAAGATGGTGCACAATGGTGGAAATGACCATGTTTTCACATGCATCTACTGTGGGCAAACATTTGCAGCAAGAATTGGCCTTACCAGCCACACTCGCCACCGCCATGGGTCGTAGTTATTAAGCCTTTTTGAAGCACAATGTACCAAACTATCGTCTGTCAAGACGGAAAGGTGCCAATGTGTATATAGACTTGTTTTAGTGTATGCTATTCAATTTACCTTCCATTTTTATTTTTACGTATACTGTGTAGGGGTGGGAGGATGTTTAGATAGGAAATATGAAATGGGGGGAGAAATGACGTTCTGAAAATACGGTGAAGGGGGGCACAGGCCAAATTTTTGATAGGAAGGGGGGAATGAAGTTCTGAAAATATGGTGAACGGGGGCTCGGGCCAAAAAAGGTTGAGAACCACTGTTTTAGAGCTATCAGTGAAAAGTCACTACTTATCTGGTGATTAACTTACACTTAGTTCATTTGCAAGACCTCCTATATTAGTACAAAACACAAGGTCATTTTCTTTACAAAAGAATGGAAGCAAACCTTGCTCTCTGCTGCGATAAAATGTAACCTTTATTTCAGCAGTCAGTAATGTTGTTTTCTTTCAATCTTGAAGCCAAAAGTTCTGAAGATTCCTTGGAGAGACATAGGTCACGGATTAAATCATTCAGTTCATGCTGGTCAAAGCGTTGAGCAGCTGGAAAATCATCTTTGAAATCACTATCACTGTCACTTGTCGTTCCGCATGCCACTGCTGTCTCATCTTCTAACAGGGAATCTGAAATCTGACTGAAAGTTGGTATGTCTTCTCCATGTGGAACAGTCGTCTAGCAGAATATAAATCTGGATATTTCCATTTTTAGTGATTTGTTTCCACTAATTCCCTTAATTTGGACAACGCAGAAATAGCAGTCATCATAGTGGTACTTGAAACAAGTAAAGAGTTTCAAGTACCTAGGAAGTATAATATCATCAAATGGCAAATAAGAAGACGAGATTGAAAATAGATGCAATAAGGCAAACCAACTCATTGGACAAATGGCCCAATACTAAAGAACAAACATGTATCAATAACTACTAAGAAAACTCTTTACAACACAATCTTCCTACCAACTCTTATGCTACCAATGCTAAACCTGGACAATGACAAAAAAATAGAAAAGAAAAATCACCAAACAGAAATGAGATTCCTGAGAAGAATACTCAATGTATTAAGAAGAGATAAGATCAGAAATGAAGAAATCAGGACTAAAGTGGAGGTTATAGCTGCACTAGATTTTATTGGAAGACAGCAAGTCAAATGGTTTGGCCATGCAGGTAGGTTACCAACTAACAGTATACCGCAACAAGCAATGATGTACAGACCAGAGAGAAGCAGAGAAAGAGGCCGACCACGTAAATGATGGACGCAGGGAATAACAGAGACCATGGGAATATCGATACATGAAGCCCATAAGCGGGCACTCTCCCGCTGTTTGTACTTCGCCTCGACACCGCAAGGTACAAGAGGAACATGATGAGATGAGATAGTGGTTCTTGGCTTATCTCCAAACCATTGGAATTCCAAATTTTAAACAGTTATTTTTCTCAAGTTCACTGTCGCATGTGTTCAACACATGATTTTCAAACAATATGAGGAGTTGGTCACCTAGTTTTACTTTACAGTAAGCAAAGTATGTTTTTTTTTTTTTTTTACAAAAACAGTAATATGCTTCCCATGCTTTTCTTTCAATGTGTACTCTCCACAAACATAACAGAATATATCTGGTGAAATAAAACATGCTCTTCTTGAAGATGATGTCATTCTGTGTTAGAAGTGTCAGCAAATAACTAGCATACTAACATGCATACAGTGGGTTAAAATCTAAAAAAGACAATTCTTTGAAGATTCTTGGAAAACTTAAACTGTAGGTAAACAACCAGTTTCATTTACAGTTTTTATTTCCAGAGCCTTATGCAGAAAATACTGTAATAATATTAATTAAATACATAATTGTCTATATCTAAAAAACTAGAGCTGCTAAAGACAAATATGTGTGATATTTGGATTTAGCAGGTCTCATTTATGCAAAATCAAGTGTAAAATGTTTGGCTGTAAAAAAAAACATAATAATAATTATTATAGCGATAGATATGTTTGCATTGTTATGTAGTTTAATTTATATGTTTCTCATTATGTGTGGCAGTTATTAAAAATATAAGCCTAACACCTGTTTGCCAAAATGCTTTCATGACATGTTAACAGGCTTTACTAATATTGTACGGGGGGCTTCACATTCAAAGTGTGATAGAAATTACAATAACTATGCCATTGTCTTGTAATCTGTCAATAATGTTGTTTAAGGATGTCAAGAGGGTTAAGCATGTGACATCATGGTGCAGATGTCATAAGGACAGTTTAAAAATGGCCACCCCACTTTTGACATATACCAAAGAAGAGCAGCATGCTGTTATCCGTTTTTTGATCAGTGAATGGGTGAAACCTATAGAAATTCATCAGCGAATGAAGGTCCGGTATGGTGATGCATGCCTGTCAGTCTCAGTCCAGCAAGTGTGTGAATGGAGTAGGAAGTTTCAAAACGCATGATTTCTGTGACAGACTGTCCAAGACTGTGTCAGGCACACACAGTAGTGACCCCATAGTCCATTGCAGCCGCTGAAGCCGTACAGGAAAACTGCCGATTGACTGTGAGTGACATTGCCGCACATCGTGACATCAGTCAAGATTCAGCACATCACATCATCCATGATTTGCTACAGTACTGCAGTGTATCTGCAAGATGGGTGCCATGGCATCTTGCACCAGAATTGAAACGACGACGCATTGATGCTTATTAAGAACTTTTGCAGTGCTTTGAAGCAGAAGGTGATGGTTTCCTTTCAAGAGTTTTACTGGAGATGAAACTTGGGTTCAATACCACGAGCCGGAAATGAAAAGAGCGAGCAAGGAATGGCCGTTCTCACCGAAACCAAAATAATTTCACACTCAGCCATCTGCAAGGAAGGTTAAGCTTACTCTCTTTTGGGATGAACAAGGCATTATTTTAGAGCACTACATGCCAAGAGGGAAAACTGTCACCAGTGATACCTATACAGATCTCAGCAATCATCTTTGACTTGCAGTCAAATCCAAATGACGTGGACTTCTGAGTAAAGGTGTCCTTTTGCAACATAACAATTCTTGACCCCCGCATACTTACTGCCCATGCAACGGTTGAAACCATCGAAGGCCTCCACTTTCAGTATGTACCACATCTCCCATATTTGCCAGACCTAGCCCCAAGTAATTTTCACCTGTTTGGACAACTCAAAGAGTCATTAGGAGGAAAGACTTTTCTGTCCGATGAAGAGGTACAGCAGGTGGTGCATGAGTAGTTACACACATGACCAAGAGAATATTTTTCTGCAGGAATCCTGTATTTATTGGCTCTGGAGGACATTGAACGCAGTGGTGACTACATTGAAAAATGATACATTTGTCTCTTACTTTTTCAGAATATATTCACCCCAAGACACAGCATTACTGTCCGGTGTCATTTGTGTGTTTGTTATTTGACCTATGCTGGTAAAATAGAAAATTATGAGACCTATGGTGCTATCTCAATGGTTTGATATAAATTATGTCCGTATTCCATAGTTGTAGGTTCATGTGTATGATAGACATGGCCAATGAAGACACTTTGTTTGGAGTGTCTAGTTGGTCATGCGTCGAAGTACACTTGTTCCTACAGTGAGGTGCCGTCGTCATTTGGAAGTGACAGGTTTGATCCCGGTCGTTAACTATAGCTTTCACATTTTATGTTGTCTAGTGCATCCTCTAATTTCTTCTACTTTCTTCTTCTTCTTCTATGAGCGCCAAACAATACTATGTATGTTTGTTTGTGAACTGTCTTAGTGGCCTCAAATAGTTCTCAAAATGATTTGCTGTGCAATTCACCCCCAAAAAAAAAACGTTTAAGATTTTCATTTGAATCCCCCTCTTATGTGTAGTATTTATTGCTTTTTAAAACTTTTGTGAATTGATGCTTTGATTATAATAGTAGAAATTGTGAACATTATTGGAATATTTTCTGAGTTTTTAATACAAAATCTCAGAAGTAGTTTTAAAAGTAGAAAATTTGCAATGAAATATTATGTTATGTTACAGGTATTTAACATCTATATGGCTGGTAGACATTTGTGTTCCAGAAGGTACAGAGAATTTGACACATTACATGGCAACTTGAAAAGAGAATTTCCAGACTTCAATTTTCCAAGATTGCCAGGCAAAAAACTTTTTACATTATCAGAACAACAGCTGGACCAGAGGAGACGAGGTTTGGAGTTGTATCTTGAAAAAGGTAGAATTCTTTGGGCATTTCATGATGAATTTTCACTTTTTATATTGCTTAATTTGTGTGCTTTATATCGTGAACAACTTGTTTACCATCTTGAATTCCCTACTTTATTTTGAGGTTCTTGCTCAAATTGTAGTTTATTACTTTATTATCTTAAAGAGTCTTCTTATTTTATCATCTTGAAGAATTTTCTCTGTATATCATCTTGATGTTTTTCCTGCATCATAAATAATTGTAAAGCTATATTGTCTCAAAGAATTTTCTTTCTTTATAGTTAGATCAACACCTTGGAGAATAGTCTTGTTGAAGTTATGTATTATCTTAAAGTATTTTTTCACAACATCATGTACACTCCCATCCCTCCACCCTCTCCCACACACATGTGCACACATGGTTTATGGCTGTTTTAAGGTGGTTGTGTATTTGTTTCATTACATATTTCCTCGAAAGGTTAGCTGAAAAAACTCTTGAAGTTGAGAACCATTGATTCATTGGAGGTAGGTTTGGGTGGCTGGCTTGATGAAACCTGTTGGATATACATTAGATGTCAGAGTGGTGAAGGGTGTCTAGTTTTTCCTTAAGAGTGTCATCAGAGCAAAATCTTTCTAGCTTGATTAAATAGAGTCTGAACCAAACCAAGCTTATATAGTATGGGAGCAAAGCTATTGAAATTAAATTATTGGCCCTTCCATATATGTGATCCATATACTCATCTCATCTCATCATGTTCCTCTTGTACCTTGCGGTGTCAAGGTGAAGTATAAACAGCGGGAGAGTGCCTGCTTATGGGCTTCATGTATCGATATTCCCATGGTCTCTGTTATTCTCTGCGTCCATCATTTACGTGGTCGGCCTCTTCCTCTGCTTCCCTCTGCTCTGTACATCATTGCTTGCTGTGGTATACTGTTAGTTGGTAACCTACTTGCATGGCCAAACCATTTGACTTGCTGTCTTCCAATAAAATCTAGCGCAGCTATAACCTCCACTTTAGTCCTGATTTCTTCATTTCTGATCTTATCTCTTCTTGATACGTTGAGTATTCTTCTCAGGAATCTCATTTCTTTGTTGTAATTTTTCTTTTCTCTTTTTCTGTCATTGTCCAGGTTTGACATTGGTAACATAGAGTTGGTAGGAAGATTGTGTTGTAAAGTGTTTTCTTAGTAGTTATTGATACATGTTTGTTCTTTAGTATTGGTGCCATTTGTCCAATGAGTTGGTTTGCCTTATTGCATCTATTTTCGATCTCGTCTTCTGATTTGTCATTTGATGATGTGATGATATTGATGATATTATACTTCCTAGGTACTTGAAACTCTTTACTTGTTTCAACGGTTGTTCGTTTAGGTGAATCGTTGTTGCTTTTTCTTCTTTAGTTATAGTCAATACCTCTGTTTTACTTGTACTAATTTTCATGTTATGTTCACTACACATTTCGTTTAGACTATTCATGTGGTCTTATAATTCAGCTTCCGATTTTGCTATTAGTGCTTGGTCGTCCGCAAAAAGGAGTTCTCTAATGGTTAGATTTGCAGATGGTTCTTCTTCTGTGTTCTCGTCATGCGGTGTTCTTGTGGTCTCTGTTTGGCTGGTTTCTTTATATATGTTGTCTATATATGTTATAAACAGTTTTTAGTTGGTTGGTTAGTCGACGTTCCAACTTCATGGCAACTGGTCGTCCCCATTATGCTCCATTCCTGTGCCAGTGAATATCACACAAAATGCTCCCCACTGTCCAATGTGAAAAGTGGAATAGGCAAGAGTCTCGGCAATCCAACAGCCCGCACAGGTGCACTGTGCATAATGCCGCCGCCAGAATGCCAACACAAAATTAATCCACGAAAAACCACAGTTCAACGTCGATGGACTCGGCAGTCACCAGAAAGACCTCATTGACCCGGGTTTTCTCACATGGCTCGGTCTTTTACCGCAGGGCGACCCGCCGAAAGTGTCGCACAAAGCATGAACTCCACAGCTTCAGCGCCGACTCCCAGGAGTCTCCTGAAAAATGCACCCGTGAACTGAAAGGGCAAATCAGTCAATTCAGCAACAGCTGGTAGCCATTATCCGAACATGCAGGTCACGGTACAGGACAGACGTAAAAGCATTCCACACGAATTTCACAGCTCACAGCGTCGTCCACGCACTCACTCAGTAGCAGGACGACGGAACCATGTACTACTAGTCCAACATCAGGAAAATGCGATTGCAAACCCTAGCTACAAGCATAAACATGCCACAAGTTTAAACGGTTCATCGCCTAACCGCCATGTTGGCGACCGGAAGTCCATATGTTATAAACAAGAGAGGGGACAGGACAACCTTGTACTCTGGATCTTATGGTGAAGGGTTCTGATTGTCCTCCAGTTGCTCTCACTATGCATTCACTGTTGTTGTATAAGCTTCTACATAGGTTTGTTAGATGTGTACTCACTCCATATTGTTTAAGGATTTCCCACAGCTTGTTTCTATCTACTCTATCAAATGCCTTTTCTTGGTCAACAAAGGCTAAGTAAAGTGTTTCATTGAATTCAATTGATTTTTCTTTAAGTTGTCTATGAGCAAAAATGGCATCTGTGCATCCTTTGTTTTTCCTAAATCCAAGTTGTGTTTTGCTTAGCTGGGGTTCTATAATAGTTCGTAATCTTTTCTCAAGAAATTTGTAAAATATTTTCCCAGTATGACTCAACAGTGAAATGCCTCTGCATTGTGTGCAATCTCTTTTGCTGCCTTTTTTTTCCAAATTGGGACAACTATGGCGTTTCCCCAGTCTGGTGTCTGTTGTTCTACCCAAACATGGTTGAATAGTCTATGTAGCCATGCTGTTCCTTCTTCTCTTGCTGCTTTAATTAGTTCATTTGGTATTTTATCTTGTCCTGGTGATTTGTTCAATGGGGCTAATCTGATGGCTTCTATAATTTCTTCTTTCATATGTCTGATTCTAGTTCTTCGGTGGCATCTGTGTCGGTTTCTTGAATTCCTGTGACATCTGATGAGATGTTGAGAAGTTGTTCGAAGTACTGTTTCCATCTTATTAGGATTTGTTTTTGTTCACTTATTTTTTCTCCATTTTCACTGTTAATTATTTCAGTTGGATCAAAGGGTTCTCCTCTGGTTCTCATTGCACTTATCTTTTTATAGAAGTTTCTAGTTGCCTCCTTGTAGTTTTTATTTTGAGTTTCTCCATACTCCTCCCAGTCTTTTTGTTTTTCTCTCTTTTCTATTCTATTCACATGTCTTCTCGCTATTCTATATTCTATGTAATCGCATTCCTGTTTGCTCTTCGACCACTTTCTGTATTTTTCCTTTTTGTCTTTTACAGCTTTCTTTACTTCTGCGTTCCACCAACTTGTTATTTTCTTTATCCGAGTTGTGCGTTTTTTCATGGTTCCACACGTTATCTTTGCAGTATTTAAAATGCTTGATTTGAACATCTCCCATTCTTCTTCCACTGTCTTTCTTTCTATAGGTAAATTTACAAAGATTTCAGTTAGCTCTTTTTTCATAATTTTCCCTCACTGCCTCGTCTTCGAGATTTTTTAAGTTTACTGATTCGCATGGCAAGTATTTTCCTGGTCTTTCCTTCCTTCTACTGATGGTTCTTATTGTGACAATGAGTTTATACTTCTTAGTTTTTCTACGAGCAGTATGAAGATCCCCTGCCGGCTTGCTAGGCCAGTCGCAGGTTTAGGACACAAATCTGACCATAGGGAGTCCATCCCCTATGGCGAGCCATATCCCCATATACCGACAGTGTAAAACAAGGTCCTTAATATTCGATGATCTGTTCTTCTAAGTGTGCGATAAAGATGTCCGCTAGAATGGGACCTAGAGGACTCCCCATAGCCACTCCATCTATTTGGCAGTAATATTTTTACAAGAAAATAATATTAATATTAGTTGTGCGGCGAGGATCCTCAAATACTTTGGGTAGATTTTTAACTCAAAATTTTGCCCGGGCAGCGTGTTAGGTTACTCTTTTACGATTTCCAACTGCCAAGGGATTTTTTAAGGGCGTCCGATCTCACTACCCAGAGACCAGGGGAAATTTTGTTACTAGTAAGCCCAAGTGAAACAATCCCGGCCGTCACTAGGGCTTGAACCTGGGACCTCCAGCACTCGAGGTGGACACCATACCTCGAGAACCACTCAGCCCCCCACCCCCACCCCCGCAGTAGGCCTAACTTTAGTTTTCTTCACTTTTATGCAATCACAGATTAACTTTACTGTTTCATCCAGGGGAATGTTAGTGAATAGTGACAGATACAGTGTCATTGGCACCGTGTGCTCGTGTTTAAGATCAATGGTGTGCAGCTCAAATGAATCTTTTAGCATTAAGGGGTTGAGTGATTGTTGCACTAGTTTCAGAATTTCGGGAGCCATCCTGTTTTGGGCAGATTTGACTATCAATAAAATAGGTCTAAGTGGTACCTTAGGCGTGTGCAGTTTAGGGAGGCCATAAAGTTGGGGAATTTGTGAAACATGTGGGTTGAGTAGCTGCTCTGTCACCTCACTGATGAATTCATTATCTAAAACTGGCCTATTTTCTCTTCTCACTTTTGCATTCAAGTCCCCTTGTTTTCTAGCTTTTATATCTAACTAAAATTTTGATGGTTCCGATACAATTCTTTTCTAATAAAATACTTATCCATCACCACTGCACAACTCTCCTTGTCTGGTTTTGGTATTACCAGTTTGTTGGCTTATAGTGATTTCAGAGTGGTGATGTGATGTTTGGTTAATGGACATTTCTGTTTAGATGGCATTATGCAATATTGATGTTCTATCTACCAATTTGGCTTTTAGTCATTCGACTGAGTCGAAAGAAGACAGTGTTAACTTGGACATTTGATCAAATAGCATTTCGACCTGAGCCTGTGACTCAACCTGGTTAATACATTTAGGTGGTATGCAGAACTTCAATCGATAAGCATGTAAAGCTTGTCTTGAACAGTGCTCTTTGAGTGTCAGTTGTTACAAATTAGTGACATATGTTAAATAATTCTATCTGTTTGTTGAATCTATGATCTATTTTTGCTGCTATTCTTTCATCACAAGATATTATGCTCCCCAAGTATTTAAAATGTTTAATTTGCTTTAGTTTTGGATTTTTATGATTTTAAAATATGATTTTCTCTTGACATATCTTGACATATTTTGTTCTTTTGATGCTGTGTAATGGTTGCCTATGAGCCCTTGTAAGTTAACTTCTATAATAATTGGAAGGCTTGACCTTTGCAAAGAGATTTCAACACCTGTTGTTTTTTATTAGTTTGTGAGTGTTTTTTTTTACTGATTTTCTTTATGTAGGTGATGAAACAGTCCTACAAGCATATGACTTTTTCTAAATTGCTTTTTAATGATATAACCTGCATAGTTGGATAGCTCTTGAAAAAACAAATCCAACGATACCCTATTCAAGTCTGTGGGTCAATTTTAAGCCGAGATATTAATGTTTGTGTGTAAGTTTATCATTTACAAGGAAGATATAAAGAAAACGGTTTGACCTTTCCACTTTTTGTGACCCTATCTACACACACAACTGTTGGTTGCACTGTCGTCGAAAAAAACAAATCCAACGATACCCTATTCCAATCTGTGGGTCAATTTTAAGCCGAGATATTAATGTTTGTGTGTAAGTTTATAAATTTACAAGGAAGATATAAAGAACTTTAATAGTCGAAAATGACAAGATTTACATAAAAATGGATGATACATCTAATAACACATACTAGAACAAACAAATACATCTACTAAAACGTGATTTGTGGGTCTACTTACGTCTGAAAAGGTCACTCTGCATCTCTGTCCGAGAAACGAATTTCAGAAACGAATTTCAGAAACACGAGATGTACACATGTAAACCGAGGAGGGAAAAACTATATAAAGTAATTGGTCCCTTTTTTAACACGAACTTGAAATAATCGGGGAATTTAACATAACGAGTACTCTATATATCCTTTAAATGGAGACACCAAAACAAAAAAACGAAAATTAATGGAAAAAATCTCCGGTAAAGTACGGCAAATCGGAACGAAAGTATCTAGATTAGAGAAGTTAAGATTTTGACAATCAAGATCTTTTGAGCATGGCATGAGGAGAATAAACATGAAATCTTCATGACAACTGGCAGTCCATGAAATCTTCATGACAACTGGCAATCCTGATACATTTTAGACCAAGGGAAAGAGAAAGATGAATATCTTGATGCCTTGGCCAAATTGCACTATCAAGACACAAAATGATTTGAGACAGGTGATCGTATATGGACTGCGCCTGGCCCTGCAGCTAGCAGGGCTAGGATCGGCTAGCCTCTCCGAGGAGGGGTGAAAAGTGAAAATTAGTAGCCTGCCGACGACCCGCAGACTACACAAGTCAATCCCACCACCACGTGGTGTAGACAGGGAAACTATGACTGCGAGGTCATGGGCCAACGGGGTTCTGGCTCACCAGGGTGGATGAACTCCTTTTGGTCAGATTTTTGTCCTAAACCTGCAACTGGCCTAGCAAGCTGGCAAGGGATCTTCATACTGCTCGTAGAAAAACTAAGAAGTATAAACGGACTGACCCTAATGGATATAGACCTGGTAATGTTAAAGTACTAGAGATAGATCAGCGATTCGAAAAGTTGGCACAGTGAACACCTGCAGTTTTAATAATAAAGAATAAGAACTTACAGAAAAAAAAAGAGGAAAATTGGACTGATGGGAATTGCAGACACCTGAATAAAAGGGAATGGATGCAAGGAGATCTACCACAGTTATACGTTTGTCTACTCCAGAGGGGAACAGCAAGAAAGGGCAAGACAAGGTGTAGGAATAGTCATTGAACTATGGCTAGCAAGAAGTATATTAGAAATAAAGTATATATCAGAAAGAATCATAACAGTGAGAATAAAAGAACAGACAATTACAACATATGTACAAATATACGCACCATGTAATACAAACAAAAATGAGCAAGAATGCGAGAAGTTCTTCGAGGACATCCACAACGTACTAAATCAAATAGAGAAGCAGGACAGCATCATAGTTATGGGAGACATCAATGCAAGACTAGGACATAAGAGAACAGGCATAGTAAAACATCTTGGAACATTTGGAGACCAACATAAGCATAGAGACGGAGCCGGCTACATGGCGAAGTGGTTACAGACGCGGTTCGTGATCCCACATACCCGCATTCGAAACACAGCTGCGTGTGATTTGACAGCAGACAGCATTGCGTTGGTTTTTTATGAATTGGTATGGATGCCAGTCGTTCAGAAAGCAATGACAAAACTACTAAACGTAAACTTGCCAAGAGGTCACAACAGCAACAACAACAAAAATACTGGTGTTGACTGCAACTTCTTGTAAAGGATATGCAACTAACTTTTTTTTTATAATGATAGAAATAATAATGGAAGTAGACTGATAGAGTTATGCTGCCATCATGACTTCTGCCTAACAAACACATTTTATAAACACAAAGACTCACAAATATACATCTGGTATAAATTGAATCTTTCTAGATACCAAAAGCCAAATTGATTTTATATTAACAAGAAATAACAGAAAGAGAAATGTATTAGATGCAAAAGATTACTAAATATAATAAAACCCCAGCTTAGCGAAACACATCTTGGATTCATGAAAAATGATTCATGATTTATCCATACACAGATGCCATTTTTGCTCTTGGGCAACTTATCGAAAAATCAATCAAATTTAATGTACTCTGCTTAGCCTTTGTCAACTAAGAAAAGTATAGAGAGTAGATAGAAACAAGCTGTGGGATATCCTTAAACGATATGGAGTGAGTACACATCTAACAAACTTATGTAGAAGCTTATACAACAGCAGTGGATACATAATTAGAACAAATGGAGAACACTCAGAACCCTTCACCATAAGATCCGGAGTACGACAAGGTTGTGTCTTGTCCCCTCTCTTATTAATAACATATATGGACAGCATATGTAAAGAAATAGCCAAGCAGAGACTGCAAGAACACGCGAGAGGTACATCGGGAAAACAAAGCGCCTCGTCAACCAACACAGAACTGGCACTATTAGCCACCGGACGCTGATGCATATGCTGGGGGGAGGATCTGAGCACCTATGGACATGTCCGGAGTGCAATGAAGTTACCCCAACTGATAACTGACTGCATGGCGAACAAAACACAGAAGAACCAATGGTAAATTACACCATTAAAGAACTCCTATTTGCGGATGGTAAAGCACTAATAGCAAAATCAGAAGCAGAATTACAAGACCAATGAATAGGCTAAACGAAGTGTGTAGGGAACATTACATGAAAATTAGCACCAGAAAACCTAGGTAATGACCATAACCAAAGAAGAAAAGACAAACAGAGATTCATCTACAAGAATACCGCCTGAAACAAGTTAGTTAGTTAGTTAGTTAGTCGAGGTTCCAACTTCACGGCAACGGGCCGTCCCCTTTATGCTCCATTATTATGAAACAAGTAAAGGACTTCAAGTGCTTAGGAAGTATATCATCAAATGGCAAATCAAAAGACGAGATAGAAAATAGAATCAAGAAGGCAAACCATCTCATTGGATAAATGTCACCAATACTAAAGAACAAACATGTGTCAATAGTTACTAAGAAAGCACTCTACAACTCAATCTTCCTACCAACTCTATGCTACCAATGCCTAACCTGGACAATGACAGAAAAAGAAAAGAAAAATCACAACAGAAATGAGATTTCTGAGAATTTTACTCAGTGTATCAAAAAGAGAGAAGATTAGAAATGAAAAAAATCAGGACTAAAGTGGGGGTTATAGCAGCATTTGATGTCATTAGAAGGCAGCAAGTAAATGGTTTGGCCATGTAACTAGGTTACCAACTAACAGTATACCACAGCAAATAATGTAGTACAGACCAGATGGAAGTAGAGGAAGAGGTCGACCACGACCACATAAACAATGGACAGAGGGAATAGCAGAGGCTATGGAAATCTCGATACATGAAACACATGAACGGGCACTCTCCCGCTCTTCATCTCGACACCGCAAGGTACAAGAGGAGCAAGATCAGACGGGGATGAGATCGTATGAGGTGGTGAACAATGATTACCCACACTTATCAGCATAGTAAATGATAATGATTAGGTTATGAATTACATTGTCCTGAAGATCTTGCTGTCTGGTCTTGGATGATGATGAGTTATCATCGTAAGGAATTGTCTTGTTTCATCATCTTGAAGAATTGTCTTGTTTCATCATCTTGAAGAATTGTCTTGTTTCATCATCTTGCATTATCATTTTCATTAAATTGTCATGTTTTATCTTGATGAAAGACTTAAAAAACGCCATGTTACTGTGTAGTTAGACTAATGTAGCTGTTAAATGAGTGTTGTCAAGTTATAATTGTGTTTCATATGTGATAAACAGCTAACTTCTTCTTCAGGACTTTTATCATGTGGAGGAATGATGTTAACATCTTGAGATGCATGTGAAACATCTACCAATATAGGCCACTAGACATCAGATGGAAGAGAGTACTGACTGACTGCATAAATATACATGAAATATGAAAAAAGCCAAACAGAATAGTGATAGATATCTGTAAAAACACTGAGATAGAAAAAGATTTGCCTTTTAAAAAAAAAAACATGCCACCTATCACAAGAGAGAAATGGAGCCAGTATATTCAGGACCACCCCACTGCAAGAAATTCCACTATCATAGTATAAAAACAAAGCTGCTTGACAAAATGGTAAGCTAGGACTCATTCCCCACAGTTTTGAAAACATGCCTTGAATACTACCCAGCCATCCAGGCTTAACAGATAACTTGTTATTCAGGCTACCTGAACTCTTGAGTTCTTTGATTGCAACAATGAAAACCGCTCAAACTATGAAGCTCAGGTTGTTGCAATAAGAGTTGCCATTGAGCTGTTAACTAACAGTTTGTTCTTGTGAAGCTAAAGCCCTGTAACTCAGTGATTTTCAGTGTTACCTTCTCAGTCCAGTAATTACTAACAGTCTCTTGGTATAAACGCAGACATCTCTTTAGTAAGTTCAGGAAATCAGTTTCATAACATACTCCATCAGTATGACCTTACAATCACAGTAACTTTCTTGAAAAGGAGAGAACTAATGAACCGCCTACCTCAGAGTTAACGTAAACACACAACACCCACTGCATAGGGAAATTAGAAAGGTGACGGGCAGCAGGTTAAAAAGAGAAAGATCGTGGATGGGTCAAGCCGAAGACATTCTTCAATAGGTGTGTTCACTGGAGGGCTTAGAACCTGTCGAGGAGTGGGTACAAGTGCCAACAGATTTCTGTACGCCCTTTTCAGTTTGCATCCAACTAGACAGAAAATGCAGACAAGAAAATATGGCCGCTGTGGAGGCGGAAGTACAAGCGTTGATTTTCGAGAATTCGTTAGACGGTGATGCTGTCATCTACACGGATGCTCGTTCGTCCAACATGTGAGAAGCTCATGGGCCTTTACGGCGCGGACCGGACGGAGAATTGTGAAGGAGGACTCTGGTGCTTTTGTTAAGACCACAAGTAACCTGACTATGGAAGTCATGGCAGTAAGTAAAGCAATAACATGGCTCAAGACATTTACTAGGGCATGTTTCCTTAGCAACTCAGTGAGCATGCTCAAGAGGATAGAGATGGGGTGGATCTGAAGAGAGTGGTTGCTGTGTCTGGAGCGGTCTCGGCTGACAAAGTTTCATCTTCGTGCCAGGGCATGCGGGAGTACAAGGAAATGAGCTGGCTGACAAGCTCGCAGGTAATGCTAAGGTGGAGGGCGGGCACGCCATGGACCAGGCTGACATTCTGAATGCTCTACGAGAAGTAAGACTTGTGCGAGAACCTAGTGATGACTGCGAATCTACAACCATGGTCAGACTGCGAGAACAGCAAATCAAAAGAGGGGTGGCCAAACAAGAACACTATGCAGGAAGCCAAAGAAGATTGATAAACCAACACAGAACTGGTGTCGTTAGCCACTACACACTGCAGGAGTTGCTGAGGAAGGGATCCGAGCACTTATGGACTGAATGGTTCGATGTGCAATGAGGATGATCTGTCGACTAACTAACTAACTAAACCTGCTAAGCAAAGAGCTGTAAATCAGCAAATTTTTAGGCAAAGAGAATGACTGTTTACTGATTCACTGCCAAAAAAAAATTGGGTTTGGACCAAACAAAAATTGATGGCGAAAAATGGGAATTAGAGGAGTGTCACAATAATGATGTTAAAATGTTGTATTATATATCAAATTAAAGGGGATTGCACAGTTAACACTTCAATATTGCTACTTTGCTTGCTGCTTGCTTGCTTGCGTTCGCTGGCTGTGAACTCCAGCGTGAAGTCCTGTAATGTCGGATGAAGACATCCTGCTGTCCAACATCAGTGTGATGTCATACTGGACAGGTTTACGTGAGTATCCGTAGCCCCATTTCTGGCTTATTGGTGTGCAGACTGGTGGTTCCTCGCCATGCAGGCAGATACTCTCCGATTTCAGAAGAATCAGCGATCTTACTACATTAGCCAGGACCCCGAAAGGACCTGTTGCCCTGGATGCACGAATAGGACATGTTAGTAGGTCTTGGCCAATATAGAACCTGGCCCTGGTGCCTTGGAAACACCTCTGCGTCCCTGCTACTTTTAGAAGAGGTTAAAAATATCATCATAATATTGTTAGATTTTGTAAGAAAAATATAGAAGCAAGGGTCGGCAATTATTTAAAATTTTCACTTACTAAGGCACCACTTCTCCGACTTTGATGATAATCCAATTAAATTTACTGAAGAATGATAAATACACCACTTTTCTTCATCAATAATACAAGAACTTCCCCTTAACACCATCAAAACACAATTCATAAGCATAATTTGACGTGCCATCATGACGAGATTTCACTGTTAGTTTTTTTTCCATATGATCACCTGCTAAATAATTTAAGTGAATAACCACATTACTGCATGTGTTAATCAGTTTCTGAATCTTTCACAAAGTCCTTTAAATCAGAATAACTATATCTCAAATTGTCTAAAACGATAATCTGATGTTAATCTACGAGGTCGAGAACCACTGGGCATTGCCATTTCTAAAATCAGAAAATTAACCACCAGAGTTTCACAAGTAATTTTTCTCAAACCACACTACACACTGCTTTTCCAATATTTCGAAAAGGCATATCTTTTTCCTGTTCAAATTCTCATTTACCGGGCACTAAAATTGCGGAAGATACGGGAAAAGGATCAAATAACACACTGTCAACATTCAGCCGATTAATGGGCTTATGGCAGTTTAGGGTCATTCAATTTAGGCGATAAAGTGGCTCACAGCAGTGAAGCAGTTAAAATTCCTTAGCTAAAAGTCAGTGACAGCATTGCTGGCCTCAGTATCTTGAACAAGTCTAATTTTCAGGGGCATACCAAAGCAAATAGCTTACTTGTCTTGATGAATTTTTTTTTTTTTTTTTAAATGGCATTGTCATCATGTATCAGGTCCTCTGCAGAAAATGGCTGTTATGACAGCTGAGCAAACACCCCTTGACACTTTCATGCCCCAGGCGTCAATACAACAATAACGCCTTTACATCTGATGTCTGTCTTGAACACCTGCAAACCCACTTTTTTATTCTAGGGTAGAGAGGATCTGCATCTTCATAAGAATAGCATTGGGCTGCCAAGAATGGACTCAGCAGCACTAGAATAAACATAAACATTAGTAATGTAGATATATTCAAGTTCTTTAAGAAAATCCACATTGTGTTTCATGATACAGTGTTGGTCATACAAAATACTCATCACCACCACCATCTGCCTTGCTGAGGAAAGTGGGCAATCATGGAGTTCACCTTCTCACATGATACCAGAGTCTTGGATCAGGCCTGTATTCTTGTTCTGATTTGCCATGCGGTCAAGCCATCTAGATAAGTATCTCTTTGATTTCCTCTTGCTCTTTTTCCATTCATTTTTGCTAGTTATGACCAAATTTTCATACAAAATATTAGACTTTGATGCCAGTGAATCCACATCATTGTCTAGAATGAATGATACCACAACAGATAATTAACAAAATATTAGGCAAAATGTTGACAGCATCCTATGCTACAAATTGTCAGCATTTAATTGAGATTAATTCTCTCTTGAGCTAAAATTTAATATTCTTCATCTGCATTTTTTTTGATTTTGCAAGGATGCTTATGTGAACTGACTGAATGATTTGATATAATTTGTAGCAATTTCATCTGTTCTTTCAGTTTGTGCTGTCAGAGTAATTGGTGAAAGTGAAACAATGCAAGAGTTTCTTGCTGCAGGAGACTTGGATGAGGTATAATGCATTTAACTGTTGCATCTAAAAATTAGGCCTTCTTGTCAATGTAATATTGATCGTATTGTGTAATATTCAGTCACCAAAAGTGTTGACCTAACACCACTTCTCCAATATGCTCATTGTCAGAATAATGCATCTTTTGTAGGATCATGCGATAACTCTTTGGATTCTGCATATTCTAGCAAAGTCTGAAATGATATGGTACAAGCAGCCTTTGATTATTTAATTAAAGCTGGAGGAAAAGAAAGCATACAAATTTATCATGCATTATGTAAAAAGGTATGGAAATATGGTATATGGCCAATAACAAAAAGGACAACCTGAAATTATGCACCAACTATAGAACTGTTGCCCTGATCAGTCATGCAAGTAAAATTCTACTAAAAGTCATAATGGGAAGACTCTGTATGAAAATGGAAGAAGAGACTAATGTGGTTCAAGCTGGACTTAGACAAGGAAGAGGAACAAGAGATCATGTACTCTACATTGCGTTTAATTATAGAGAAGTGTAGAAAATCTAATGTAAACCTATTCTCATATTTTGTGGATTATTCAAAGGCATTTGACTATGTACAACATCAGAAACTTTGGGAAATCATGAGGAAAATGGGCTTTCCATCACATGTAGTACAGGTAATAAAAATGGTATATCTAGACCGGTGGGAAAATCCCCCCCCCCCCCCCCCTCCCGGGGAGAATGTAAGGTTTTTTTGGGTGGGGTTGAGGGGGGGGGGGGGGGAATTAAAATTATTTAAAAATCACGTTAATACAAGAACCGATTACTTAATATTGTTTTTCCCTCCATACTTTACAGTTCTGTACTTCTCGCTCTTCTTAAATTTCATTTATAACGTAAGTAGACCCACAAATCATGTTTTATGTAGACGTCTAGACTTGTTCTAGTATGTGTTATTAAATTTAGCTTCAATTTTTACGTTTACTGTGTAGGGGCCGGAGGGGGGATTTATAGGGAGGAAATATGAAGAAAAAAAAGGGGAGGGGGGTGACATTCTGAACATATGGTGAAGGGGTGCATGGACCAGAAAAGGTTGAGAACCACTGATCTAGACCAACAAGCAGTGGTTAGAATAGGTGGTGAGACATCAGATTGGTTTGACATCAAGCAAGAAGTCTGTCAGGGCTGTGTGCTGTCCCCTTATTTGTTTAACCTGTATGCCGAAAATATGAGAAATATCAGAGATAATATAACCAAGGAGCAATATGATACCTTAAATATCGGTGGTCATGAAATACCAAAGATTTGATATGCTGATGATACAGTATTACTATCCTCATCACAGAATTGTATAGAAATACTAATAATCTCAAACCCAAAAGAATAGTGAAAATCACAACTTATATCTTAACGTAGCAAACAGATAATGCATACAGATAAAACTAATATGGATAAAGAAATAAATGTTATTGAGGGGAAAAATTGGAGGTGGTGGAAAATTTTGAATATTTTGGGTCATTAATTACCAACAAAGTTGACACAATGAAGGAAATTAAACGACAACTATCAATTGCACTTCAAAGACTAAAACAACTGAATAAATTATGGAGTGGGACAGACAGAACTACAAAAATTAGATTTTTAAGAGCATGCATTTTCCCCATTTCCAACATACGCCTGTGAGACCTGGACATTTACTAAACAAGCTGAACAGCGCATAAATGCCTTTGAATATAAATGTTATAGATGAGTTCAAAGAATATCTTGGGTAAAGAAAAGAACAAATGCATCCATACTTCAAGAGCTGAATATTGAAGAAAGCTGGCTATTAAAGACGATAAAACAAAGAAAATGTAAATATTTTGGTCACTTGAAACGTCATGAAAGTTTGGAGAGAACAATAATGGAGGGGTATATGCCTGGGAAGAGAGGACAAGGAAGGCCAAAGAGAAGATGGGTGCAGGATGTGGTGGATGATCTCCAGATGGGTGTATCGGACGAGGGACATCTTGCTTATGATCAAGAGGTTTTCCAGAAGGTTGTTATGGGAACAAGGTTCTGCAAGGGACATGCTACTGAATTGATAAACACAAAGCCATCTTTATAGATAATCACATCACTAGGACAAGAGTAACCCTGAATTAATTGCTGAATTTCTACTTCTGTAGCGACTGCTGGCAGTTCTTATATGTATTAACATAAATTCTGGCCGCTTCAGTTACAAGAAAATAAACTAAATATTAGATACTATTTGGTGATTCCTCAAATATTCTTCAAGTTCCCACAGCAAAAAAAAAAATAAAAAAATACATTACACTCTATGTGCTTATTCAGCTGGACATATGGATAAAATAAATTTCAACATATGGCTGTGGATCTTAGACAATTAGTAAACAAGTAAGAAAATTCCTTGAATGCAGTATATAATTTTTATATGGACAATTAAAGGTAGTAATCTAAATCTTTTGAAAGAAGCAAAACTAACAGACATCAAAAAGAAGCATTCTGTATTTCTAAGCCACATCTTGAGAAGAGAGAAGCATAAATATAATGTAACAACTGATAAGATTAATGAAAATAAAGATAGAGGAAGGCAGCAAAAGGAGATTCTCAACTGCCTGTTAGTACCACACACATATTTTGCATTTTAGTACAGTAAGTGATGCATGCTAGAGAAGAATGAAAATTGGGATGAAGCATGATTGCTAATGTCATTTGAAAGGCACATGATGATAACGATAGTGATGGACAATTAAAAAAAAAAATTTGTAATGTATCTCTTAATTCTTATTATATCTTCACACAGACAGTTAAACATATTGTCTGTTTACAAAAGAAAAATATCCAAGTGGATTTTGCTGATTTGTGTGTGTGTTTTGTTTTGTTTTGTTTTGTTTGAATCTGTTCTGGTGTATTTTTAACTCTGAATATTGTTCACAACAACAGGCTGATGGCACAAGTGAGGTAGAGCTGAAAGTCCTTTTGCCAGACAAAAACTTATGTATTGTATCTGTATGTAGATCAGATAATGCGGATGCAGTTTTTAAGGTAAGTCACAGACAGAGACTTATTTCAGCTCATTGAATGCATTTAGTACATGTACTCTGGTGACTTTAACAGAAAGCAAAGATATAATAGGAAGATGGAAGGAGTAATGTGAAGAAAAGTACAAAGACATGATAAAGAACCCAGATAATATGCAGGAAAGTGAAGAGAAAGAACCAGAACCTTTATTAGCCCTTTGCAGGGCACAGGATTTTACTTTTTGTAACTCTGATCGGGCAACATTTTTCCGGATGTAGGTCATATTTAGGGTTACGTTAGGAAAAAACATCAGATCTAAGCTGTTAGTGAACGGATTTTTAAAAATTAAAATAAAAAATGAAGGAAAATGAATGCAGATTTATTAATTTACTCATGTGTTAAATAAATAATCCAATGTTGCTTACATTTAGGTTGTTTTTGTTGGAACCCATGCTCGATCATTTATCTGTTCGATCTTTTTGTCTAGCATGCCCATTTGTTTGATCGGCAATCATTTTTAAAGCCTCCGAGAGATCCAAAATATGTACTGCTAAAGCTGATATCACTGATAGATATCTAGCTCCGATTCACAGCACTTCAGTGTCACTTAAATTGAATCCAGTAAAATCTTCGCTATCACTTGAAGAATCGACAAAATCCATTTTGAAAAACAAAGCGTAAATACCCTGAAAACTAAACAAAAATCTGAGCAAATCGCTTGCACACGCTTGCAAATGGCGCACATGTGAACTACTTATCGATAATACCGGACGTAAACAATTGGAAGTCTCAGAAAGCCACGAGATTGTGTTTTTACAACGCTTAATAATTATAAACGCTTTATAACGTTTTGCCCTTTCCGGGGTGAAAAAGCTCTGGGCCGTCCTGCCCGTAAAGGGTTAGAGAAAGTATGATCAGGAATACAGTCTGAAGAAAGGGAAGTCACCAGGTTGTGACAATATATTAACGGAAGTAATCCAAGCAGGAGGAGAAGCTAGTATCTGTATCTACCATGTGAAAATCTAAAGTAGCCCTATTTGGCTCAAAGAATGGAAAAGAACATTCTACATCCCTCTCCCAAAGAAAGGAAATTTTAAATTGTGCACCAATTATCAAACCACCACACTAATAAGACATGTTTGCAAAACCCTCCTGTGGATTTCATCAAGAAGGAGGTTGAAAAATTTGAAAATGAATTACAGGATGTACAGGCAGGTGGTTTCAGAAAAGGCAGAGGAATCATATCTTCAACATGTGAACCATCTCTGGTTTGAGGTGCAAAAGGGAGTAATACAGGGCTGCATTCTCTCACCATACCTATTCAATATATAGTCAGAAAATGTAATGAGAAATGTCAAAAATGATGAGATCTGAGAAAATGTTTATACATTCATGATTGGTGGAAATCTCAGGCAGGTGGTTTCAGACAGGACAGAGGGACAAGGACCCATATGTTCAACATTTGAGAAATGCAGAGGGTGCAGTGAAGATTATTATACTTGTTTCATAGACAACAATAAGGCCTTTGTGTGCAGCATCAGAAATTGTGGAACATCATGAGAGAGGGTTTCCAGAACATTTGATCCATTTAATACAATCATTATACAGTAGAGTCTGGATAAGTAGAAGTCACAGGGGCCGAAGGACCTTTGTGTTTATTAATTCAGTAGCATGTCCCTTGCAGAACCTTGTTCCCATAACAACCTTCTGGAAAACTTCTTGATCATAAGCAAGATGTCCCTCGTTCGATACACCCATCTGGAGATCATCCGCCATATTCTGCACCCATCTTCTCTTTGGCCTTCCTTGTCCTCTCTTCCCAGGCATATACCCCTCCATTATTGTTCTCTCCAAACTTTCATGACGTTTCAAGTGACCAAAATATTTAAATTTTCTTTGTTTTATCGTCTTTAATAGCCAGCTTTCTTCAATATTCAGCTCTTGAAGTATGGATGCATTTGTTCTTTTCTTTACCCAAGATATTCTTTGAACTCATCTATAACATTTATATTCAAAGGCATTTATGCGCTGTTCAGCTTGTTTAGTAAATGTCCAGGTCTCACAGGCGTATGTTGCAATGGGAAAGATGCATGCTCTTAAAAATCTAATTTTTGTAGTTCTGTCTGTCCCACTCCATAATTTATTCAGTTGTTTTAGTCTTTGAAGTGCAATTGATAGTCGTCATTTAATTTCTTTCATTGTGTCACCGTTGTTGGTAATCAATAACCCAAGATATTCAAAACTTTCCACCACCAATTTTTCCTCATTAACATATATTTCTTTCTCCATGGTAGTTTTATCTATATTCATTATCTTTGTGTTTGCTATGTTAAGATATAAGTTGTGATTTTCACTATTCAATTGGGTTGTGGCTATTAGGTTTTCTGTACAATTTTGTTTTGTGGATAGCAATACTGTATCGTCAGCATACCGAATCTCTGGTATGTCATGACCACCGATATTTAGGGCATCATATAGCTCACTGTTTATATCATCTCTTACATTTCTCATTATATTTTCGGCATACATGTTAAACAAATAGGGGGACAGCACACATCCCTGACAGATCCTTGCTTGATGTCAAACCAATCTGATGTCTCGCCATCTGTACTGCTGCTTGTTGGTCTAGATAGAACATTCTTATGAGTTGTATTACATGTGATGGAAAGCCCATATTCCTCATGATTTCCCAAAGTTTCTGATGTTCTACACTGTCAAATGTCTTTGAATAATCCACAAAACATGAGAATAGGTTTACATTAAATTCTCTGCACTTCTCTATTATTAAACACATGTTGAGAATGTGATCTCTTGTTCCTCTTCCTTGTCTAAATCCAGCTTGAACCACGTTAATTTCTTCTTCTATTTTCTTACGAAGTCTTCCCATTATGATTTTTAGTAGAATTTTACTTGCATGACTGATCAGGGCAACAATTCTATAGTTGGTGCATAATTTCAGGTTGCCCTTTTTTGGTATTGGAATGAAGATAATTCTCTTCCAATCTTTTGGCCATATACCATATTTCCATATCTTTTTACATAATGCGTGATAGATTTGTATGCTTTCTTCTCCTCCCGCCTTAATTATTTCAGCTGGTATCTCATCACATCTATTCTTCAGGTTCTTTATTGCCCATGCAATTTCATCTAATGAGGGTTCAGGTTCTGTCTCTGCTGTCATTGGCTCATGTATCTCATTCATATCCTCACTGTCGCTCATATCATTTCCACTGCAGTACTCCTGCCATCTTTCTAGAATTTGTCTAGATTCTGTTAAGGTATTTCCTATCTTGTCACAGATAACATTCAATTGAGGTTGAACATTTCTTGTCAATAATTTAATTTCTTTGAACATTTCATAATCTCTTCCAGTCTTATGATATTGCTCTATTCTGGTACAGCAATCTTGTATATATTGATTTTTGTCCTTTTTTGTGTTCTTTCTTATTTCTCGAGTTAAAGATTTATACTTCATCCTGCTGTTATCGGATTCACCTCCTTTCTGTTTCAGTTCCCTTCGTTGTTTTATTAATTCTAACATGTATGATGCAATCCATTGCTTAAGTTGCTTTTTCTTGGTTGGAATTAAATCATTGGCTGCAGTTATCAAGATATCTCTAGCTTGTACTGCCAGTTCATCAAGTGTCATTTCCTCTTGTACAGACATCAAGACCCCAAAACGATTCCTAACTTCTACGTTGTATGCATCTGGTATTTTTGTGAGATCAAAACGAAGTGGCCTTGGTCCTCGGGCAAGCTTTTTGAGTTTTAATTTCAGATCTGCATCTAGTAACTGATGATCTGTATCACAGTCTGCACTTTGTAGGGTTTTTGCAGATGTTATGCTTCATCTCCATCTTCTTTGTATTAAAATATAATCTATCTGATGTTTGGTAATACTGTCCAGGGACTTCCATGTGAAGAGTCTTCATGTTGGCTATCATTAACTCATTTTCTGTGCAAAATTCAATTAATTTGTCACCTGCATCATTTCTATTTCCCAATCCAAATTTTCCTAAAACGTATCTCTCATTTTCAGCTCTTCCTGAACCTACTTTCACATTAAAATTTCCCATTATTATTGCTATATCATTATGACCAATCTTATTTAATGTGTCTTGCAGTGTGTTGTAAAAATCTTCAATTTCGTCTTCCTCTGCTGTTGAAGTAGGTGCATATATCTGTATGAGAGTTGTGTTTTTTGTATATAATATCTATAATTAATAATATCTTTTTGTATATAATATATATATAACAAACACATGGCATCCATGGATATAGCCTCCCTATTCACTAACGTTCCATTAGAGGAGACGGTGAAAATAATAAGGGAACGCATTGAAGACAAACAACTAAAATTAGGCATACCAACACCTATTCTGGAGAGGCTACTACTACTATGTACCGCCAACATACAATTCAATTTTCTAACTAAGTCATACCGCCAAATTGACGGAGTGGCCATGGGGAGTCCTCTTGGTCCTATTCTAGCGGACATCTTCATGGCACATTTAGAAGAAAAGAGATCCTCAGACATCAACAACTTGGCCTTTTACCGTCGTTATTTGGACGATATACTAATTATCACCACAGATGAGCTACAAGCAACATCGTTTCATGCCACAATGAACAAGACGCATAAAAACATCTCTCTATCTATGGAACACGAACACAACGAAGCGTTACTGTTCCTATATATTCTAATGAGACGTAGAGCAGACGGAACAATTCAAAGATCGGTGTATCGCAAAGGGACATGGACTGGCCAATACCTAAATTTTCAGAGCTTCACACCTGTCCAGTACAAACGGGGCTTAGTACGGACCTTGTTTGACCGTGCTAGAAAGATATACACCCAGGACACACTGACAGAGGAATTTGAAACTCTGAAGAATGTCTTAAACCTGAATGGGTACTCCACAGGATTTATAAAGCGCCACTGCCAACAGCCCAAACCCAAAGCAGACGTAACTACAGTCCCTAAACTCAAGGTATTCATCCAGCTAACCTTTCGAGGGGATGACGTAATGCAGCGTCTACAAGACCGGCTTACTACAGCAGTAGGCCGAACATTCTGTGCGGCAACTCCAGTCATTAGATATAAAACCGTACCGATTCCTACACCAGCAGTCAAAGAGCCTGTTCCTCTGTACGCCACAAACAATTGTATTTACCAATTCACATGTAGATGCCAGGCCGTTTACATTGGTAGAACAGAGAGACAACTTAACAAACGGGTGTCAGAACACATACCTCAATGGGTCAACAAGATACAACACACAGGAGATGCTAGCCTCGTGGGGTCGACACACCGGAATCTCCCGGCGTCTTCAATCGGTAGGCACATTGTCGACAGTGGTCATATGGTGGACAGAGACACTGCATTTCGCATGTTGTTTAACACACAAAATACTCGCTTGTTAAAATTTGCAGAAGCAATTATGATCTATCAACGCAAGCCAGAATTGTGCAAACAGAAAGACATGTTAGTCAGCTTAAAATTACCGTGGTAGATAAGTGACATTACTGTGCGAATATGTGTATATTTCAACTTGAAGGATTTATCTAGTTAATTCACGTAAGTTGTGTGATTTCTGCAGTATGTACCTGACGAGATGCAGCGAAATATGTCAGGCAATAAATCGTGCAATTTATTGTTTGTGTCTTCGTTATTCAAAGTATATAATATCTTTATTTTATAAAAATCATTACCATATGCACTATGAATCCTACCAGAGCTGCTCGTATTAGAAGCAGACATCTTATCTCAAAGCCAATCCGCTCCCTGGGTATTCTAAAATTTGTGGGTGATGAAGTCAATATAACATCAGCAACGTTTACTTCCCTAAACATTCCCTGGTACCTATTTTAGGCTATGACATCCTGCACACTCTGGTCAATATTGACATGAGACAACATAAATGTATTTGTTGAGAACCTTTGATGCCAAACCATGTTTCTGCTTGTCTCCCCCTTCCATTCTACAAGTGATAATCAATACCTGTGAATTAATGTTTTTATTATATGAAAGTCCTTATTCTTATTGCCCTCTATAGATATTTTATTTTGCCTCAAGCACATTTAAATCAGGTTGTTGTTTTTTTTTTCAGAATAAAAAAGAATCCATACATTTAACGTCTAGATTGACACAAGTTCTATGAAGATACATTTAGTTCTGCCATAATGTTTACTTTTACCATTTGAATTGACAGTAATGTAGTTAAATAGAAAAATACAATTCACAAAGTAACGCTTTAAATTGGCTAAAGTGTGACTCCATCTTGAACATTATAAATGTGTGGTAATACATAGATATATAGTGCCAGTTCTTAATTCAGATAATGGATTTTATTTCCATTTGTTTATTCATGTGTTATCGAGTAGTTACGATGTTAAATGTTTATCTGTCTACCTTCTTCATAGGGTTGTGGTGTGTTATGTTTGCTATTTCATATGGTGTAGATTATATAAACCTGCAATTTCTGCTTTTTTATTTATAGCCTTTAATTAAATCGTTACTATTTTACTTTACAAGAATGACCCACATATGGATATTTTTGTTCTTATGATGTATTGTTTGATCCTGCTTTGCCATTCTCTAGGGCTGTCTACGTTTAACATGTTTTTTGTTGTTGTGTTCACAATTCTTGCACTCAAGTAGATAATATTGTATGTTGTTATTAAGATTCTGTCATTTGGCATAGTTAGGTTATTCTATATCAAAATATGCTGTTATTGTTGATCCCAAGTGACTTATCTACTCTTGGTACCCACTGCCATTTTTACAAAGGTGTGGGTCCACTGCAGCTGTTCCAGGAACCATAGAATCAATTTTTAATTGTTGGAGATGGCTACAGTAGCTTTTCTTAACATTTCAAAGTATAGGGTATTTGATGAGAAGGTGGTTGATGGTTTCATAAGAGTGAGAACAATGACTGCACATGAGTGCATATCAGGAATTGATATGGTTTTTATGTATTCTAGCATGTCCTGTTTGAAACTGAAAAATTAGGCTCTGTATATTTTTTTCTACCAAGACTTGTGATGTTGTCATTAACGTTTGGTTGGGGCATTTAATTAAAAAGAGTTCAGCCCATTGTTCTCTTTGCTATTTATTCAGCCAGTTTTGTGTTTCTTAGCATCTGTTGAACTGCTCTCATTCTGCTAGATCAATCGTTTTGCTGTTGTTGTTTTTTTGAAGCTCCTGCTTTAGCAAGTCTATTGATATCCATGCGACTGAGAATCTGCTGTAATCTTATACTGATGGACTGGGATGTTATCAAATTGTGAATTACCCTTCTTACTAGAGATGCTTTTGCTTTCATATGGAGTATTTTTCAGTGACTCCAGGTCAGACATAAAATCACTGAAAATCAATACAACACATGGTGTTTGTTCCACAAGGTTAACTGCTGATGTAGCAATACATTGGCATTTCTTATTGCAATAATTATTCACTATAGAAATCACAGAACTCTAAGAAGGTTCTGTTTAGGTACTAAAATGCAGATGTTGTAACCTGCAAATGGAGGTGACCTTAAATACTAAATCATCTGTGTATGCCTTGATTGTTGATGCTGTGTATATGTTTATAGTGTCCAAGGCACAAGTCTAGGACTATGGGGAATGAGACGTAATTGACAATTTTGTCAGATCATTTAAATTTCATTGTTGAGAAGTGGAAGTTCTCTCATGGAGTGGGTAGTCAATTTTGGTGCCATCTTTCTCTCTTGTCAGAAGCAATGTTTATCCCTTTATTATTTAGCCAAACCCAAAAAAGATCACAGTTTCAATCTTCATGTTCGTTTCTATGTATCTAATAGAAAGAAAAAGCAGCGGCTGCAGCAGAATATAACAATATGAATTGGAAACAAATAGGTATATTAAACTCCTGCGAGAAAAAACGTACTAAACATCAACAACGTTGCACATACCTTACAAGGAGATCCACGTATTGCGAAATACAGGTGAAAATCCGAAATCAGAAGCACTCAATAAATATATAAAATGAATAATAAAACAAAATAAAATAAAATACACACGAACGCGTACAATACGACACACAGACGTTTCGATTCTCAGAATCTTTGTCAATGACAACACAGATAGCTAACAACGAAATACAACAAATGAAAAAACACACACACGACCTATCACTGTGCCATGTGGGGCAGAAAAGGTGACTTGGCCAGCTGCGAAGGCGCTCGTTGGCTGCAGAATTAAAAGTGGGTTGCCAAAAAGGATTTAAGTAGCCAAAAATATGTGAACAGTCTGCTATGAAAATATAGGGATGTGGGGACAGTTAGGTCTAGATAGGGGGGGGGGGGGCAGCATTGTAATAGATAGTGTAAACAATTGGGGAAGATGCCACAGTTATACCGTAGCGTCCACAACAGTATTGATACCTGTTGGATGGATGCATCCCAGATTGTTGATTAGCTGGCATTCAATTTTAAGCATGACGGAGCTATTGGGAGAAGCAGGGTTTTAATGCGGTGACATGCATCGTCGACTCCATTATGGTTGGAGGAATTGAAATGGTTGGGGACAGGTTTGTCAGCGCCCTGATTGATGTCTCTGAGGTGTCCTCTAAAACGATCAGCAAGACGTCTGCCCGTTTGGCCAATGTATTTCATGTCAAACGATGTGACAAGAAATAAATTGGCCAAACGGGCAGACGTCTTGCTGATCGTTTTAGAGAACACCTCGGAGACATCAATCAGGGCGCTGACAAACCTGTCCCCAACCATTTCAATTCCTCCAACCATAATGGAGTCGACGATGCATGTGTCACCGCATTAAAACCCTGCTTCTCCCAATAGCTCCGTCATGCTTAAAATTGAATGCCAGCTAATCAACAATCTGGGATGCATCCATCCAGCAGGTATCAATACTGTTGTGGACGCTACGGTATAACTGTGGCATCTTCCCCAATTGTTTACACTATCTATTACTATGCTGTCCCCCCACCCCCCATATCTAGACCTAACTGTCCTCACATCCCTATTTTTTCATAGCAGACTGTTCACATATTTTTGGCTACTTAAATCCTTTTTGGCAACCCACTTTTAATTCTGCAGCCAACGAGCGCCTTCGCAGCTGGCCAAGTCACCTTTTCTGCCCCACATGGCACAGTGATAGGTCGTGTGTGTGTTTTTTCGTTATTTGCTGTATTTCGTTGTTAGCTATCTGTGTTGTCATTGACAAAGATTCTGAGAATCGAAACGCCTGTGTGTCGTATTGTACGCGTTCGTGTGTATTTTATTTTATTTTATTTTATTATTCATTTTATATATTTATTGAGTGCTTCTGATTTCGGATTTTCACCTGTATTTCGCGATACGTGGATCTCCTTGTAAGGTATGTGCAACGTTGTTGATGTTTAGTACGTTTTTTCTCACAGGAGTTTAATATACCTATTTGTTTCCAATTCATATTCTATGTATCTAGCATTAATCAGTCCATGTATCATGCATTAATCTGTTTGGATAGTTTTGTTCTTGTGTCCTTTACCTTTCTACAGATTCAGTTAGTACTCATTTCACCTGATATCTAGTAGTTTTATGTTTGGTAGCTATTTCACATGTAGCTACAGCTGTGGATTTCATTCCTTCACAAAAAAGCCCAAGGCCCTGATTTTGCACAAGGTTCAAAGATGAGACTCACCATGGTCATCACTGACCTAACCTCTCTAATTAAATCTGATGATTTCTTTTAGGCATGTCTACAGCTTGTTTGTATTATTTTTTATTATGATCTATAAATAAGAATGCAGGTCTCCCTGGTGCAGGAGTTAACGTTTTTCTCCGTAATCCTGTACATTCTCACGAGTAATGCAGCTGCGCGAGATTCAGTAGCAGATCATGTCGCGTTGGTTACTTACGGGGGTATGTGAGCCAGTCGCTTTGAAAGCAGTGGCAAACTACTGAGCGTAATCTTGCCTAGTACATCAACAGCAGCTGAAAAATGCTGGTGTTGACTGCAACGTCCTGTAAGGGATATGAAACATTAAAAAAAATAATAAAAAATAAGAATAAATTGTCCTGAAGCATTTTCCTTCTATGGTTCTCTGATGTGATAGTGCCATCACATTTTGTAGGCCTGGGAGCAAGGGTGAAATAGGTAGGCAATCTTTGCCTCAGTTTGGCAAAGTTTGAGCCCAGATGTCCAACTGTGCTCATGACGTTACCAGTGCATTTCGCTAGTAACTTCACTAGTGTGCCCACCTAAGAATTTGTCCTGAAGCATTGGTTCTGTGATGTGATAGCTTCTTCTTTTTCTGCCCTTTATCCCCCATTTTGGCATAATCCTCCAACCAAACCATGACAAGCCAACCTATTTCTTGTGATCTTCTGCAGCTCTGTTCGTGTCCTTGGAATTCTCTTATTCATGTGTTTTTAGGTCTCTTTTAGTTTGTTTGCCTTGTGGATTCCAGACAAGAGAGTGTCTACTTATACTATCCTCAGATTTTCTCACTATGTGTCTTATCCAGAGTCAGTATGTTTTCTTCACCTCTTGGTTCACTGGGATTTGTTAGTTCTTTCCATGAGCTCTGCATTTGTGATTCTGTTATATCATTTTAATCCCACTATTCTGCACAGGCATCAATTAGTCATTGTGTAGTTAATTAGTCATTCTTGTAGTTGTTCCCCATGTTTCTGACCAGTAGTACCAATTTCATATTGGAGTTAAACATTCTAAGTTTGATGCTAAGTTTAACTTCCTTTGACTTGTAGGAATTTCCAAGTGCTTTGAAAGCTCCTCTTGCCTTTTGTATTCTTATTTTAATATCTCTGTGTGTTTTTGCCATTCAAATTTTGTCAATATTGCTTCCCTAATACTAATAGGTGTATGATTCTGCCTCTTGAATTGGGGTTTCACTAAAGAAGATTGGATTGTTTTTTCCTTGGTTTAATCTCATTATCTTTGTCTTACCTCTATGAATGTTTATACCTAATTGTTGTGACATTTCTTGATATTTTATCCTGAGTAAAAGTGTGACAGGATTGCAATGTTGGCGAAGTCCAAATCATCAAGTTGCTTTGTTAGAGTCCTCTGAATTCCATTTCTGATAGTAGTTGTTGTCGTCTTCATAACCCATGGTTATAGTCAATAAAATTAATAATGGTGACAAAAAACATTCATGTTGTACTCCTGTTTTAATTTCAGTGCATTTGTCAGTTTTCCCTCGTGAAAAACTCTACACTTCATTTCTTCATTTGTTGCCCTTTTTCAGTTTTATTTGTTGTGTGGGCTCCCATAGTGCCACGCCAGCCTCAAATAAGAGATTCCTTATCAATGTTGTCAAAGGCCTTTTCATAATCCACAAATCCAGTATAAAGTGGTGAATGCAGTTCAATGCTTTGTGTATTATTATTGTTATGTGACTATCTGGTTCATGCAGGATCTATTTGGTCGGAAACCTACCTGCTCATCCCTGCACTATTTGTCAGTGACATCACATAATCTCTTCAGAATTATCCTGCTTAATATTTTCTGAGGCATCGGCAATACCATTATTCATCTATAATTATCACCTCCTGAAGGTCCCTTTCTTAGACAACTTCACCAGATTTCTCTCTCTCCAGTCTGCTGATATTTATTTCTTCGGTCTCCCAGATTCTACCAAATAATTTGTGCAGCAGGTCAACTGAAGTGTCTATGTTGGATTTAATAGCTGCTGCTAGGGTACCATCTGGGCCAGCAGCTTTCTCATCTTTCAGTAGTTTTTGACATTTTTTTCTAATTTCTTCTTTAGATGATTTTTCACAGTTGATATCCAGTTTCACTTTTGTCGGCTGGATGTCAAAAGGGTCATTTGATGCTGGTCTATTAAAAAAATTCTTCAAAAATTCAACCCATCTGTTCATTTGATCATTAGTATTAGTGAGAACTTTCCCGTTACTATATTTGATAAGTCTTATTGGTTCAACATATTGTCCAACCAATTTCCCTATGGTACTGTTAAGGTCTCTAAGGTTTTGCTTCGTTGCTGCATCCTTTGCCTCTCTTGCTATGGCATCTACATCTTGCTAGGACTTCTAAATATTGTCTTTTATCCACCCTTTTATGCTTTTAACTTCTTTGTTAGCTTCTGTATATTTTCCTTGGGCTTTGACTTCAGCAACTCGAAGTTTTGTTATTAATTAAGTCTCCTTTTTATTATTCCTTTCTTCTTTTTCTTGAGTATTTCTGCTGTTATCCATGCTCTTTACTTTCCCTTCTTCCAATTACTTCCATACATGCATCACTGTAAATGTTTTTCTCCTGCTGCCAATTGTTCTCTGTGTTCCTCACCTACTAAGTGTTGCAAGACCTGGCACTAACTAGAGGCTTTAATGATAAACTGTTCCTTTGTTTCCGAGCTATCCTGCAATATATTGAATTCCCTGTTTATAAGATGTTATATATCTTGGCTCATTAATTACTATGAAGGAAATTAAAAGACAAATATCTATTCTTCAAAAACTAAAACAACTGAATAAATTGTGGAGTGGGACAGATAGAACTACACAAATTAAATTGTTAAGAGCATGCGCCTGTCCCCATTGCAACATATGTCTGTGAGACCTGGACACTTACTAAACAACCTGAACAGTGCATAAATGCCTTTGAATATAAATGTTATAGACGGGTTCAAAGAATATCTTGGATGCAAAAAAGAACAAATGAATCCATACGGCAAGAACTGAATATTGAAGAAGGTTGGCAACTAAAGACAATAAAACAAAGAAAATTGAAATAATTTGGTCACTTGAAACGTCATGACAGTCTGGAGAGAACAATCATGGAGGATTATATTCTCGGGAAGAGAAGAAGAAGAAGAAGGCCAAATTGAAGATGAGTGCAGGATGTGGCAGATGATCTCCAGATGGGTGTATCGGATGCAGGACATCTTGCTTATGACAGAGAAGTTTTCTGGAAGGTTGTTGTGGGAGCAAGGTTCTACTACTACTACTGAATGAATAAGGGATGATCTAAATTTCTTATTTCTACATATATGATCAATTTGGTGTTTAACTTTGTAGTTGGGTGATGCTGATGTTGATTATGGATATTTTGTGTGATGAAAAACACTCCTGCCTATGACATATTTACTGCACCAAAATTGGTAAATAATTTTCTATTTTTATTTATTACCCCTAGTCCATGTCCCCTAGGGCCTCTTCATAATCAGTGTTATCTGATCCTACTTTGGCATTTAGAACAGCTTTAAAAATTTTGATATTGTCATTTCTTAGATTGCCAATTATGTTTTGAAGTCGCATGTAAAATTCCTCCTTATCATTTGGTGTGTATCGGTGGATCACATTCATGTTAATTGTTGTTAGTAATTCTAAATCTTGCTGTTTATTCTAGAACACACTGCTTCCCACTCCAGTAATGCTTTCTATGGCTCTTTGGATGACATTAGGGTCACTCCTTTACTGTGGGTGCATTTTCCTCTTTATGAACTGAGTACAGCACTGTTTCACCTGTGCTTATATGCTGTTCATCTTTTCCTATCCATCTTATTTCGCACAATTTCAAAATACTAATGTATTATTTCATGTTTGCTGCCACCTGTGCTGTCTTACCTAATTCATACATAGTTTTAACAGGTGCCAATCCGGGAGATTTTCCAAGTTGAAAGAAGTTTAATCAGTCCAGCCTTGCGGCTTTCTCCAAATGCGTCATATCTCTTCTATAAGAGCTTCCTTTCCTCTTGGGGAAATGCCATAATTATCCTAATTTGGAAAACCAAAGGCAGCAAAAGAGACTGCACATAATACAGAGGCATTTCACTGTTGAGTCATACTGGGAAAATATTTTGCAAAATTCTTGAGAAAAGATTACGAACTACTATAGAACCCTGAGTAATTCTGTTTTCTTTCTGTGATATTTCACGGTTGGTTGGATTTTGTGGCTGAATTTTTACACAGCTACTTACAAAATATACAAAAGCTACTTAGCTGATTTGAATCCGTCATCTATAAAGCTGTGTGACCTTCCTTGGATGTGCAGTTTGAATGAAATGGATCAACTCTTTTTAGCATGTCTTCATTTTGTTCTGTCAGTTTTGATATTCTGGCAACATTTATGGCCATTTATAACTGTAATTTGTATACTTATTAGAATTACTTCAGTATTTCTGGAGGTTTGTGATTGCTGTGTTTGCCAGAGAAATAACAGCAGCATATTTCCGTTTTCAAGGTGAAGATAAGTGTTAAAAGAACAGACATAAAGAACATTGTTGAATTGCTGGTATGATCATCTCTATAAAATTTTGTTTGTAAAATGAATTCTCAGCTTCTCCATAAAATTTGACTTATTCTTATATTTAAAAAAAAACCTTGAGTATGAAATACCTGTAAACATTTTGTTATGAAATCTAGCACCTTGTAACTCTGTCATGATTTGCTTGAAATATACATACATAATGCATGCATGCTTTAACTTTAATTTCAGGCGGTTGTGTCTAAGCTTCACTTAGAAGATGTTGCAGACTATTTTTATTTGTTTGAAACTGTCGAGTATAATTTTGGTAAGTTATTTAATTCCTCTGGATGTCCATGCCTTGTAATTCAGTCAGCAAGATTCCATCCCTGTAATAAAGGTTGACTATGATGGCACTGAAACACTTTCTGTCTCTCATTTTTGGTACATTATAGCAGACAGCTGTTTATCCATCTCTTGATGTTGTCTGCCGACTTAGGTTACTGCCCACTTCTTTCTCACATGCCTTCAGCTATTTCCGCCAGCATAGTTATTCCAAAATTAAAGAAAGTGGGTCGTAAGACATGGATGACTGAAGAATTTTTACAACTAATGGAAACAAGAAGACAGAACAAAAATAATCCTGCCAAATGTGAAGAAATTTACAGAAAAGTCAGAATATTATGTAAGGAGGCAAAAGAAGCATGGCTTGAGAAAACCTGCATAAAAATTGAAAATCAATGTGGGTTTGTAGAAGGCAAAGGTACCGCAAATGCTGTGTATATACTGAAAACTAATTGAACTTTCTATAGAAGTAAACAAAGATCTACACCTTTGTTTTATTGACTACACAAAGGCTTTTGATAAAATGAGACATATCGACATGATAAGGATGCTTGAAGATCTGCAAATTGATGGAAAAGACCTGAGACTTGTCAAAAACATATATTGGAAACAACAAGCTGCCATAAGAATTGATAATGAAGTAGGTCAATATCAACCTATTAAGAGAGGTGTGAAAAAGGGATGTGTATTGTCTCCAGATCTTTTTCCCTGTACAGTGAAAATATAATATACAATAAACATCTGTGGTTTTAATAGCAAAGAAAAAGAACTTATAGAAACATTGGAAGAGAGGAAAATTGGACTGATGGGAATAATGGACACCAGAATAAAAGGGGAAGGATGCAAGGAGATCCACCATAGTTACACGTGTGTCTACTCTGGAGTGGAACAGCAAGAAAGGGCAAGACACTGTGTGGGAATAGTCATTGAACCACGGCTAGCAAAAGGGATACTAGAAATAAAATATATATCAGGAAGAATCATAACAGTGAGAATAAAAGAACAAACAATTACAACATATGTACAAATATACACACCATGTATTACAAACAATAATGAGTAAGAATGCGAGGAATTCTATGAAGACATCCATGACGTGCTAAATAAAATGATAAGCAGGACAACATCATAGTTATGGGAGACTTCAATGTAAGAATAGACACAGCAGAGCGGGCATAGAAAAACATAATGAAAGAAATGATAACAGAAATAGACTGATAAAGCTATGGAGCCAACACAACCTCTATAAAACAAACACATTTTATAAACACAGAGACTCACAAATATACACCTGGTATAAATGGAATGATCTAGATACTAAAAGCCAAATTGATTTTATATTAACAAGAAATAACAAAGATAACTATATTAGATGCAAGGGCAGTGCCAAACTTAAGTATAAACACAGACCACAAAGCAGTCATTGCCACAATAAGAACCATCAGTAGAAGGAAGCAAAGACCAGGAAAATACATGCTATGCGAATCAGTTAATTTAAAAATCTCAAAGATGAGGCCGTGAGGGAAAATTATGAGAAAGAACTAACTGAAATTTTTGTAAAATTACCTATAGAAAGAAGGACAGTGGAAGAAGAATGGGAGATGTTCAAATCAAGCATTCTGAATACTGCAAAAATAACACGTGGAACCATGAAAAAAAAAACGCATAAAGAAAATAATAAGTTGGTGGAACGCAAAAGTTAAGAAAGCTGTAAAAGACAAAAAAGAAAAATATAACAAGTGGTCGAAGAACAAACAGGAATGTGATTACATAGAATATAGAATAGCGAGAAATGTGAATAGAATAGTAAAGAGAGAAAAACAAAAAGACTGGGGGGAGTATGGAGAAACCCTAAATAAAAACTACAAGGAGGCAACTAGAAACTTGTACACAAAGATAAGTGCAGTGAGAACCAGAGGAGAACCCTTTGACCCAACTGAAATAATTAACAGCGAAAATGGAGAACCAATGAGTCAACAAAAACAAATCCTAATAAGATGGAAACAGTACTTCGAACAACTTCTCAACATCCCATCAGATGTCACAGGAATTCAAGAAACAGACACAGATGCCACCTAAGAGCTAGAACCAGACATACTGAAAGAAGAAATTATAGAAGCCGTCAGATTAGCCCCATTAAACAAATCACCGGGACAAGATGAAACACCAAATGAACTAATTAAAGCTGCTAGAGAAGTAGGAACAGCATGGCTACATAGACTATTCAACCATGTTTTGGTAGAACAACAGACACCACGAAACTGGGGAAACGCAATAATTATCCTAATTTGGAAAACCAAAGGCAGCAAAAGAGACTGCACATAATACAGAGGCATATCACTGTTGAGTCATACTGGGAAAATATTTTGCAAAATTCTTGAGAAAAGATTACGAACTACTATAGAACCCTGTACAGTGAAAATATATTCAGAAATATAGAAGATATGGAAGGAATCAACATTGGGGGAAGATACATCAATAACATTAGATATGCGGATGATACAGTCCTGATTGCAGACAATGAACAGGACCTGCAAAATTTAGTAGATGCAGTTGTTGCACACAGTGAACAACTAGGGTTAGAACTGAATATTAAGAAGACACAGATTATGGTCGTCACTGGGAAGAAGGAAATACCACAATAGTTAGTTAGTTAGTCGCAGTTCCAACTTCACAGCAACGGGTCGTCCCCATTATGCTCCATTCCTGTGCCAGTGAATATCACACAAAACGCTCCCCACTGCCCAATGTGAAAAGTGGAAAAGACAGGAGTCTCGACAAACAACAGCCAGCACAGATACACTGTGCATAATGCTGCCGCCAGAATGTCAACACAATAGTCCCCCACGAAACACCCAGTTTATCTCTGATGGAATCGGCAGTCATTTTCCCATCTGGATGTTCACCCACACAGTCCACGAAAATACAGTTCATCGTCGATGGCAGTGGAAGTCAACCAGAAGCCCAGCAGCCACGCATTTCTGCATAAGGCAAAAATCGGTCAACTCTGGGACATAGCAATCTGCCATCGCTCCGAACATGCAGTCACAATGTGACATACAAGTAGATGGGCATATTCTTAAACAAGTGAATCGATACTGTTATCTCAGCACAGTCATAACATCTGATGGGAGATGCCTTGAAGAGATTAGAACAAGAATTGCCATTGCGAAGGTAGCCTTTTACAAGATGAAAAACATACTGACCAATAAATAGATATCAATTGAAACGAGAAAAAGAGTGTTGAGTTGCCACATAGAACCTGTGCTTTTGTATGGATGTGAAGCGTGGACAATAAGCAGTCAAGCTGAAAAACATCTGATGGCTGTGGAAATGTAGTTTCTGAGGAAAATGCAAAGAATACCATGGACGGACAGGAAAACCAATGAGTAAGTCCTTCAAGAAACAAATGAAGATCGTAAACTGATTAGAGTCATTAGACGTAAACAGTCAAAAATTTTTGGGCATGTTATGAGAAGAAATGACTTGGAGAACTTAGTGACAACTGGCAAGATCGAAGGGAAGAGACCAAGGGGGAGACCGAGAAGTAAATACGTGGATGGATTGGCCACATGGCATGGTCGAGACAGGAACACGGAGCTGATTCACGACTCTGGTGATCGAGTGAGATGGCAGAACATGACCGCCCACGTTTACCGGCATGGCACATGATGGATGGATGGATAGAACCCCAGCTAAGCGAAACACAGCTTGGATTTAGGAAAAACAAAGGATGCATAGATGCCATTTTTGCTCTTAGACAACTTATAGAAAAATCAATCAAATTCAATGAAACTCTCTACATAGCCTTTTTCGACCAAGAAAAGGCATTTGATAGAGTAGATAGAAACGAGCTGTATGAAATCCTTAAACAATATGGACTGAGTACACATCTAACAAACCTATGTAGAAGCTTATACAACAACAGTGAATGCATAGTGAGAGCAACTGGAGGACACTCAGAACCCTTCATCATAAGATCCGGAGTACGACAAGGTTGTGTCCTGTCCACTCTCTTGTTCATAACATATATAGACAACATATGTAAAGAAACCAGCCAAATAGAGACCACAAATAGAGACCACGCATGACGAGAACACAGAAGACGAACCATCTGCAAATCTAACCATTAGAGAACTCCTGTTTGCGGACGACCAAGCACTATTACCAAAATCAGAAGCTGAATTACAAGACCACATGAATAGTCTAAATGAAATGTGTAGGGAACAACGTGAAAATTAGCACAAGTAAAACAGAGGTAATGACTATAACTAAAGAAGAAACAGCAACAACGATTCACCGAAACGTACAAGTAAAGAGTTTCAAGTACTTAGGAAGTATAATATCATCAAATAGCAAATCAGAAGACGAGATCGAAAATAGATGCAATAAGGCAAACAAACCAACTCATTGGACAAATGGCACCAATACTCAAGAACAAACATGTATCAATAACTACTAAGAAAGCACTTTACAACACAATTTTCCTACCAACTCTATGTTACCGATGCCAAACCTGGACAATGACAGAAAAAGAGAAAAGAAAAATCACAACAACAGAAATGAGATTCCTGAGAAGAATACTCAATGTATCAAGAAGAGATAAGATCAGAAATGAAGAAATCAGAACTAAAGTGGGGGTTGTAGCTGCACTAGATTTTATTAGAAGGCAGCAAGTCAAATGGTTTGGCCATGCAACTAGGTTACCAACTAACAGTATACCACAACAAGCAATGATCTACAGGCCAGAGGGAAGCAGAGGAAGAGGCCGACCACGTAAACGATGGATGCAGGGAATAACAGAGTCCATGGGAATATCGATACATGAAGCCCATAAGTGGGCACTCTCCCACTGTTTATACTTCACCTTGACACCACAGGGTACAAGAGGAACATGATGAGATGAGATGAGTGAAAATATTTTCAGAAATATAGAAGATATGGAAGGAATCAACATTGGGTGATGATGCATCAATAACATTAGATATGCAGATGATACAGTCTTTATTGCAGACAATGAACAGGACCTGCAACATTAAGTAGATGCGGTTGTTGCACACAATGAACAACTAGGGTTAGAATTAAATTGTAAGAAGACACAGATTATGGTTGTCAGAAGAAAGAAATACCACAATGTAATATACAAGTAAATGGGCATATTTTTAAACAAGTGATTCGGTAGTTTTCTCGGAACAGTCATAATATTTGATGGGAGATGCCTTGAAGAAATTAGAACAAGAATTGTCTTTGCGAAGGTAGCCTTTTGCAAGATGAAGAACATACTGACCAGTAAAATGATATCAATTGAAACAAGAAAAAGAGTGATGATGTGCTACATAGAACCTGTACTTTTGTATGATGTGAAGCTTGGACAATGAGCAGTCAAGCTGAAAAACATTTGATGGCTGTGGAAATGTGGTTTCTGAGGAAAATACAAAGAATACCATGGACAAACAGAAAAACCAATGAACAAGTCCTTCAAGAAACAAATGAAGATCGTAAACTGATTAGAGACATTAGACGTAGACAGTCAACATTTTTGGGCATGTTATGAGAAGAAATGAATTGGAGAACTTGGTGATAACTTGCAAGATTGAAGGGAAGAGATCAAGGGGAAAACAGAGAAGTAAGTACCTGGATGGCTTGGCCACATGGCACGGTCGAGACAGTAACACGGAGCTGATCCATGACTCTGGTGATCGAGTGAGGTGGCAAAACATGGCCGCCCACACTTATTGGCATGGCACATGATGGATGGAGTTATTATACGAATATCACGTGTTCATATTACTTATTTGTATTTCTTGCATTAGCTCTTTTTATTCCTTGCTTCTCTATAAAATAGGATCTATTTGTGTGTGTGTGATTGGGGAATGGGTTGGTTTCTCCTTCTGGGTCTGCATGTCTATGGAAGTTGCAGTGGCTAGGATGCAAGCCTATTGGCCATGTGTTTGAATCTCCATCAAAATGGGAATGTAAGGAAAAAATAATTGCCCTGGGTTCCCAGATAAACCCAGTCTAAAATTACCACGTTTATGTTGTGGGCAGTAAAGGCAGCAGACATGATATTGTCTACATCATCCATTAAGTCCTGATTGTTCTGTTCAAATAATGGGACTAGAACCTCGCATCCAGTATGCCACAATGTGTGGAAAGGGGTCTTTATTGTTACGAAGTATTTCCTGCTATAGATCTGTGATGTGATAGCACCATCACGTTTTGTATGCCTGAATGCACAAAGCAATAGGTTGCCAATCATTCCCTCACTTTTGCAGGGCATGAGCCCAGACATTGAATCTGCTTCTGACTATGCTCATGCGTAGTCCGCTTAGGCCTTTGTAAAATATAGTCTCAGTTTGATTTTTTAACATTCCTTGTCCATGGTTTTGCAGCATAAAGTAGTATTGAGTATTTTTAATACATTTTCCATTTTTAAGTTATTATTTATCTATTTAATGTATTCCTTTTGCTGTTGAATGTATTTGTGACTTTCCGTTTTCTGATTTTGTTTTCACTTTTGCCATCATCTGTTATTACATGCCCAAGATTTGAGAACATTGTATCTTGTTCTAATATTTCTGGATGCACTTAGCATGGTCGCAGGGTTTAATGCACTTGAACTTCTGGTGTGCTGATGGTGGGGTAGGGGGGATCATTCCCTGCAACGGCCACTTGGACTTCAGTGTTGACATCTAATTCAGAAAGCAAAGGCAAACAACGGAACATAAACTTGATTAGAAAATCAACCTGCAGTTGGGGCTGATTGAACATTATGCCTCCGGGAAGGTTAACCTGGTCAACAAATGCCCGCAGAAGTCGGATGTGTCGGCCTAACAGCTCAAGAATGCAGCTCTGCTGTACACAGGCACAACGCAATCACGTCCGAATAAAAACTCCGGATGAACGCAGAAGAAGAAGAAGAACATTATGCAAAGGACATGCAACATTTTCAAAACTCTTATGTTCTTTGTTAGCTTCTCCTATGAATTGCTAATTATCATAGATTTAATGTATTTTAATTGTGTGTAAGCGGGACATGATTGATACAGGCATTGATAATGCACATTGGGAGCAAGTCGCCGCTGAACGTGTTGCATGGAGGGCAAATATCAGAAATGGAATAAAGTCAAAGGAGAAAATTATTGCAGAAAAGTCACACACCAAGCGTTTGAGACGTAAGATGGTGCATGATGGTGGAAATGACCACGTGTTCACATGCACCCACTGTGAACGGACATTTACAGCGCAAATTGGCCTTATCAGTCACACTCGCTACCGCCATAGTTAAAAGTTATTATGCCTTTTTAAAGCACAAACTATCGTCTGTCAAGACGGCAAGGTGCCAATGTAATGTATTTTAATTGGTAAAGTCCAAGCCGCATTCTATACTTCATCTGTTGACTTTCTCCACAGTACTGTCATTGATGTTTGTTTCCTTCTAACACTACATCAGCAGAATGTACATTGTTTATTATTATTATTATTATTATTGTTATTATTATTATTATTATTATTATTATTATTATTATTCCATTAATGTTCATTCTATGTATTTATCTGACTTGAGAGAATTCTTCTTTCTGTTTACATGTTCAATATGTTTGATGACAATACACATCTCTGCCATACTCCTTTGTCTATCTATATATTTCAGTCAACAATCTTAAATAAATAATAGCTTCTCTGGTTCTTTTTCTTCTTCCCACCCCACAATATTCTACAGAAATCAGATTGTTCAAGTACTACTTTGTCAATTTTGTTTATAATTCTTTCTTGCCTGATTGCATTTTAGTGTTTGCTCATTAAGCAAATAGCTGTTTATAAATGAGGTGTAGGCACACAGTGTAATAAAATAATTTATGTTGTTACCTAATCATGATCCTGCTATATTTCTATATTTCATTTTTTATGAACCTTCTCAAATTAAGTCTTGCTTGGACTCTCATTAGTTTTATATGATTGTGGTATATTGTGTTTTCCTTGATTCTTTATAAGCTCTAATAATTAGTGAGTCATAAGTGTGCTGTGCAATTAATTTTTGATTGGATACAGTAAAGTACATGTCATTGTAATTGCATATAACATGGTTCAATATAGTAATCTCTCTCTCTCTCTCTCTCTCTCTCTCTCTCTCTCTCTCTCTCTCTCTCTCTCTCTCTCTCTCTCTCTCTCTCTCTCTCTCTCTCTCTCCTCTCTCTCTCTCTCTCTCTCTCTGTTTTTGTGGGGGTGGGGGAATGTTAAGTAAGTCTATCTGCTAAATTATAACATTTCTGATCATATTGCTGTTTTTATTTTAATATCACGATTTTTAAATTATAAAGATTATATGCCAGTTGATGCAGATACAGGATTGAAAACATTGGAAAAAAATACATAGTCTTCATCCTTTAATGGAAAAAATATCAAACACAGAAGTTGAAAAATGGCTATGACCCAGCTTCTTGATTTTTATTATCCTTGTTTTTGTCATTTAAAATTTTTGTTTTAAAGGCAAAGGAAAATTAATCATACCGAATGGTTGAGGGTCTATTTCTAATGGAGAATAAAGGGCAGTAGAATAAAAGAGTAAATGACAACAAGCAAACTTGAAGGAAGAAGAGGAAGATAAATACCCTGAAGCCTCACCAAAACGGACAATCGAGGCAAGAACACAGACATGATCTGATACTGATTTAATGATTGATTAATCTAAGAATCATCATCATTGCATTTTGGACAAACCCATAGATGTTCCATCTCCTGCAGCAAATGTCATAAGGTGTAGATGCTTATTGTGGTAAATTATGAGCATAGCACATAATGTTGACAGCACTGTCAGTCATGGGATTGTCTTGACACTGATTGTAAAGTGATGTGTAATCGTACTTCCTCCTTTCTTCCCAGTTTTATCTCACATTTCAATTGTATTAACATTCAAATATGTTCGCTTGATTTTTACCAGAGCGCAAGTTGTTGCCACAGGAACTTCCTCACAACATTTACATCCAGAATTACAGCACTGCAACGGCTACCTGTATCCTGCTTAAAAAATGGCTTTTCACCATTACACGGGAAATGATGCTCACCTCAAACGCTGCTGCCTTGAAATATTTATTTTGGCAGGTTATTATTCTTTTCCTATCTTGAGAAGTCTGAACTGATTTATGTTTGTTGGCGCTTATTATTGTCATCTTTTCTTTTGTAAATTGTGTTTTGTATCCTTATTGCATATTAATTATATAAAATCGTTGTAAAGGGAAAATATATATGTTTGTTTTATACACTACAAGAAAGCTTTTGATAGAGTACAACATGAACAACTAATTACATGCCTTCAAGATATAGGGGTAAACGAAAAGGACATCAGGCTTATTAGTAACTTGTACAGGGAACAAGTGGCATCTATTAGATGTGGAAATAATTATTTGTTGCATATAGAGATAAAAAGAGGAGTACTGCAGGGATGTGTGTTGTCCCCAAGCTTATTCAACCTATACACAGAAAGAATTTTTAAACAAGTCGAACTGCCTGGACTTAACATCAATGGAAGAATCATAAACAATATTAGGTATGTTGACGATACTGTGTTACTAGCAGAAAGCGAGCAAGAGTTACAAAACCTAGTGGAACAAGTAAACAAGCATAGTGCAGAATGTGGCTTAGATATTAACATCCAAAAAACAAAAACTGATAATTAGCAGTGGAAATGAAAGGAAATGATCATCACAGTGAACGGGGAGATACCAGAACAAGTAACAAGTTTCTCCTATTTTCGACATGTAATAACAGATGATGGCAGAAGTGAAATAGACATCAAAAAGATAATAGGAAGGACCAAAAATGCTTTCAGCAGCATGAAATCAACATTAACATCTAGAGAGATTAACAACACATTGTGTGAATTGTCAAATGTTATATATATTCAACACTACTGTATGGCGCGCAAGACTGGACATTGAACAAGCAACTAGAAAGTAGAATAGAGGCTCTAGAGATGTGGATATACAGAAGAATATGTCATATTTCATGGAAACAAAAACAATCAAATACAGGGGTTCTAGAAAAACTGGGAATGAAATTACAGTTGAAAGAAGTTTTAAAAAAGACAAGTGAAATATTTTGGCCACGTTAACAGACATAATACTCTTATAAAACCGTACTTGAGGACAAGGTTGAGGGCAAGTGAGCAAGAGGTGGACAACGATCTAGTGGGAAGATAACATCAAGAGATGGGCGAACATCAATCTGACAGAATGTACAGTCAAGGCAAGAGACAAACAGTGTTGGAGATCCATTGCAGCCTCAGCCAACCTTCATTGTGGAGACGGCACCTGATTGATTGATTTAAAAGGGAATAATTATTTATTTTATTCATTTACATTGAAAAGATTAATTGTAAATATCGTCATCATCATGTACCTTGCCAGCTGGCGTAGGTGTTGATGTCTTTCCACAGACCTTGGTCCTTGATACTCTGGATCAACTCTGCTGATGATATACTTCCATGCCACCATCTCATCTCAGCCCACCCATAATAATTTTTCTTTGTCTACTTCTGCTTTTTTTTTCCCCACTGATCTTTCCAGTTGTCATGATTTTCTCCAATACCTCATTTCTCATCTTGTGACTAGGCTGTTTGTTTCTTTCTTATAGTTTTATATAATGTTGTACTTTCAAGTAACCTCTTTCATTCAATCATTGTTTGTTACTGTGGCAATCTAAGGTATTCACAACATTCATCTCAGAAACCACATCTCCGATGCTTCTCAGCTTATTATTCCATGATTCACTGCTATACAACAAAACAGGTTCTGTTTAACATTTCAGCACTCTCTTACATTCAGTGTTAGCAACTCATTGCTTAAGATTCTTTTCATTTTCTGAGGTGCAGCTTTTGCTTGACCTACTAATGTCTGTTATGCATCTTCCATCTGATGTTACAATCACCAAATTGCCGTACCTTGTTCGCTCTTTAGTGGTGCTAATTTATCAACTTTGTTAAGCATTTTTCCTTTCATTATTATCTCACATGTAAGTGTCATCTTTTTCTATGATATAACCAATGTTTATGTTTTCTTGGTATTCAAGGAAAGTCCTTTTTTTCACTATGTTACTGCAACATCCACAAGTTGTAGATCTTGTGCATTTTCCACCATCAGTACTGTGTCAATTGCATAGCATAGATTGTTTATATAACATCCAACTTGTATTGCAGGCCTGGCCTCTCTTTGATCTCTCTTATTATTATTTTGCTGTAGAGAGAGAAGAGATAAGGCGGTAAAACACATCCTTGCTTTATTGGTATTTCCCTCTGTATTTCCCACTTTAATTACTGCAGTGCCTAATATTCTTTATTATACTGAGATCTTTCCCATAAATGTTGTCGTTCAACATTTTGATCATTTCATCATGTTTTACTTTAACAAATGCATTGGTATATATCATCATCATCATCATCATCATCTTCCACTTCTGCCATCAAGCGTCGTGGGGAGGAATAATTTGTGTTCCAGCGCCCGGTGGGCGGCACTGGATAGTGTCATTCTGTGTGGTTGTACAATGTCTCTGATGTCGTCAATCCATTTTCTTCTTGGACGTCCTCTTTCTATGTCTCTGATCTCTCCATTAGTGTTCATAATATGTATATTGCATTATTTGTACCTTTTCATTCAACACATCCATACTGTTCTTCACCACCTTCCAATTTTATTTTCTTTCTTGCTTCTCTCATAATTTTGAGTATAAACTTAATGACATGGTTTATGAGGTTGACTGTATGAAAATCTTCTCATTCAGTTGCACCTGGTCTTTTTTGGTAGAGCTATAAATACAGATTTCAGCATATCATAAGGTATATATTCACCGTTGCAAATATAAAATCACAAATACTGAAGTAATGTTGTGTGATGGTTTGTTCCATGGTCTTTGTAGACTTAGATGGATAGGACACATGAGGATGAATACCGAAGGACATATTTTTTGGTGAATTACAGATGGGTAACAGATATCAGGGTCTGCTTCTACTACGATACAAAGATGTGTGTAAGCAGGACATGATTAATACAGGCATTGATATTGCACCTTGGGAGCAAGTTGCCGCTGATTGTGTTGCATGGAGGGCAAATATCAGAAATGGAATAAAGACACAGGAGAAAATGATTGCAGAAAGGTCATACACTGAGCGTGTAAGACGTCAGATGGTGTGTGATGATGGACATGACCATGTGTTCACATGCATCCAATGTGGATGAACATTTACAGTGTGAATTGGTCTTCTTCTTCTGTGTTCATCCTGAGAGTTTTTTCAGAAATGATTGTGTTGTGCTTGTTTACAGCAGAGCTGCGTTTTTGCACTGTTAAGCCGACACATCCGACTTCTGCGGGCATTTGTTGACAAGGGTTAATTTTCCCGGGGGTTTCGTAGGACGTTTGACTCTCACTGTTGTGATGTAACCCCCATGCCAGCTGGCCCATTTAGAACAGTCGAAGACATCCCGGTCAGCCCTCAAGGGAAGGCAGGGGCAGACCATGGGCATTCCCTGCCATCCAAGGAGGCTTCCATAATTGCAGATCTGACATATAGTGCTCTGGTACTGGGCTCACCCAAGGAATCGTCACGCCTCGCACATGGCTACTTAGCCTCACTTCCATATATTGGGCCTTCCTTTCACCACAGGCTGTTCCTCCGGAAAGCAGAATAATGCAGATGACGTCAACACAGTGAGCTTTCGATTCTGACTTTCCACGTAATGGATTTGCTATCCGAACAATATTCCATTTCATGCCACTAGGACACTTTTTCCACCTTTGATGACGCCCACGCAATCAGCTTTCAATGTGGACTTTCCACGTTATGGATTTGCTATCCAAGCAATATTCCATTTTGTGCCACTGAGACGCTTTTTCCACCTTTTTTGATGCCCACACAATGAGCTTTTGATTCGGACTTTCCACGTAATGGCTTTGCTAGCTAAACAATATTCCATTTCATGCATCTGGGACGTTTTTGCTACCGACATACCTGTGGTATGAAGTGTGGCAGTGTAGGTACTTCTCATGTACCTTTAGACGTCAACCTGAATGTAGTTAAAGTAAGCTGCAGTCAACTTAAGCTTGTTGATTCTCCATAGAGCTTTTCCTCAAGTGAAGCAGGTGTGGGCCAAAATGCCTTTCTCTGTTCTGCATATATTAGGCACTCCTGCATCAAATTTTAGCTGTCATTTTACCAGTTCCACAATTACATTCATTGGTATCTCCTATCTTTAGTTTATTGAACAAGTGGTATTTCAGCCTGTTATGTCCTGTGCTGAGTCTGAAGATTGCTACTTGTTCACTTCGGTTGAGTTTGTAATATGCATCATCTTTCTGGTGGCCTGGATGCTCTGATTGCCATTTGGTTCTATAAGTGCTTTTTATAAACCTCTTTGCCTCATTATAAGTTGTGTCTATGTCAGGCTGAGGTAGTCGCCTGCCCTCTTTTGCCAGTCTGTCAGCCTCTTCATTTCCAGGTATACTGCAATGTGATGGGATCCACTGTTTTGCAACTTTTTTGGATTTCTGGCATAGACCATGGAGTGCTGCTCTTAGGTCAGCTAGTTCTGTGCTGTTTTTGCTCTTCAGTATTGAGACAGCTGACTTTGCATCTGTGAAGATAGCTATTTGCTTCTCTTTATTTTCCTCCATCAAGAGCATTTCTGCTGCAGTTTTCAAAGCCTCTACCTCCGCTTTGAAGTTGAAAGTTTTCCAGTTGCCACTGACTGTGTTTTTATCACTCCATTTTTTAAATTAAGGAGAATTCCTCCTCCTCCATTTTTAATTGAATCTTTGGCTGATCCATCTGTATATGCATGGGTCCAATTGCTGCTTGGGTAATGTTCTTTTATGTAGTTGAGGGTTATTTTTCTTCTTTTGGTTTCATTCTGAGTGTTCTTTTTCTCAATACCAGGAATGTTTTCTATCATCTCAGGCAGTTGCTGCTGTCTCCAAGCTGGGAAGTTGTGTGCATTGTAAATGGGCTTGACTGTTGATATGTTAAGTATGGGATCTGCCCTAATCTTTCGTTTTGCAGTTTCTACAAAGTTGCTATGCTTCAGTCTTCCTTTTCCAAAACCATTAAACCTGTTATACATAGGGTGGTCTGTCAATCTTCTAAATTTTTCTGCTTGTTGCTGGGCTCTGCTATCTCTTCTGTCCTGCATTGGTTGTAAACAAGTAATCTTTTCTAGTTCATTAATAGGCGTTGTCTTCAGGCTTCCAGTTATGATTCGCATTCCTTGGTTTTGGACTCTACTTATTTTGTTAAAGTTTGACTTAGCTGCTGTTGCCCAAGCTGTGATGCCATATTCCAGTACTGGCTTCACCCGTCCAGTATATAACTTCTTGAGAACTTTCTCATCTGCTCCCCACGTTGTACCAGCAAGCTTTTTCCTGATTGCCATTCTCTGCCTTGCTCTTGTTCGATTTTTCTCATGTGTTTTCCATGTTGGGTGACGATCAAAGGTGACTCCTAGGTAGTTTGGATTTTCTTCATGGCGCAGTATTTTTCCATTCAATACCAGCTTAGGGTGCTGAGTTTTATTTGAGAGGGAGAACACTGTGCATGTTGTTTTCTCCTCACTTATCTTCACTAGCCATGATTTTGACCAGTCCTCTAGCGCTAATAAGGCTTGCTGTATTCAGCTGTTAGCTGTACTAATATATTCTTCAGATGTCCATATGGCTAGGTCATCTGCAAAGGAGGATGTGTGTACTCTGGCTGGAAAATTTCCCGTGATGTCATTTATATATACTAGGAATAATGTTGGTGAAAGAACTCCTCCTTGGGGGACACCTTGCTCCAACAGCATCTTTTTGCTGGTTTGTCCTTGTACTTTTGTCCTGGCAGTTCTGTTCTCAAGGTAGTGGCTGATCCATTTGTACATTTTCCCACAAACAAGCATTTTTTGCAGTTTTACTTTCAGTCCTTCCTTCCATACTTTATCAAATGCTTTTTCTAAATCTATCCAGACCGCTAGTGTGTGCTTTTTCTCTTGGAAGGCATCCTCTATTTCATGAGCTATATAGGTTATTTGATCTTCATTGGATCTGTACTTTTAATCCTGCTTGGTGTGGTATTAAGAGTTGGTTTTCTTCCAGATGCCATGTTAGCCTGCCATTGATAATGCGTTCCATTAATTTTCCTACACAGCTAAGTAGACTGATAGGTCGATAGCCATTTGGTTCTTCCAGGTCTTTTCCTTTCTTTGGGACTGGTATTAGTGTAGCTTCCTTCCATGCCAGTGGGACTATTCCTCTCTTCCTGCTGTAATTTAGGTCTGCTAGTAGTAGGCTTTTTTGCTTTAGTGCCTAGTCCTATTAGCATTTAATTTGTCATGTCATCCTTTCCTGGTGATTTCTTCTTTTTAAGGGTATTCATTGCTTGTTCCATTTCTTCCATTGTTAGATTTGCCATCATATATTCTGCTGCTGTCTCTGTATTACTATGATGTGTCTGTTTATCTTCGATTGCTTTCTTCTGTTTGGTTGTAATATCAATGTGGTTTGCATTAGCATATTGTTCCATTAGTGCATTTGCAGCTTTTTTTCCTGTAAGCAAGGCATTTCCTTGTTTAATTGTTATTTGTTTGTTTCTGGGTCCTTCATTGTTCATGGCTTTCACTAGTTTCCATAGTTTGTTTCCATCCCTGTCAAAGTTCAGCTTTTCTGTTTTTTCCCTCCAATCTCTTGTTGTTTGATTTACTGTTCTTTTATATTTTGCTGAGATGGCTTTGAGAGAGTTGTTCGCTTCAGTTGTTTGTTCTCTCTCTGCTGTCTTCCTGGCATCTTTAACTATGTCCTCCAAAATTTGTAGTTCTTCAGTCCAGTTTGGTTTGTAATTTTTCCTCGCTCCTCTTGGAATGGACTCAGTGGCTGCCTGTATTATTGCTTTGTTTAGACTTTCCACCATTTGTTTCATCTTGCCATGTTGTGTATTTATGTTTTCACAATATTTGTCTGTTAGCATGGCAAATCTGTCCCAATCAGCTCATTTGTAATTCCAGCGAGGCAAAGGCTTTTGCTTCTGTGGAACATACTCCATATTCATTACAAGCTTGATTGGTCTGTGGTCACCACCTGCTAATTGGTCAAGCACAAGTGATCGATTTTGTGGAGGATGTCTCTTGTACAGAAAGCTAAGTCTGGAGTAGAAGTGGTAAACCATCTTCTAAAGTAGAAGCTCAATGTGTCATCCACTTTGTTGAGTAGATGGAGATTTGAGTCTATTTCCCAGTCCTCCACTTCATCTCCTCTGTTGTCAGTATCTGGGTATCCTCATCTTTCTGAAGGGCTATTAAAGTCTCTGACAATAATGCAGTTTGTATCAGTTATTTTCATGTTTGAGAGTGTAAGGTCCTTATCTGCTGGGCTATACAGATTGTAAATTCTTATTTTCACGTCCTTTATCATTATATCAACATCTATAATTTCCGTTTGGTTGTCAGAGGTCACAGATAACTTCACTGCAAGGTATTGTGTTTCATGTAAGTATTAGAACTCCTCCTTTTTTATGTCCTTCGTGGTCGAAACGTGTGGCCTGATGTCCTCTGACTGAGAATTTGCGATTGGCATTGAGGTGTTTCTCTTGAATGCATGACACATCTATTCTATCTTTATAAAGACGATTTGTTAGGGAGACTTTCTTGTTAGAAACTCCTTCAGCATTCCACTGTAGTATGTTGAGTGTCCGGGGTGTTTGGTCGATAGCTCTTACCCTACTCCTCTGTGCCTTGACTCCACAGCACAGGGGAAGGTGACCACCAGTAGTAATGGGTGGACCTCCTCAAGGCAGGGGGCCCGGCACTATCACCACCAGATGGGACTTCACGGGATTAGCACCATACTAATTAATTTTAATCTGTGGCATCATAGATTGATTAAGTTACGTTGCACTGCTTTTTTCAAGCCTGTGGCTCAGTGCATCCTATTTCGACAAGCATTTTTCGGGTGTGCTCTCCCTAGCCTTTGATTGTCCCCAGTCTACTTACAAGGCAGCAGGTGTGTGTTTGTCTTGGTCTGGTTCCTATCCCTTGACCTGTTCGACATGGGAGACCCTACCAGTAGCTGTGCTACCGTCGGCATTGCTCTTGGGGTCATTGGAACAAGCAAGCCCCTCTACCACGGCAAGGTGGAGACATGGCAGAGGGGACGAATTGGTCTGATCAGTCACATTTGCTACCGCCTTGGGTTGTAGGTATTATGCCTTTGGAGCACAATGTAACAAACAATTATCTGTCAAGACAGCAAGGTGCTTGTGAGTATTCACTGTTGCAAATATATAGATTCAATATTTTAATTAATTTCTACTTCAGATTCTTTCAATACATTTAATTCTTCTATGGTGATTCTATTTAATCTGCTGTTTTTCCTGTCTTAATGTGTGTTATACCATCCATGACTTCTTTTAGAATAGGTGGTCCTCCTAAGTTACTTTCTTTGGTTAATTCTGCTCTTTCTCAGTCGTACAGGTCTCTTATTAATAATTTCATCTCTTTATTATAGTACCTTCATCCAATAATATCTGTCTTGTTTTTAAATTTAAAACATCATATGTAATCTTTTATTTATCTTCCTGTGAGCTAACTGATTTTGTCTGTGTGTATTTTTGTATCATAAGATACTGTAGTTCAATTTTGTTGCACTGCTGATTTAACAAATATTTCTTTGGCTTTGCGCATGCATCTCTTATTTCTTATCATACTTATATTTTTCTCCTTTTTACTTTGTTTTCTTTTGTCCATCATCTTGAAGATTTCTTCAGTCACCTATTTTTTTCTTAGTATTTTTGTCATCTTTCTGGTATTATCTCTTTCCTTGTTTGATGAATGGAGTCCCGTGGCATTTCCCATTGTACATTTATATTCTGTGTTCTTTTATTACATAGTGCATATTTTTTACAGTCACTCTGTTTCACTCTTGAATTTCTTTTTCTGCTTTTAGAACATTTTGTTAAGTCTCGCGTTCTTAACCTATATTTTTCCCCCGCCTTCAATCTTACTTTTATTTGTCCACATAGTGGTATGTGATGACTTCTACAACCAGCACCAGGCATTGTCTTAACATGTGTTAATGCATTTCTAAATCTTTGATTATTAAGTATGTAGTCAGTTTAATTGAAGGTTTTCTTATAGGGGTTCTTCTGTGTGTAAAATTGTCTCTTATGGTGTTTAAACCAGGTTTTTCCAATCATCATGTCAATTATTCTATTAGTTTTTCTTATCTTTCATTTCTTATTTCTACACCATATTTCCTCATTACATGTTTCATTTTTTTTCTTTCCTACTATTTCATTAAAATCTACAAATATTATTTTTATTTCTTGCCATTGGGTTTGAGATATCGCCATTTCTTCGTCGTCATACAATTTTTTTATTTCTTCATAACTACTGCTTGTTGGTGCATATACATGCATAACATTTATACAAGGGACAGAATGCCTCCTATTTTGTATCTATGTACATACTTTATCGGTATGCAATTTATTAATTTAGCGGGATTCCCCAAACACTTATGCACTGTATCGCTAACAACCTGTTTCAGTCACAGGTTGCGCAAAAGTAATGGTTTAAAAATAGCCACCAAAGAAGTTCTGTTAAAGCAACGTAATGTCATAAAATTCCTCAGTGCTGAAGGTGAGACCCCGATTCGCATCCACAAATGTTTGAGTATTGTTTATGGGGATTCAGCAGTGGATGTTAGCACAGTCTGACGTTGGGTACGTCGTTGTGATGAAGCTGAAGTAGGTCCTCACTGGATGACGCAAAGTGGACTGCCTGTCCGTCAACCGCATTGACTCCACACAATATTCATCGGGTTGATGACATCATTCATGGTGACTGTCGGGTAACACTGGATGAACTGTGTTCCATGTTGTCCATTAGTAAAGGCCATCAATGAAGACCTGGGTTATTCAAAGGTTTGTGCGCGGTGGGTACCCAGAATGTTGACAGACATAAAGAAGCAAGGAAAACCACAGCCATCAACCTCCTGCACCGTTACAAAGGAGAAGGGTGTTTATCGAATACTGTGACAGGTGATGAGACTTGGGTTCATTTCTTTGAACCAGAATCCAAAAGGCAGTCAGTGGAATAGCATCACACAAGACCGCTGACAAGAAAGAAATTCAAAATGTCACCATCTGTAGGGAAAGTTATGGCCTTCATGTTTTGGGATGAGAAAGGTAGGATTCCTGTCGACTTCTTGGAATAGGGAAACATGGTGAATGCTGACTTACATTGAAACTTTGAAGAAGGTTAGAGGGCATCATCGACGACTTTACCCATTCAAAGTTCCTAGAACTATACTGTTGTTGCATGATAATTCCACACCACACATCGCTAAATGCTTTATTAATACGATTGCAGAAGTTGGCTGGACATTATGATCAAATTCCCCTTACAGATCTGATGTAGCACCTTCAGACTTCCTTCTGTTTGGACCACTGAAAGAATATCGTCACTTTGAGGACACCGAGACCCTTAAATGTGCCGTACGCCAGTGGTTTAGGAAAAAGGACACACATTTTTACAGTGCTGGGATACATGCCCTTGTGAGAAGATGGACAAAAACTATAACGAATAACGGAGACTACATTGAGAAATACATTTTGGAAATACAGACTTAGGGCTTCATTTCAATGTGAATTTTATCTGTTTTGTTGCCTATTGAATAAAATTAAAAATTATGAGGCATTACTTATTGACCACCCCTATATGTTGGTTTGCCATTGATTTGGACCATAATATTAATATCTGAAATACACCATGAACTGTTCATTGATTTAGCCATTTTTTTTCATCAAATAGTAGTCCTACTCCGTTTTCATGTGTATACCCTCCTGAATAAATTATTGTGTGTTTACCAGATCCCTTCCACCTCATCTTATTCATGCTGGGATATTTATTTTCATATTTTTCATTTTCCTTATACATTATCAAATTTTCCTAACTCAACTAGTGTCCTGATATTCCATGTTCCTATTTTAAACTTATTCACTTACTGTTAAATTTGGTATTGTCATCGGTAGCTTGATGATGATGATCTGGTTTCACCTGTAACTAATGACAGTCCCTACCTAATGTGCTGTCCTAAGACAGCCATTAATATCATTCTCTGACTCTGACTTTAATCTGAAATACATACGATTCTTAGGAAATTAATGTAGTGGTTTTCCCTTGTCTTCCACATTGAAGTATTTTATCTCTGCCTTTGACAGCTATTTTCAACTGTCAGGACAAATGAATGCCCTGCTCTGCTCAGCTGCAAAGTGTCCACTTACCCCAGTGGATACTCATCCCTCAGAGCTGCGTTTGCACACACATGGTGTGCATCCCTTCCTCTATTTCATGGTAAAAATCTGAGAATAATAAAGACCATGTATTGGCAACAAAGAGCAACCATATGAATTGACAACCAGTTGATAAACTTTCAACACATCAAAAAAGGTGTTATGTACTATCAACCTATCTGTTTAATTTGCATAGTGAAATAATAGTGAGATCCATTCAAAACATGCCAGGATTGGTGGGCATAACCTCCATTATGCTGATAACATGGTTTTGGTTGCGGAAAATTAAAAGCACTTACAAGAAATGATAGTTATTATTGCAGCAATAAGTCAAAACAAAGGACTTAGTATGAATAACAGAAAAACAGAAGTAATCATAATTACAAAATCAAAGTGAATTGAACAAATCTGAAACAAGTCAATGTATTTAAGTACTTTAATAATAGCAGATGGCAGATGTGTTAAGGAAGTCAAATGTAGAATAGCCCCAGCATAAGCAGCAGCTGAGAGAATGAAGAATATTCTAGGCAAATTATCTGTTAATGGAGGTGAGGACAAGTTCTTAAGAGCTATATTGAGCCAATGCCGAATTACAAAAGTGAATCATGGACAATAGCAGACAAGTGAAGAATTATGTTGAAGCTGCGGAGAAGTGGTTTTATAGAAGATTATGAGAAGACTATAGACGGATAGAGACAGCAATGAAGAAATCTTTAAAAAAGTTAACTCACAAAGAGAGCTGGTTACTGACATTAGATGTAAACATTTTAGGCATGACATGAGAATGGGTAAGAAGAAGTGTGTCGTCATAACAGGATATTTGGAGTGGTCAAGAGGCAGAAGAGACCAAGAGAGAAGATACTGGATGGTGACTTCATGACATGGAGAAACATCATTATCAGATCATGGTGTGTTGGGGGTATGGTGCTATGCTTATATTTTATTGACATAGCGCACAGTGGGTGAAATGGTCAGTATCAAACCATACAGTATTTTATGCTACCATAGGGTGAGGTCGAATTGATAAGAGCGCTCGCTCCTAAACTTCTGGTGTGCAAATGCCGAGGTAGTGGTTCAGCGCCTATACCGGTCAGTTGGACTAAAATGTTGACTTCTTGTCCTTGACTTGGGGACGTAAATCACAAGTACCTCAGAAGCCGGATTGGGTTTGCCTGATGGTGATGGCGAAAGCTAATCCACATGCAAACATTAGTCTAGTGCACAAGAAGTAGTAGCATGTGTATGAACTACGCTTGAGTTCAAAGCCAGCGAATGAGAAAAAAATATTTGATAAGGGTATGTTGACTTAGAGCCATGTGGTCACAAAATAACCTGATCTGAAAGGGGATTTCAACTGATGGGTACAAGTCTGGTAGACAAATGCTCCAGCAACTACCACATTTCTAATTTTAAATATTAAATAATAGTTATATACAATGTTCTTTTTGAAATGTTATATAAAGTACACTATTAGTATATCTATGATCATGTAGAAAAGAAAGAAGCAATCATGTAGCTGACATTGCCAGCAGGTTGTGACTTCACATAAACAGGTGTCATTGTAGTCACGTTTCCCTAGCAGAAAAATATGATTTTAAGTGTTCTTTTAGACTGGATCAATCCAAGAGTCATATGTGATAGTGTTACCTACAAAGTTAATGTAGAAACACCATTATTATTTGTTCTTCTCCTCCTTTTCTTCTTCCCACCCCTCCAAATAAAAAAAAAAAACAGGCTGTTGATGATGTGAATAAAGGAATTGTTAAACCCGGGGATAAGCTTTATGAACTGAAAGCACTTAGGGAGGCAGAAAATGCTTTGGAGGTAAGCACATGCAATAGGTAAGATAAATGTTGATTAGTCTTACTGAGGTTACATAGAGTTTCCATTACTGCTTGCCTCTGTAAACTTTCTGTTGAAGAGTATGCAGATTGTTTGTCTAACAAAACAGTTTACAACTGGTTCAGAATTATCATCCAGTGCTTGTCCTGTGCTTTGTCCACATAGCAGTCTTTACAAATTTCTCTCTTATTATAAGCCAGATTTCCTACTTATGTTGCTGTCATGTGTAAATTATTACATCTAGAATCCATCTAAAATAAAAATATGCTGCTTTGTAGGTAGACAGAACGATCAAAGGCTAAGGGAAGTAAATTTGTAAAAAAAACGCTTGACAAAACAGTGCAACACAACATGCTTCATGATTAAATGCAGCTATTCATATTGAAGAGAAAAGTTGTAAAAAGATAGAGAATCCATCTATGTGACTATTTACCAATGGAAGTAACCATTTACCTTGTTCAGTCCCAATGTCCAAGTTAGGCAAGGCTACAGTCAATAAAACTCTTAGTTTTCAAATACAATAGGACAAAATCACTTATCAGATGCCTTAGGCAAAAAACATGAACAGGGGTCACCAAGGGAAAGTCCTTGCAACCACCATTGTGGACTCCAGAGGTGGAACAAACTTGAAAAGAAAAAAGGATGATGGCAAACAGGTGGCACTGAGCATGGAAATTATTGCCAGATTCACATGAGAATTTTAATGCAATGGAAGATGAGAAAAAAGCTAAGGTTCAAGCTTTGCACTGTACATGCACAGATGGTAAAATGAGAACAGTTCATGGATGAGATTGGAGGGATAGGACAATTGGCATGTTTTGAAGCTGTATGGGCAGATGAGTAAAAAGGGGTGGCCCACCTCATTGAGTATATTATGCAGTGAAAACTGATGCTGAGAAGGAGGAAGAGGCCTTCCTGAAGAGATAAATTGAATAGTCAGGTCATAAAGACTGGAACACCAGATGTGCAGTCATTGAGGATTCTGTTTGAATAATCAGGATAAAGATATATGAGAACATTGTGCAGGTGAAAGACATCAAACATGCTGAAGAAAACAAAAAAATCCACCAGGTCCCGATGGAATAGGATATGCTCACATGAAGAATCTAAGAGATGCAGAAATGGAGCAAATGATGACACTTTTCAACTGTAGTATTGAAACTCAACGCTGCCCACTGAATGGCTGCATAGTCATCACATACCACTCCCTAAGCCAAATAAAGATATTACTAGACTAAATGGCTATAGAGTTATAACTTCAGAAAATACATTTGGAAACGTTATGGAGAAGGTGATTATGGTGAAGAGCACCTAGAAAGATGTCAATGCTTCCCAAGACACTTGGACAAAATGTTGCGACTTTGCCTCATGACGTCTGTAAAAGGGTTAAAGTTTTTTTTTTTTGCATATCCTTTACAGGACATCACAGTCAACACCATCATTTCTGCTGCTGTGATCTCTTGGCAAGTTTACGTTCAGTAGTTTGCCATTGCTTTCTGAACAACCGGCACCGATACCAACGCAAAACCAATGCAACACGGTCTGCTGCCAAATTGCGCGCAGCTGTGTTTCAAACGTGGGTATACGGGATTACGAACCGCGTCCGTAAGCCCTTCGCCACAGAGACCGGCAAAAGGATTAATAGCAAGCATAAAACTGTAGTGGTAACCTTGGATGTAGAGGATGAATATAACAGGGTTAAGTATGAATTGTTCTATATACGGATAAAGAGGTTTCTCCCTATATAAACTGGGATGCAGCTTTTTGCATGGACTCTTAGAGCTTTAATTTTGCACTGGAGCTAACACAGGGATCTGCCATTTCACTGATGCTTTTCAATGCTGACACAAGCAGGATGTTGATGGTAAAGGCAGTAGGTATTCGACATACCTTTACATTTGCTGATAATGACCTTGTTTATAGACAGGAGAGAAGTAGGGTGGAAATATCTAGAAAACTGCAGTTAAAGTTAGTGAATGGTGCACGGAAACATGGTCTGTCATCTACCCTGGCACAATAATTGTGTTATGTTGTTCTTTAAATAACAAGGAGTGGGTCAGAGTGCCGAATAGAAATTCAGACTTTTGTGAGGATCGTGAGTGTAGGGAATAGCCAGCAGGCGATGCAGAGGTAGAAATTCAGCAATTAATTCATGAATAATCTCGTTCTGGCGATGGTATTATCCATACAAATGACACTGTGTTAAGAGGTCAAATAAGTGCCCGGGGATTCATAGCAAAAGAAAATGGCCAATGTTTAGTATAGGAGAGCTTAGCATATGACACCACAACCTCAAGTCTGAGAATGAAGGTGGAGGTAGTTACTGCAGCTTTCTGCTGGTTGGAGAACAAACTGTATACACATGCTGTGATTGTAACTGATTCACAAAACATGCTGACAAAGGTGAAGACTGGCATGCTCCGTGCAGAATGGAATGCATCGATTCAGAGATTGTGAGCATTCACTGGATCTTTTCTCCAAGGCACTCTGCTGTGGTTGGAAATTAACAGGCAGATAAATTGGCTGGTGCCACATTAGTCGAGTTAAGAACCGACATCACTGCACTCAGAACATTCTAATGTGTGCTTCGTCCCCTCGTTCAACAGCCAGCGAAGTGTCATACTGCTAATCATTCTCACTGCTAACTGATTTAAAGTTCTCCAGGTCTTCCCTCTCAGTTTTGAGATTCTTCCAGAACCCCTGCCGATCCCCCACAATCTCATTGTTTCCATATATGGGTTCTCAATCTGTTCCCCAGCCTTCTCCACCTGGTCCCACAAGTGCACAACCACCTCCCCCTTGTCCAATCAATCTACTACCAAGAGGTGCATTCTCTGCCAGCCTATCAGCCTGTTCATTCCACCGCAACCCCGCATGGCCAGGGCAAAACATCCATACAATTCTCACAATCTTGACATCTGAAGCAAGGATAACCATTTCACACAAAACATTACTGTCTTCACTTTACTAAGCATACTCTTTGAATCCGTAATGAATACAATGTGTGTTGCAGTAGTTTCCTGTAACCAAATGAATGCTGCTGTTACTGCTTCCACCTCCATTTTCATGCTGGAGGTCGTAGTCTCATATGCCAGACTCTCCTTTTTCAAGACTCGTCCATTCTTTGCAATAAAACCCCAACCACTATGTCTGTTTCTCACCACTGACCCATCGGTGTAGATGATTATGTCACCTTTATATGTGTTACTCTGGATTATATTTTGCACTTTAAACTCGGTGCGGCCCGCTGCCCATTCACTGCACTCACGACCCAGTGTTACTGTTACATTGTGCCAGTCCGTCATATCTTCCGGAACTTCAGCCCACTCTTTTCCACAATTGATGATCTCTAGATCATACACTTAATGTATAGATAATTCCGCCTGTGCCATCCAGGACCTGCCTCATCTTAGTCTGTGACCCTTGACCATATCCGTGGCTTCATGCAGGGGGTAATCCCTATCTGCAGCAACTCTCAGGTACCATTTGGCCTTAAGGACCCTATGCCTATCCGTCATTGTTGGTAGCATCAGGACATGCCTCATACATATAATTGGTGTGTCCTTTGTGCACCCCAGAATTACCCGCATGGCAGCATTCTTTTTGCGCTCCAACCTTTCAAGCTGGCTCTTTGATACTGTCAGCAGCCCCAAACCATACTTAATGGCAGAAATTATTAACTGCCAAAATAACCTGTAAAGTATCCTCTGATCTACCCCGGTTGCTGCCATCTCCCTCAATGCATTAAGTCCCCTACCAGCCTTCACCACCAAAACCTCCACATGATCCTTAAATTCACACACCTGTCAAAGGTGATACCCAAGTACTTCAATTTACTCTCTCTACTAAGAGGACATCCATTCAACATAATACCTGGGACATCTGCCTTGACGATATGGTTATTCAGGGAGTACCACACAAAGATGTCTTGTCTGGGTTTATAACAGCCTCTGCACCACTCTGCCACCCTGTTTACTGCCACATGTAAGTCTTCCACCAAACTGGCCCTGTCTCTGCCCTGCCTGTACACCAGCACATCATCTGCAAATGTCAAGATTCTACCCACACCTGGTGTCTCAATAGCTGGTGTAGATATTAAAGAGCTTTGGGCTCATGGCAGATCCCTGTGGCAACCCAGGTGTAATAGTACAGGTGTCAGAAGTCCAGGAACCCATGCGCAGTGCAATCTTACACTCATAGAGGGACCGTCACAACCCATCTGACACGGCAAGGGCTGACCTCCATGTCCAACAGTGTGTATATCAACAGCTCGTACCTGACCCTGTTATACGCATCCTCCAGGTCAAGAGCTATTGCCACTGTCTCTTGTTTATCCTGGAAGCCCTTGTAGACATACAGGTTGTCGTAATATCCATGGGGTGAGCGAAGCTATTACTACACTGTATTTCATGGGATATGTTCTGGGTGTAGATATAGGTGAAATATCAGTCTCCTGACCCTTCCAGTTCCTGGACCCTGCTTTCTCACAATCCTTCAATCTAGGGGCGCTAACCACTAGGGGCTCAGTTCCGATGACATAACTCAACTCTGGTTTCGTCAAGAAAATAATGCATCACTGTATTATGTACAATAGTAAAGTAGAGGGCAGTCCTAGATTAAGGCAGGGAGTATTAGAAATAGAAAGACACAGGATTAGCAGTATAGGATCTGAGTATCATCCTCGGGCAACATCCTTAATGTTGTCACGTTGTCACCAACTGGCTGGGGTTAGATCCCAGATGGGCACCCACTCAGCCAAATTCGTTTTCTCCTACTGGTGGTTAGTTCTGGATGCAGTTTGAGATCCCCTAACTCTGTCAGATGGGACTAATTACCACTCCAGATCCCAGAGAGAAAACGTGGAACAAATGTCTGTTATGCTGATTTAAGACACTGTCCCTGATACTCAAGAAAACAGCCAAGAAGTGGCTCGTTGAAGATAGAATATATCTATATAGATTTGGCTGTACTTGGTATCACCAGAAGTGAGAAAGGAGGAGTTAAGCTATGTAACGTAATCTGGTTACTTATGACTGCATAGGCAAGGTCCCTTCCTGACATAACTTCCTACTTCTGGACAATATGTGTGAACCCCCACTAAATGTTCTCCAAATGTGTGTACATATTTAAACTACACAAACATTTATCAACATTTAGAATGTTTACAGACAACTGAGTTTAAAATACAACAACTGTTTATTATTGCTATTGATGATCATATGATAATGATGATGATTATAATATGGTATACGTAACTTAAGAGGTCACATAGGTCATGCTTCCCCCCCAGTGAGACGCAGTTCACTGTCAGATTGAAGGAGTCCAAATTGGTCCCTTCCCAAGGCTAAGTCACTTCCTGATATGGGTTGTTGACTGTCCATTGCTCCTAAGAGATCTGGAATGAAACAAACGGAGATGGGTAGTATCTACGTCTACACATCTCAAACACATATGTCTATACATTCATATAAACATACATTAAAGTCATAATATATGATGGTATGATGATATATGATGGCATGTTACATAAAGGTATATCAGTTCTAAACAAATAAATATATATGTATATATATGTGTATATTCATAAGACCATTTAGAACATCTATAGCTCAAAACATACATAATCACCTCCATACATTTATGTAATGGAGTGTTTCCCATATAAGTTCACCTCACTTACTCTCTCCCTTTCTGATTCATTCGTACTGTCTTGTCGGAAGGGCTGGTCGCACAGTCCTGTCGAACATTAAATGCATTCCCTGAATCTGTCTGGGATATTGAATGTCCTAAGTCATGTCTGTCCTCATGCAGACATCATGCACACAAGGTGAACTGGTGCCATTCCTCAAACCAAGTGGTTTCACCACAATCTTGGTAGGCACTCAAAGTGTTGGTCCAAATAATCAATGTTAATTGGACGCTATAAAGAGACTGGTAGCTCTCAGGAATTTCTCCTAAGTAGTCAGTCTCCCCAATGTTTAACATCATACAGGATGAATCTAAATGTATCTCCTGTACATGCATAAGCCACACGCTCATGTAGCTTGGATAATGGATTTCTCAAAATTATCACATACAACAAATCAGACAACCAAGTGGTGAATGAAAAAAGAAGATAAAGTTCACAGTGTAATAGTAAATCTAGAAACTGGAACACTGAGTAACATAGAAAATCCACCAGTGTAAAGTTTGGGAGAATATGTAGAAACAGGAAACTACACAAGCCTTCAGACTAGCAGACAAACTAATCAGAGTAATGGTATTACCTGGGTTATAGCTAGGAAATTCCATCATAATACTTCATACAGAAGTCCAACGGAACGAAATGTTAATATTTCTCCAATAGGTATCCAAGGAATGCTATTGTGAATGCGTCTGAGGATTTGCTGGCCATGCTGGTAGTTTTATTCTCTTCATCCCTGCCTAGTTTCCACGTTGGCTAATTAATATTCCCCTATTCATTAACTCCACCTATTTTCCACATGGACTGTAGTTATTTCTGCCAATCAAATTGACCGATGCCCCGCCACATTCCTGAAACAATGAAACATGCTTTGGCGGCGATGCAGTTGCGTCATTACATTCCAATCTGCGTTAACACCAGCCTTCCTGGGTTGCTGGCAAAAATGTGTCAGCCATGTGTTCCTACTTTGCCGCCGTATTGTGGGTAGATGTTAAGCCTGCATTATATTGCCGTCTTTGGATCACACGGGTTTTCCCCTGAGTAGCACCGCCATGTATTATTTCAGACGGGTCTGGCTGACCCTCTTATCTCTCATTCTGCCGTGGCTGGTTTACACATTAGGTCATGTTAACCGTAAGGTGTTAGGTGTCAGTCCCTATTCCACACCCCCCCCCCCCCCCCACCCCTTCCCGACTGGTGCCGTGGTGTCTGGGTTTTACGTTTGATCTGTACATCAAAGCTTTCTCAGACCTAGCATTACAGAAATGATGGGGCGTGCGTGGTCAAAATGTATTTTTCTCTTATTTTCAATCTCTGTTAGTTTTTCCTTATTCCTTGGTTGGGGACTCAGATTATTTCTGGTGGACAATTATTCTTTTACTTAGAGAATGATAGAATATTTCTTGTGTTGTCATGGCGTTTCGTCACACACGTTCAGCAGTCACCATATCGAGCTTTGGCAGATCTTCCCTCGAATGGTCAGGACTGGTCTGCCTACTGGACTTGGGTAGTTGTCTCTCTGGGTGCACAGTCAGGTTCTGGCAGTGAACATTAAGGATTTCCAAAGTCATTCGAAGTCTCTGTATGAATTGTCCATAACGGGTTTGATTCCAGTATTCAGGCTGTCGATCGAAACCTCTCACAGAGCAAACAAAGTTCACCACCACTTATGTTTAAATAAGGTGACATCAGTGTCCAGATGTCTCACACCCATTTGGAAACGTAGAACTATTCGTGGGAGCTCCACGGTTCACTTTCATAACAATGTCACAGTGGGCTCCAATATGAGCTGGCCTAGCCATGAAAGAGTCATTTTTACCTTAGACCAGGGGTCACCAAACTTTTTCACGGCGGGCCGGATAACTGACAAAATGACGAGCGCGGGCTGCACACTCATTCTATACAATACTTGCGCCGGTCTCCATGGAGATGGTCTTATGGACGCAGCTCTTATTCCCGTATACCTGAATTCAAAACAGCAATGGCAAACTACTGAACATCAATTTGCCAAGACATCAACAACAGCAAAATATTGCTGGTGTTGACTGAAAACGCCCTGTAAAGGATATGCAACTAACTTTAACAATACTTGCAAGCCAGAACCCAGCTCTGTGAAAAAAAGACAAAAAAACTAAGTCATTCATGTGTACATATTCATAAAAACAAAGACAACCAACATATTTATTTCTTCTTCTTCTTCTTCAGTGTTCCGAGCCATTGAGGTTCTTTGCTGCAGATACAATCCATCTCCATTCGTCTCTCTGGTTGACCTTCTCTTGTCAGTTGTTGATTCCAAGTGCTTGTAGGTCTGTATACATATTATCTCTCCACCGTCTTATTGGTCTACCTCTGGGTCTAGGGTCATTTATTTCCTGAGTGTAAGCGAGTTTTGTTTCCCTATTATCTTCCATTCTTTCTATATGCCCCAGCCATTGTAGCCTATTAGCCTTCATGATACCAGTAATTAGCGGGGACTTAATCAGATCATAAATGTCTTTGTTACTTCATCTTTTCCACTCTCCACTTTGTGTATCCCTAATGGGTCCAAAGATGCGTCTTAAAACTTTGTTCTCAAAGTTTTGTAACAAGGCTTCATCTCCTTTCATTGTACTCCAGGTTTCAGAGCCATACAGCACAACTGGTCTGATCAGTGTTTTGTATATTGTGATTTTGGTGTTACGAGATAGCGCATTTGATTTTAGTAGATGTTGCACTGCATAGTATATCTTATTTCCAGAATTGATTCTAGTTTGCATTTCTTCTCTTATGATGTTGGAGCAGTTGAAGTTTGTACCCAGGTATTTGTATGTTTCCATTCTTTTAATGGTCATATTACCTATTTGTATGTGGCCAGAGTTTTTAGCCATTCCTTCTCTTGAAATTACCATATATTCTGTCTTATCTTGGTTGATAACCAGCCTCATCTGTTGGGCTTTTTCCTTTAAGTGAGTCAATATTTCTAATGTCTTTTGTTCATTTTCCCCTATAATATCTGCATCATCTGCATAACCAAGCAGCTTGGATGTTCCTCCAATATCACATTCCTCCTTTACCTTCCTTACAACTTTCTCTAGAGCCTAAACTAAACTAAACTTCTCTAGAGCCAGATTGTAGAGTAGCCACGATAGTGCATCACCCTGTTTCAAGCCAGATGTTATTTGGAAAGGGTCTGATTTCCTGCCTTTATATGTTACTATATTATAAGAAACTTCTGTGCATAGTCTGGTCATGTTGATTATTTATATATATATATATATATATATATATATATATATATATATATATATATATATATATATATATATATATATATATATATTACTTTAAAAAATTATCAAAAAGGCAACATTAGCAAAAAGATAGTTACATCAGACATAGTGTGCACATATCCGAATCTCACAAAGTAAGCAGCAAAAAAGGTTAGTGAGATTTGTGAAACTGATATTTGGCTTTCAAGATAGCATCAATGTTTGGTTTGGAATTACTGCATCCAATCAAGAGAATTGCTTCCAAATGTTGATCAGTAAATCTTGTTCGATGTGTTGACTTCACATACTTCATTTTTGAAAATGTTTGCTCACAGACATAAGTTTTTCCAAACACTGATGCCATACCAGCGGCAAATTTCTTCAGTTTCAGAAACGCAACATCTGGTAAGCAGCGGTAAAATTCATAAAGTTTTCCTTCTCTGTGCTTCTCTTTCAACAAGTCATTTGCTTGCAAATCAATGAGCTCCAACAGTAGTTCAACTGGCACATTATCAAGGAACAGAAGAATGTCACTCTCAATTCTGTCAAGATCTAAATATCTCTCCAAAAAATGCTTCTTTAGCACAAAACTCTTTGAAACAGTGAAAATTAGAAACATTTTCTCTTCCAGTTATGCTTCAAACAATGACAGCTTTCTTCGAAATCCTTTGATGATTCTGTAGAGATCACAAATGAGATTATTCTTTCCCCGAAGTTTCAAATTCAGTTCATTCATGTGGGATCTGATTTCAACAAAAAATGACAACTTTGACAGCCAGGTAGGATCTGACAGCTGTGGATCATCTTTTTCAGTGAGGAAAACATCTATGTCGTTTCGGAGCTTGTAAAAACGAAACAGGACTTTACTGCAGCTGAGCCACCTCAATGATGTGTGATAAGGCAAGTCACAAAATTCATATTCACTTTCTTCAAGAATAGCCTGGAACTCACGGTGATTGAGTGCACGACCCTGAATTAAGTTCACAGCAGAAATGACTGGTTTCAGTACACAAAAATATTTAAGTTTTTCCCACAGAGTGCTTGTTGATGTATGATGCAGTGTATGAACAGAGTGCCCGGAATTTGCAAATCTTCCAACTGAGTTCTGATCTGTCCCATCAGACCTTTCCTCATTCCAGCCATGTTTTTTCCTCCATCAACTGTAACACCCCGAAGCTGATTCAACTGAAGGGTGAAGTCTTGCAAAACTTTTTGCACTTCCATGAAGATGTCTTTTCCAGTTGTTGTTCCATGCATGCTTCAAATGGATGCCAACTCTTCCATTATCTGAAAGTCCAAATCGACACCACGAATGAACACGAAGCAGAGGTGTTTCCAAGGCACAAGGGCCAGGTTCCATACTGGCCAAGACCTACTAACACGTCTTAGCCGTGCGTCCTGGGCAACAGGTCCCTTTGGGGTCCTGGCTAATGTAGTATGATCGCTGATTCTTCCAAAGTCAGAAGAACTTCTGTTCAGTCGGAAGAACTTTTCGCTTGCATGGTGAGGAATCACCAGTCTGCACACCAATAAGCCAGACATGGGACAACGGATACTCACGCAAACCTCAGTCCGGTATGACATCACACTGATGTTGGACAACAGAATGTCTTCATCTGACATACAGGACTTCATACTGGAGTTCACAGCCAGCAAACACAAACAAGCAACACAGAAGTTGTAATGTACTCGAGAGATCAGTAGACTCATCCAGCGCCAGAGAATACCACAACAAGTTCCTAGTTTTGTCGCATATCTGTAGCACTATGTTCCCTCCAAGTTCTTCTTTTCTTCGCACAACTGAACTTGATGAAAGGCTGATAGTTCCAAACAAATCAGCTTTCTCAGGACACAAGTCATTTGCTGCTTCTGTCATACACTCTTTGATGAAGTTGTCATCAGTAAACAGTTTTCCTCATTCTGCAATCTTATGCATTATTTTGTAACTTGTACAAGTAACAGATTCATTTTCAGCAAACTTTCTCGTGAAGAGATTTCTTTGTGTTTCTAAACCACATTTCATAGACTCGTATGCTTGCTTGCTTGTGTTCGTTGGCTTGAGCTCCAACGCAAAGTCCTGTATGTCGGATGAAGGCATCCTGTTGTCCAACATCAGTGTGATGTCATACAGGACCTGAGGTTTGTGTGAGTATCCGTTGTCCAATGTCTAGCTTATTGGTGTGCAGACTGGTGGTTCCTCGCCGTACAGGCAGACACTCTCCGACTTCAGGGGAATCGGCGATCCTACTGACTTTAGCCAGGACCCCGAAGGGACCTGTTGCCCAGGACGTTCAACGAGGACGCGTCAATAGGTCTTGGCCAGTATATAAACCAGCCTTGGTGCCTTGGAAACACCTCTGTGTCCCATGGACTCGTATTTCTCAGAGCGTAACTTTCCAGAAAATTTTGAATATGTTGATAGATGTTTTGTTTTGTAGTGACGCCGAAGATTGTACTCTTTCAAAACGGCAACACTTTCACTGCATATTACGCAATTGGTTTTCTGGTCCTTTGTTTCTACAAAGAAGTACTTTACTCCCCATTCTTTATTGAAAACTCGACAGTGGGCATCCACTTTTCTTTTCTTAGTAGCCATAATGAAGGGTGAAGTACACAGGATCTGAAAATGAAAAAGACATTGAATTAGAAACATAATTAAAATCCTATTGGAACACACAAAAAAGCAGAGGACTAGGGGTCACTGGAAGCTTCGGCACACCAAAGGTAGATATAAAGTTTATAGGTACCTTTGGTAATAGAATATATCACAAAATAAGGTTTGCAAAATATATAAATAAATATAGGCCTAAATAAAAGCCTAGAGCAGAGTTTTTCAACCGGGGTTCCGCGAGTGGCAGCCAAGGGTTCCGCCGAAACATACCAAAATCGCCTAAATGCAATATTTCTGCCCATCTGGTTTATTATATAAAGTAGGACAGACACTTGGATCATCGCAGAGAGTTCGTTGAGCAACGTAAACATTTGCGTAAGGATCTGCTCCAGCAGACAGGTTGAAAAACACTGGAATAGAGACCGGCTCGATTAACACCTTGAGGGGGGAATTCTTCTGAGCTGGGGATAATATTTTTTGTAAAAACACGTCGCTTCTATGGCATTTTTGTGCTATGTTTGCTACTTTATTGCCTCTATTCACACTTGTACGAGTAGTTCACTTACCTATCACTATCAAACAAAGAAATCCTTGTCGCATATCTATACAATGGATGACTGGCTAAAAGAAGTAAATATTTCTGGAGCATCGGACCTGAGTTGACAGCCATACGCATCGGGAGGGGGAATGAGTGTGTGTGCGTGTTGCCATGGAAACCATGGTAACGTTAGATCGTAGGTGGCGCTACCACGAGCCAGGGAAGGACTTGGGATGTGACACATAGCAGCCACGAGGTCTCCGAACGTGTGAAGATCTCCTATTATTTTAAACATAATGTTTACATTTAAATTGTATCACACCGTCTCGTGTTCCATAAGTTATATCAAGCAAGTTTGAGTACCGTCGGCAGGCCGGATAAAATGATGTTGTGGGCCGGATAAATGACATCGCGGGCCAGATCCGGCCCGCAAGCTGTAGTTTGGTGACCCCTGTCTTAGACAGATGGTGAGTAATAGGTGGCCAATATGGTTGGTACGTGTCAGGTACTTGAAGAACCTTCCGGCCGGCGAGCAATATTGTTGACGGGAACATCTCAGGCAGAAGTCAGGCGCTGCTGCGCCGCTGGGGAGTTCGCGCAGGTACTACTCCTGAGTTCACCATCTTCATCTGTCAGATGCCGGGCCTAAGATATCTTCTCTGTCACACTTGAAGGTAGGTTCTACAATGAGAGGACCTAGTGAAAGTATCCTGCCACAGCCTATGGTGATTAACTAAAGAAGGGACGCTAAACCCTCAGCCTAGGTTTACATATTATATATGTTCACCTGATCCTCCTCATCAGTGAAAGAGTGTAGACAGCAGTGAACCTTGAACCTTCATCTGTCCGGCAGCCCCTGGAACAGCTTTGTTAGTGAAGACCTAGGTGGCAGCTTGGACAGGTTCGGTCTCTCCATCACAGGTGTCCTCAGGAACTCACCTGTAAAACACTCAATCATCCATCACTTGAGTTTAGGGATCTATGTAAGGCTTAGTGGCGCCCCGGAAGGGGAACTCGTCTCCCTGACGATCCCTCTTTGTTCTCATACTTGAGTCAGTTTCTCTCTGGGCCCTCAATCCCAGATATTAGGGAAACACTATATTACATGCGACTCTTGCCCTTATTAGCGTAGTCCTTCCCCCATATGGTTTGAATTTCAAGTGTAGGATAAATACCTGGGTTCGTTCCCAAGTAAAAGGCGATTAACACATTCCCATTTGGTCACCCCGGTTTAGTGGCGTGACCCTATAGCTGACCTGCTGGGATTAGCGCGTTTATCTGTAGAAGGCAGTCTGCCCCCTCTTATCTACATCCCCTCTCTCCCCCTTGTGAAGAAAGAAAGTTCCCCCTTGTTGCCCCAAGTAGGGAATGATTACTTAAGGACCAGCAGAGAAAAGTAGAAATAGAAAGATCAATATTCCGTCTGAAATTGCGGTGATGCACCCTCGCTCTTGGTCAATCATATAACTCTGATATGCGACTTGGCCGACGCTCCATTTCGACCTCTCCCGGTATTACCGTTCGATAACTATAACATTACCACGGTCGAACTGCTTCTCATCCGTCTCCATTTGCTAGATCGATCGATTCGCACTCGACTTCTCTCGCCGGCTGTAAACACGACATATAGCTCACTTGTGTCAATGAACATTGAACCACTCTTCAAACTTCTAATTTCTGGCAGATAGGTTATGCATATATTCTCCTAACAGCATAATAGGCCATGGGACTAACAAAACCTTTTTAGAGTTGCTACTTGACACCTGTTGGCGCAATTAAGCTGCTTAAATAAGAAAATATTAAAGCACCCTTTTTACACACCTAGTGGCGGCTGTCCCCTATCAATAATGCCTACTTAATATGCATGACCTAACTTGCGCTACACACGGCTAACAAGTTTCACTGGCCGCAGTGATCGCGTATTGGTTTCAACACCGTTATAATGTAATTGTAAATCAATTTAAATTCATAATTGAACACCTCTTGTCTAACGTGGCTCTAGTACATGTCGAGAAACTTCAATTTCTTTGAAGACACTTCTAGCAGCTCACAAGACATCGTCCTTCTAGCGAAGACAACACACAACTGATGAATGTTGACAGCTGGCTGACCTTGGGTCTCGTCTTACTTCTCGGGAGACGGAGAAGTTTGCTTACTACAAGTAAAGCTACTTTCTCTGGAGAAGCAAGTCCCAATCACGTGAAACACCAATTCATGAAGTTTAGCTCTCTCCGAGATCAAGAGAAACCCCCCAGAAAAGAGCTTCGAGAATGTTGGAGAACAGTCCAGGCAGGGGAATTCCTTTCGGGCTGCCATTGGCTAAAATAGCGCAGTGGTCTCCCGTGTCTGAACTAGCCAAGTGGCAATACCTATGGGCTGTCTTGTGGCACAGGTACTATACCAATCTCTCTCCCCACTCTCCCTCTCTTTGTCTCTCTCTCTCTCTCTCTCTCTCTCTCTCTCTCTCTCTCTCTCTCTCTCCTGTCTCATATATATATATATATATATATATATATATATATATATATATATATATATATATATATATATAGTAGGCCTCTTTCAGTCCTGAAGGACTATAGAGTTGTGCCGCTTGGGAGGTGCCTGGCAGCACCGCTGGTGACTGTATAGTCCAATGCGAGAGTGATAATCCCTGTCACAGTTTCCACATCTGTAAGACGAGGCAAGTCCCGCAGTAAGTGACTGCGCTTTGAGCCTGTGCCCCCTATCCTCAGTTTGTTTGATCAGATTGCGCTCAAAGAGCACCAGTCCGTTTCGTACATCTCTTCTCCAGGAGCATCTGTCTGTTGCAACTCTCTTCCAGTGTCTGGATCTATTCCAATGGTTTTCATATCTTGTTTACACACATCCCTATATCGCATTTGGGGTCTTCCGGTTGGCCTCTTTCCTGTGGCTAGTTCTCCGTAAAGGAGATCTTTGGGAATACGTTCATCCTCCATTCGAGATATGTGGCCCTGCCACCGGAGGCGTCTCTGCTTGAGGAGGGTGTGCACTGTGGTAATATCTGCTCGTTCAAGCACCTGTTTGTTTGTTATGTGGTCTTTCCATGTTATGCCCAGGATACGTCTCAGACATCTCATGTGGAAGGAATTCAACTTCCTTTCCTGTCTTAGTACAAGGTCCAGGATTCAAACCCATAGAGTAGTGTGCTAACAACACAAGCTTTATATACTTGAGCTTTTGTACGCTCTGTTAGTCTATTATTCTCCCAAACTCTTTTAGCTAGCCTGGAAAATGTTGTGGCTGCCTTTCCAATGCGTCTGTTGATTTCTGTCTCTAATGAAAGATTATCTGATATTGTCGACCCCAAATACACAAAATCATGGATGACCTTCAATTCGTAATTAGCAATTTTGATTGACGGGGGCGCACCAGCATCTTGTTCCATCACCTGTGTTTTATTTAGGCTAATGGTGAGCCCAATGTCTTTGCAGGCGGCTGCAAAACGATCTATGAGCCTTTGGAGATCTTCTGCTGTATGAATAGTCAGTGCTGCATCATCTGCAAAAAATAGTTCTCTTACACATCTTGATCTTATTTTGGTCTTTGCCTTGAGTCTTGATGGGTTAAAAAGTTTGCCATCAGATCTTGTGTGGAGGTATATGCCTTCAGTGGCAGACCCAAATGCCTGCCTTAAGAGAACAGCGAAGAAGATACCAAAGAGTGTAGGAGCAAGCACGCAGCCCTGCTTTACTCCGCTGCTGATGCTGAATGACTGGGATGTTGAGCCGTCAAATAAAATGGTCCCCTGCATGTTTTCGTGGAATGATTTCACGAGACTAAGAAGGGTGGGTGGACATCCAACCTTTTCAAGGACCTTAAAAAGGCCTATTCTGCTCACGAGGTCAAATGCCTTTGTGAGGTCGATGAAGGCAATATATAATGGCTTCCTCTGTTCTCTGCACATCTCTTGGAGCTGCCGGAGTGAGAAAATCATATCGATGGTGGACCTGTTGGGTCTAAATCCGCACTGCGATTCGGGGTAGATTCTTTCAGCAAGAATGTATAATCTTTTAAGGATTACTCTGGCAAAAATCTTGCCTGTAATGCTGAGTAGGGAAATGCCGCGATAGTTGTTGCAGTCGCTTCTGTCGCCTTTGTTTTTATAAAGGGTAACGATGTTTGCATCTTTCATATCTTGTGGTATTGATTTTTCTCTCCAGCAGAGCTGAAATATTGCATACAGTTCTGGGATGATTGTTTCTTTGCTACATTTTAAAATTTCAGGTGGAATACTATCTTTTACACCTTGCCTTGCCGGATTTGAGAGAGTCTAGTGCTTCGCTGATTTCTGTGAGGCAAGGTTCGTTATCCAGGGCATGCATGGCAGACTGTTGATCGATGACTTCCAGAGCTTCTTCGCTGACAGTGTTATCCACTGAGTATAGCACTGAGTAGTCTTCTACCCAGCGATCCATTTGTTTCGCTTGATCTTTTATGATTACCCCCTCAATTGATCGTAAAGGGGCCATCTTATTTTTTTATGGACCGACAGCTTGCTTGATGCCCTCGTACATTCCTCTTATATTTCCAGTGTCTGCACAAGTTTGAATTTGAGCAGAGAGCTGTAGCCAGTACCTGTTCACACATCTTCTTGCCATCTGTTGTACTCTATTTCTGGCTTTTCGCAATGCCTGCAGTGTTTTCTCTGAAGGTGATGTTTTATACATTGAGAATGCATGTCTCTTTATTTCCAGGACTGGGAGCATCTCTTCAGAGTGTGCTTCAAACCAGTCGGTTGACTTAGTTTGCTTCTTGCCAAATGTTGATAGTGCTGTATTGTAGATGGTGTCACGAAAATGACTCCATCTCTCGGTGGAATTTCCGTTTGTGGGGCCAGGCAGAGTATCCGCTAGAGCCTGCATGAATTTGTTGACCTTCTCTTTATTTTGGGTGCCGCTGGTGTCAATGCGTGGTCTTCCTTCTGTTCGGCTTCTGTAGATTCTCTTGGGCTTTATCTTCACCTTGCTGGAGACGAGTGAATGGTCGGTGTCGCAGTCAGCACTATGATAGCTGCGAGTCAGCTGTACATTTTGGAGGTTGCTGCGTTTAGTGAGCACCAGGTCGAGTTGGTGCCAGTTCTTTGATCTGGGGTGCCTCCATGACACCTTGTGTTGAGGTTTCGTGTCAAAGAAGGTGTTGGTCACGCACAGATTATGGTGGCTGCAGAATTCCAAGAGACGTTGTCCATTGTCATTGATCTTCCCAATGCCAAACTGTCCTAGACATGAAGGCCAAGATTTGTGGTCGGAGCCAACCCTGGCATTGAAATCCCCCAGGATAAAAAGGTGTTGTTTCTCTGGTGTTTCACTGACTTCTTTGCTAAGGTCGTCATAGAACTTGTCTTTAGATTCTGATGCTGCAGTTAGTGTTGGGGCGTAAACGCTTATAATACTAACTGGGCCTGCCTCTGTCTGGAGTTGGAGCTTCAGTATTCTTTCAGTGCCATTACTTGGTGGTATGATGGAATTAAGCAGCTTGTTTCTGATAGCGAAGCCAACTTCATGCTCCCTGGTCTCTCCGCACGGCTTGCCATGCCAGTAGAAAGTGAAGCCTTGATGCTTCCAGATTCTTGGAGTCTGGTCTCTTGCAGGGCGACAATGTCTATCCCCAGTCTTAGTAGTTCGTTGTTTATCACTGCAGTTTTGCGGGCATCCACAATCTCAATTAGATCACCTGAGATGCCAGAGGTCATGGTTCTTACGTTCCATGTTCCCAGCCTTAGGGCCGGTTGTTTTGTTTTTTTCTTGCTGTTAGGTGTATAGATTGCGGTCCATGTGTCAGGATTTTCCCCTAAGCATCCTCAGGAGCAGGTGAACCGTGGCGAGACAACACCTTATTGACTGGGGGTTGCCCAGCTTAGGCGGGCGGTAGCTGTCTAGTGAGATACGATGATCTCTCCCACCATCGGAAGTAGCCCCTGGCGCCTTGCTCTACGCCAATTGAGCATTAAGACTTATAACCGGCAAATGCTGCTTCCCATGTTGTGTCACCGTTTTACACAGTGCTGAAGTGACCTCTTCAGGGTACAAGCCTGGGCAATGGAAATCGGAGAACCAGCTGTTGCCCAGTAGCAGGTTCCTCCTCTCCACGCCGCCGATGTTGGCCAATGCAACTTGGCATCGGTGCCGTCGCAGGAGTTGCCAGAACTATGTTGTTTACAACATGGAACTGCCTTAGGGACTCCATCTCCGGATTTGTCCTCAGGGTTTACTCCCGAAGCCTTTCCCATATGGGTATACCCGCAAGGCAGAGGAGGTTTGAGATTTAGAGTTCCTTCTCTTAGAAGAGATACCAACCAAGGCTGACGAGCCTCCTCTGCCCGGGAATCAATAAGGAGGGAAGTCTACCATTCTTCCTTCCTGGCAGTGACCATACTGATCGGATGACCGTAGCCATTGTCTCTACTGAGAGATCCTCTGCCCACCGTCACCGACTTGAAACCATAACTAACAACTATCTGTCAGCTGCTCCCAAGTCCAATCCATCACCTGCTCCCATGGCTTCACGTTACCCTGTTGGGGGGGCTAAACGGGTACTCCACCTTGCCCAAGGGTGTCCCGTAGGCTTGCGGAGGGAAGGAGGCACCTTCTTCTCCTTTGATAGGGTGTACCCCTACCCCGCTACCCTAATATATACACACACACACACACACACACTCTCTCTCTCTCTCTCTCTCTCTCTCTCTCTCTCTCTCTCTCTCTCTCTCTCTCTCTCTCTCTCTCTCTCTCTCTCTCTCTCTCTCTCTCTCTCTCTCTCTCTCTCTCTCTCTCTCTCTCTTGTATGTATGCTATTGTATGAATGTTTCTTGATGTGGTGTGTAGATGTATGTATGTGCGCCCACACAGATCAGTCCACTCAGACTTCAGGACTCGCTTCATACACGCATAAAGTAGCACATAAAATGAGTTTTGTTAGTATTACCATCATACTTGGTGCACCCGTCATTGCTCTTTAATATTCATCCACTATGGCGACCCATTCACCGCCACCCACTCATGCATTGAACGTACAACCACTGGGACTCCTCAGCACTCACTCTCAGATAGCCATCACATCTCCATTGTTTCCAGTCCTCGCCTCACCTCCCGGCTCCCATTTTTCATGTGCCATTTCCACTAATTTACCTGGGACTTTCGCTGAACCATTACCATCCACTACCCTGCTATCATCCCCTACCTCGGTCCCCATGACCCACAGACTCCCACGGCTATGTATAAAAGAGGATACAGAATACATTCGTGGTAGCAGTACAGTCTGGGACTCTGAGATAAGAAGCAACTTTTTTTTTCATATTTTCATTTTCTCTTTATTGCTCTCATTTTTTCATCTTTTTAGTCTTCTCATCCTGTCCTTATGCCTTAATGTAGTCACCGGCGGATCTTCTCCCGTACTATATGTTGTGTTTTGTGCATGTATTTGTTTGCTGATGAAGGCTGTTCGCTGCAACGTCCTGTATGTGTCGTAATTATGTTCTGTAAAGCCGCATTACTTTGTGTTATTTTATATTGTTTCATTTCTTTTCACACTGTGAGTGCATCAGTACCTGTTAATTTATCTCTCATGCTATTTCAGTGGCCTTAAGGGTTCCACAGCAATTGATAAGCTATTTTTAAATTGTACAGTTAGTCACAAAAGACACATTTATTCATCTGGTGTAAATTAATGTTTCAGTATCTAAAAACCGTACGCTATCTTGAGGGATATTCTGAAGTTGTTTTTCCACACTGTGCATGTGACTCAAGGCGAGATGGACATGTTGTAGCGATCATTCACTTTGAAGCATTCAAGCTTCAAGCATGCAAGGAAGATGGAACTCCAGAGGTGAGTTCACCACTGAGTGACCATATTATCTGGTCCAGCATGGCTAATAACATAATAGAAGTTTTTGTTTTAGAAATGTAAAAGTTATGTACTTTTTAGCCTCTAATTTTTAGAATATTTGTGTAACCTACATAGCCTATTGGGTTATCACATAAAATCCTGTCTTGTGTGGTCTTTATAATCTTCAGTAAAAACAGTGTTCACGTATCTGAATTCCAATGTTCAGATACGCATGTGGTTACAAATGTGAGCATTTGAAAACCAAGCTGACACATCTCTTGTATGCAAGGCTGTGAACAGTTTGTGATTTGACAAGTTGGAAAAGAAAAGACAGTGAAACAATGAGCTGATCATATCACTGTGTCCCATTGTTACCTAATATGTTAAGCATTGGCATTTCACACCTCAGTTTGCCATGCAATGACTATTTTTATCTTTGTCATGTTTCATGTGTTTTTGGCTGTCTGTTTAGTTAAAAACTGTGCCACTTGTAAATTTGTTTAACCATGTAAGTTCATTAGTACTTGCTTTAAAAAGGACATAAGTTCACATTTCTGCTGTTCAGTTATGTGAAATTTGAAACAGCAGGCTGTCTCTTCAATGTATAAATAGTTTCATAGCCAACATTTGTGGCTCCGTTTCCTTTTATTTGATGCATTATTATCTATCAACTAATTACATTCGCATTTTCTTTATTAAATTACATTTTTGTTGATCTTGTGAATGAAATTGGGCTTGTAATTTTCTTTGTGCCCCAAACACTGAATCTTTTTTCTTCACTACAAATGCTATTTTATCCACTTTTATTACTGATGTGAGGAATGCTTACAAAATATTGAAACACTTCAAATAATGAGAAGCTATATTTATTATCTTCCCTAGGGTCAGGCTGTAAAACAATGTAGCAAAATTTTGAATTCTTCTAGAACACAAAGTTGGTGACAAAAATATATATTTACATCACACCTGATTACCAACAACAGGGAATGTTTTTAATTCCTAATTTGCTTATATTAAATCTTCACATAAAGTATTTTACAGCATCACTGACCAGCTTCCCATCTTCGCTGCCTTTTCTCTGTTTTCTCTGGTGCTCCTTTTTATGAGACTAAGTCAGCATCAGGCCCCTTCTAGTCAGGAAAACAAATGCTATCACTGCTGGGAATTCAACCCCAGACCACAGTACTTATAAGCCATTGTACATCATGCTACCATGGGCCCAACAGTAATTACAAGTTTGTATAAATATCACAACCCTACCAAAACAATTTATTTGCGTACATAGCTCAATTTCAATTGCTCATAATACTACAATGAAGGAGGAGTATGTTACAATAAGCACAGTTCTGAAAAAATTTAAGTATTTAGAACATAACTGGATGATTTGTGTAGATCTTAAAATGATGAACTTCTTGCTTTGGCCAGCAAAGGGGATTCGCCAAATATCCATCCTTTGTGGGATAGCAGGGCAAAAGAAACACACTGGACAAAGAAACAGTGGCCACTGAGGAATGAATTTACAGTTGGGAAAAAAATATTGTCAACAAGCCTCTCATTGATCGAAAAAGAGTTCTTTTACCACCATTACATATAAAGCTTGGCTTGAAGCAATTTTTTAAGGCACTGAACAAAGATGGTGTCTGTTTTAATTACTTATGCAGAAAGTTTCAGGAATTGAGCATAGACAAACTTAAAGCTGGGATTTTTGATGGACCTCAAATTAGATGGTTAATAAACGATACAATTGTTATTGATTCAGTGAAATAACAGAATCCACAGCCTGGTCATCATTTGTTTTAGTTGTGCAAAACTTTCTTCACATTCCAGGAAGTCCTTGAAAGAAGCTTTTTGTGTGTTGACTAGATTTTAAAACCTGCCAATGATAAAGTTTTAATACATTTTTGTTGTTTTATATGAAGGTAATGAATGCACAGTAATTACATATAATATGAATGCAGATTACAGTCAATTTGCCACTGATGGCACCTAACTCTAGGCTTGTACATAACAATTGCCCTACTAAGGTCATTCTTAGTTGTCTCAAACACTAGAGCTGATAGAAAAAATCTTATTGCATTTTTTGGAATCAGCAACACAAAATTTCTCAAGAACAGCTATACAATTTAAGGCACTAAAATGTGTAAACCAGTATAGTTTTATAATCTTTTTACAATGCAGCTGAATATAAAATATTACGGTTATAATATAAATCATTGATTGAATAGGACATCACAAAAGGGGAATAAGTAATGCTAAGACATTGGATTGTGTTGAAAGATTTTACTGCAAGACAGAAAAGTGCAGAACTTTAATTTAAATAATCTTACGACCAACTGTAAGATCATATGATTATTTAACTGCAAGTCTGGAAAGTAGAATATATTGTTTTAAATTGATATACCTATACTTTCTTGACACAATGCTGACTACCTTACCTACAAGAGAGAGTGATGGCATTCTGGTATAAATGTTGATCTTATTTCAGGCTCAGGTTATTGAGTTCAACTGGAAAGATGTGAAATCATACCAAGTTGATGAAGAGGGAATGTCTTTCAATTTTGAATACAATCGACAGGGGAAAAAACCTCGACTAGTCAAAATTTTTACACCTTATGTAAGTACTTTTGTTTTCTAGTAACGTTATGCTTGCCTGCTTGCTTGTGTTATGTTGGCTTGAGCTCCAACGCGAAATCCTGTATGTCGGATGAAGGCATCCTGTTGTCCAACATCAGTATGATGTCATACAGGACCTGAGGTTTGCGTGAATATCCGTTGTCCCATGTCTGGCTTATTGGTGTGCAGACTGGTGGTTCCTCGCCGTACAGGCAGGCACTCTCCGACTTCGGAGGAATCGGCGATCCTACTGACTTTAGCCAGGACCCCGAAGGGACCTGTTGCCCAGGACGCTCGACAAGGACGCGTCAATAGGTGTTCGTTGGCTTGAGCTCCAACGCGAAATCCTGTATGTCGGATGAAGGCATCCTGTTGTCCAACATCAGTATGATGTCATACAGGACCTGAGGTTTGCGTGAATATCCGTTGTCCCATGTCTGGCTTATTGGTGTGCAGACTGGTGGTTCCTCGCCGTACAGGCAGGCACTCTCCGACTTCGGAGGAATCGGCGATCCTACTGACTTTAGCCAGGACCCCGAAGGGACCTGTTGCCCAGGACGCTCGACAAGGACGCGTCAATAGGTCTTGGCCAGTATATAACCCGGCCCTTGGTGCCTTGGAAACACCTCTGCGTCCTTAGTAAAGTATATTTTGAGTTTTGTGTAAATGAGATTTTTTTTTTTCTAATTATTTTCAGTAAACTTGTTTGTTAACTTATTAACAGTAGCTACTGACATGCTTAATGCAGGTGAATAAAGAAATTTTCAAAAATTATTACTCATCCAAATGTTTCACTTATCTCCACACACATAAAAATGGTGTTCGAAATTTACAAGCCTTAGCAGCTATTAGATACTATACATGGCTGAAAAATATAAATTAATTAATTCTGTCACAGTGGATTTTTCAGTCAGTTATTGAGTTAAGCTCTTATTAAAAATATATATATCTGAGCAAGAGTAGTCTGTTGAAACATCTAGATACTAGAGCATGCGTTGTGAGCAACTGACATTATTGCTGTACTATTGTTTGCCTTACTGATATGGTCGGGATTATGAACTGCACCTTTGTCTCATTCATCCTGAACATGATTCTCACACTGTCATTCTTTCTTGTTTACTTTCTCATTGGTTTTCTCTGCCTCTCCTCTCTGATCGTTCTTTTCCTTCTTGTTGTTTCCTTTATCTTCCTTTTATTATATTTTGTCTGTTCCTTTTATTTCCTTTTGTCTGGTCCTATTTTCTCTCTCTTTTCTGATTTTTTTCTCTTTTCTTTTTCTTTTCTCTGTCTTCTTATCTCTGGCGGTCATTGTCAAGGGTGCAGAGTTGAGGGTGAGTGCCCATCTTACAAAATACTCCCATGGCTTGTACATTCATCACCTCTGCCAGCAAAAGTCCAACACCTCGCCTTCATGTGGCGGAACTGTTTTAACTAACAGGAGAAGGGGCGTCGGCAAATCTCTGGGGCTGTAAAACATGTAGACATGTGTGTACATACATATCTAAACTCGAGTAAGACCACAGTGTACCCTAGCAAAGGAAAGGTGCTGAAGATGGAGGCGACCAGCCAGGAGGTGCACAACAAAAATCAGGATGCCATACAAACACGCCATGAAATATGTTGATTACTGCAAACATTATGGTGCTCGCCTTGCAATGGACCCCCAGGCAGGTGCAGTAACTGGTCCTATACCCTGAAAGGATCCAACCAAATCGACTCGAGGTCCTCCTCAGATGTCCTGTGGAGCCAGTGGATATGAGAACAGAGTGTCTGGCCATACCAAATGTAGACTGAAAATAATGCACTAGAATGCGGAGGAAGTTAGTAACAAAAGAATAGAGCTAGAAAACATCTTGAATCAAGAAGAAGTAAATGTTTATTGTCTGCAAGAAACTCACCTTAATGAAAACACCTTCAAAATAAGAGGCCACAAGTGCTACTGATCTGACCAAAAAGACAAGCAAGATGGTGGGATACTGACTCTTGTAAAGAATAACATCACTGCTTCTCAATTTGAAGTGTACATGGAAGAGGTTGAGTATCAGACAATTAAACCTAACAGAGACAATGCAGATCTACATCTGATTCAATTACCACTGCCCAAGTGACTGCCCACAGACACTGGGCACATTACCAATAAAAGTAAAAGTGATTATGTGTGGCGATTTTTACAGCCACTCACACAGCTGGGGTTATTGTCACGTGGACCATAGAGGAGAGAAATTTGAAGACTGGCTGGATAAGAATCGATTTACCTTGATTAACAAACCGTCTGACTTACATACCTTCTACTCAAGGTCATGGCATATCACAACTACACCTGACCTGGCTTTTCATAAACCACACCAGGAGTGGAACATCACTCAAATTGTTGGGAAACAATTTAGTGACAATGACTATCTGCCAGTCATTCTAACTGTAGAAAACGAGCTTGTAAGTGAAAGCAACACCCTCTTGAGGTGAAACTACAAGAAAGCAGATTGGACAATGAGCAAACATCCCACAGGCCTACTGATTAGAAAACTGAACACAGATAAAGACATAAATAAAGTAGTTAAAGAGTTCAGCAAATGCATACTATGGGCAGCACAAGAAACAGTACCAAGAGAAGCTCGTAAACAATATAAACCATACTGGAGTAGTGAACCAGATCAATTGCATAATGATGTGGAAGTATGTAAGCAAGCAGACCATGAGCACCACAATAAATACCAGCACATGAAAGCCAAATTTCAAAGGGCGAAGTTGCAGGCTAGACAGAAAAGCTGGCAAGAGAAAACAGTCACTGAACTTTGAAAGAGATACAAGAAAGTTGTGGAAGCTAGTAAAACAACTTAATGACGATGGAACCGCTAGAAACTCATAATTGCACTACATAAAGACAGAAATGTTCCAACAGGAAAGCAAGCAGCTAACCATTTTGCAGACTCATTTGCACAAGATAACATCGAAATTAGCCCAAATAAACAACAATTGATTTGATACATACAGGACAGAGTGAAATAGTACATGAGACACAGGAGGCACCTATCACACTCAGTGAACTGAAGCTAGCAATATCAAAACTGAAAATGAGAAAGTCACCAGGAGCTGATGGTATATTCAATAAAATGACCAAGAACATAGGAAAAATGGCCAAAACAAAACTGCTGCAGATCTTTAACAACTGCTAGACCTTAGGCAGCGTTCCACAAATCTGGCAAGAGACAATCATGATGCCTCTCCTAAAATCAGGGAAAGATAATTTTAGTGCCTCCAGCTACAGACCAGTTAGCCTTACCAGATATCTTTGCAAAACAATGGAGTGCATCATCATTAACAGACTGTAGTGGTACATTGAAAGCAAAAACATGTTATGCCACAGAAGCAGTCTTTAGGCAGTGTTTAAGGAATATCAGACTATCTACCTCTCTCAAGAAATTGAGGATGCATTCCAAGATAAGAAACTGGTGCTTGCACCATGGATAGTCTGGAAAAAAGGTCTGATGAAGAAACTGAGAAACTATAAAGTGAATGGAAGAATGCACAAATGGGTGAAATCACACTTGCACAACAGAAGAGCCTGAGTACGAAAGTACAGTTGCGTTATGGTGTTCACCAGGGTGAAGTAATGTCCCCCACATTTTTCTTACTCTACCTCAATGATCTTGTTGCCAAACTACCACATGGAATTAAAGTGGCTATGAACGCTGATGACCTGTTCCTATGGAGCACAAATAAGCATGCATCATTGGCCACCAGATCACTACAAAGAGCTGTAGATGCATTAGTTACATGGACATATAAATGATGTGTTGGTATAAACACTGAGAAGTGCAGCACCACTCTATTTACCCTCTCTTCAAAACAAAAGGCAGGTGTCATCCAGATAAATGAAATACCCCTAAGAGAAGATTAAAAAAACCAACATACCTTGGAGGAACGTTTGATGAATGGCTGACATGGAAAAAGCACATCAACAAAACAGCAGCAAAGTCAGGGAAAATGTCAATCCTGAGTAAACTATGTGGAACCAAATGTGGAGTCGTGGGAAAATACTTAGCAAAGTGTATCAACAGAGCATATGACCACACCTGGAATACGGGTCAACTGTGTGGTGTTCAGCATAAAAAACCCCACTAAAGAGCTGGACAAGGTGCATAATCAGGCACTTGAGTTGCCACGGAAGGATTGAGATCAACCCCTATGGTGGAGATGGAGGAAATGGGTTGGACACAAGCACCAAGAGAGCGCAGAGATACAAAAACGCTATTACAAACAGAAATGTTCCTCAGCATGCCAGGCCACCCTACGAAGAACAGATTAAAAATCTAGCTACGGGGTGGTTTGAAGAAAATCACTTTTATCCACTAGGCCAAACAACTCTGCAGAGAAACTACTGATCTACCCACAGTTGGTATCCCCTGAAAACTATTCCAGAACAAACTCCATTGAAAGAAGAACATAGACTGTCACTACAAATCCAGATAAAATTGAAAGGAATATTCAACAAGGAAGAGCGGAACAGTGTATAACACAGAACAGTCACTCTTGATGAAGAATACCCACAGGACCTCTGGATTTTAGTCTACACAGATGGGTCAGCACAAAATGCTGTTCGAAATGGATGAGTCACAGCACATGGAATACCCAGATAATACTAGGGATGCAGTCATAATATCAAAAGGAACGTATGACCATAACTATGATGCAGAAGTCCTGGCAATCAAGATAGCAACAGAGAAATTACTGAATAACAACCATGGTACACAGTCTGTGGTGCTATTGACAGATGCAAAATTAGTACTCTGGCAATCCCATTTCTGGGAAATTGCCAGTTCTGTGGACACTACTATCAGAACTAAGTAGCCAGCGCAAGGTCACCATACAGTGGATACCATCTTACTTACCTGGAAATGAGAGAGCTGATTGACTAGCTATTGTAGGAACAATAGAAGAACAACCTGATGTGCTTGTTACATACCACCAAGTGAAAAGAATGATGAAATCAATCAGAAAGCCGCCATCACCAGCTCAAGATAATTACCACCTTATGGACATCACAACAGATCATTATTCTGCACCTCAGAACAGGACACAATAGATTACGCAACCACATGTGTACAAAATTCAAGATTGACGAATCAGCAATGTGCACTTGTGGTTTGGAGCCGCACACAGCAGATCACATTTGCCAAGACCGCCAAAATATGACATATCTAGGCAAACCTTCTGGCCTGGAGAAACAACAGTGGAAGATAAACTCTATGGACTGAGTGAACTAAAAAAGACAGTGAAATTCATACAAGAGACGACATTACGGAAGAAGAAAACCCTAGATATTTGACTAGGCTCCACCCCATCTCCAATGCCATTTAGCATATATCTAGGACACATTATACATTAGACTGACTAGAATATACCTTGTCTTTATCAGTACAGAGGCATTTATCTTTTAAGTCACTCTGGAAAAATATTTTGCAAAATTCTTGAGAAAAGACTACGACTTAAATAGAACCCCAGCTAAGCGAAACACAACTTGGATTTAGGAAAAACAAAAGATACACAGATGATATCTTTGCTGTAAATAACTAATATAAAAATCAATCAAATTTAATGAAAAGGGTATTCTACTTAGCCATTGCCGACCAAGAAAAGGTATTTGATAGAGTAGAGTTGAGTTGAGTCAAGAACTGACATCACTGCACTCAGTACATTCCCATACGTGCTCAGTCCCCTCGTTCAACAGCCAGCAAAGAGTCACACTACTAATCGTTCCCACCGCTATCTAATTAAATGTTCTCCTGGTCTTCCCTCTCAGTTTTGAGCTTCTTCCAGAACCCCTGCCGATCCCCCGCAATCTCATTCTTTCCACATATGGGTTCTCAATCTGTTCCTCCGCCTTCTCCACCTGGTCCCACAAGCGCACGACCACCTCCCCCTTGTCCATAAGAGTAGATAGAAAATGCAAGTTGTGGGGAATCCCTAAAATATATGGAGAGAGTACACATCTAATGAACTTATGTAGAGACTTATATAACAACAGTGAAACACATGGAGGAAAATCAGAGCCCTTCATCATAATATCTGAAGTACAACAGTGTTGTGGCCTGTCCCCCCTCTTGTTCATAACATATATAGACAATATATGAAAAGAAACCAGCAAAACAGAGTCTGCAACAACACCTCATGAAGAACAGAAAACAAAAGAAGAACCAATGGCAAATTACACCATTAAAGAACTATTTGTGGATGATCAAGCACTAATTGCAAAATCAGGAGCAGAACTACAAATCCTTATAAATAGTCTAAATAAATGCAAGAAACATAACATGAAAATGATCATCGGTAAAACAGATAAAGATCATAAAAGAAGAAAACAACAACAAAGATTCATCTAAAAGAACACCCTCTGAAACAAAAAAAGTGTCAAGTACACAGGAAGTATATCATCACCAAATCGCAGATCATAAGATAAAGAATAGATGAAATAAGGCAAACTAACTATTTGGACAGATGGCTCCAATACTAAAGAACAAAACATATCAGTACATAATAAAAATGCACTCTACAACACAATCCCCCTACCATCTCTAAGCTACCAATGCCAAATCTGGACAATAACAGAAAAAGAGAAAAGAAAAATTGTAGCAGTGGAAATGAGTTTCTTGAGAAGAATGCTTAGTATATCAAGAAAAAGAGAGAAAATAAAAAATTATGAAATCAGGGTTAAAGTGGAGGTAATAGCAATGCTGGATTTCATTAAGAAACAGCAAGTGAAATGGTTTGGCCACATAACTAGACTACCAACTGACAGAATACCACAACAAGCAATGATGTACAGACCAAATGGAACAAGAAGAGACCAACCATGTAAATGATGGGCAGAGGGAATAACAGAGTCCATGGGAATCTTGATATATGAGCAATCACTCTCTCACTGTTTATGCTTCACCTGGACACCGCAAAGTACAAGTGGAACAAGATATAAGATGAGATGATTATCAATTTAATATAAACCTCTTTGCAACCTATGATTCTCTGACAGTATTGAACGTTTACCATATACAGAATCCGAACAAGAACTAACAACAACTCACAATAGACAAGATTAGTGAAATCATCAAGATCTAAAGGAATAGAAACAATTTAAGAAAAAGCAGGATACCAGTAATAGCTATAAACATAATGAACCAGTTAAGATCATGTTCAATTGTTTAGAAAGTGGAAGATATGAATGGATACCTAAATATCCCTCTAATTAATGTTGACAGTTAATCAAAGAAGATAACAATATGACTTCAACTTGCCCCATCTGCCATGACTAGACTTCATGTAATCTGGACAAACAGTGTCATCACCTCCCCTGTATAAATACAACTTTACATTTTTCTGATGCTGTCTATTCTTATGTGTGGGTTCGAAAGCTGGATACTTACACATAATTTGAAGCAAATTATCTAGAATTTGTTATACATGTGATACAGAAAACATTGATTTATTTTTCATATGAATCATAAAATAAGTGTCTTTATTAAAGAACAAATATATACATATGCAAGCTGCTTGAAACAATTTCTGTCAGTGATGAAGCTGAAAGAATGGAAGATAATAGGGAAACAAAACTCGCTTACACTCAGGAAATAAATGACCGTAGACCCCGAGGTAGACCAAGAAGACGGTGGAGAGATAATATATATATAGACCTACAAGCACTTGGAATCAACGACTGGCAAGAGAAGGTCAACCAGAGAGACGAAAGGAGACGGATTGTATCTGCAGCAAAGAACCTCAATGGCTCGGAACGCTGAAGAAAATGAAGCTGAAAACTTGCTTGGCTTGCCCATGCATGTTGATCCCATGTCAAAAATTATGTTTCATGGAATAGTTAAAAGCAAAAAGGCATACCAAGATAGAGGGAAATTACTATGAGTAGTATTTTTTGACTCACAGACTATAGGATAGAAAAAGAAGACCATTTTATTTTCATTGCAATTTTCTCCAAGAATTACTAAAAGAAACTATGGTACAGATGTGAAATTATAAGACTTATCAGCATTAGTGATGATATTAGGAGGTTGGATGTCCAGTTTTCTTTTAATCTTTCATGTTTTCCTGAAGATTTTCAAGTGCTAATTTTTCAGTAGAAATTGATCCCAGAACTGCCTGAGATAGGAAAATTCATATGGCAATGGAACCTAGTCCACAGTGTTGGTAAACCAATGTACCAGCTACTATTCTGCCATGGCTCCCAGGTATTAATATATTATATCCTCTTCGGCCTCTTCTTTTTCATTCCAGCTTTGAGGGAAGCGTATTACACCAAGTTATGCACCTCTCTAGTTCAGAGGCCTGTGTGTATCTGTCTTTGGCATACTTTTATGTAACATTTTACTTCTCTATTAGAATACATCCAAAGTTAAAAGATCCATTTACCTATGGGTAGGTATTTTTTTTCTAATAGAAATGTTGTCACAGCAACAGTCTTATGGTTCATACTCTGTTATTTCCAATGTGCACAACTTGCTCACTGGGCTTCCTGTTGTCTTATCCATTAATGCTAGGTACTGAACTGCTGCAGAAACTTTTAGCTAGAGTCTGGCAGACTGGAGAGAAGGATATCTGATGAAGTTGCCTAAGAAAGTTTACCTGCAGGAGCGTGAAAATTATAAAGGATTATTGCTATTGTCAGTGCCTGGGAAAATATTTTAAGCAGAATCATTCTGAATAAACGAACAAACTTTATTTTCAAAGGGTAACAAATTGGGCATGCAGGCCCATCTTACATTCAGCCCTTCCAATCACTCATCATTCATTTATCAATAGTGCATAATACATTCACGTAGGGAAAAAAAAAACATTGTCAAATGAATGTTGTAAACATAAACAATGCATATTACCATGTTATGAGACAGGCAGGCACACGTGCACACGCACATTCGTAAAACCACACATACCTGCATACATACTTACATCATTTGCACAAACTTACAGTTTTCCACTCTCTATAACACAGATACACACTCCCTCGCATATGCAAATACTCAATCACAATCACAAACTCAATGACAAATGTTTACCTATGCACACACGCACACACATACATACATACACATACACACACATCTCCCCACACATTCCCCAACACACATCCCTAAACACACCCATCCACACACATCCCTTCCCACAAACCCACCCACCCACACATCCCCAACCAACCCACCAACACCCACAACCAATCCCCAAACACCCACACATCCTCCATACACACCCCACCCACCGACACATTCCTCACCCACCCACCTATCCCCCAACCACCCACACATCTTCCTAACACACATTCTCCCCACACACACACATCCCTCATCCACACACATCTCCCCACCCACACACCCAACCCCCAGTCCACACACCCCCACCCACCAATCAACACACACACGTCACCCACCCAACCAAACATCCCCAAACCACCCAGCCAAACATACATCCCCCACCTACACATCCCCCCTCCCTCACACACATTCCACCATCCAACCATTCCTCTCCCTGAAGAGATTATGAGATGTAATTGACAAACAACTAAAGGATGATCAGGCAGTCTTCATACTAAACAGATCCTGCGCAGACCAGATAGTCACATTATGAATAATAATAGAGAGAGTGTTGAACTGCAATCGCCACATTATATTGGATTTGTGGATTATGAAAAGACCTTTGACACCATTGCAAGGGAATCCATTTCGAGACTAATGCAGCACTATGGTATCCCACAAAAAAATCATTAAGTTCAAAATATGGGGATATGATGTAGAGTTCATGAGGGAAAACTGACAGATGTATTTGAAATAAAAAGGACTTTTGTCACCATTATTATTTTTACTGACTATAGACTATGCTATGACTAGAAATACAAGCTAGAATCAACTCTGGAAATAAGATATACTATGCACTACAACATCTGCTAAAATCAAATGCGCTATCTCATAACACCAAGATCACAATATACAAAACACTGATTAGACCAGTTGTGCTGTATGGCTCTGAAACCTGGAGTACAACTAAAGGAGACGAAGCCTTGTTACAAACCTTTGAGAACAAAGTCTTAAGACACATCTTTGGGCCCATTAGGGATACACAAAGTGGAGAGTGGAAAAGAAGAAGCAACAAAGACATTTATGATCTGTTTAAGTCCCTGCTAATCACTGGTATCATGAAGGCTAATAGACTGCAATGGCTGGGGCATATAGAAAGAATGGAAGATAATAGGGAAACAAAACTCGCTTACACTCAAGAAATAAATGACCATAGACCCCGAGGTAGACCAAGAAGACAGTGGAGAGATAATATATATACAGTCCTACAAGCACTTGGAATCAACGACTGGCAAGAGAAGGTCAACCAGAGAGACAAATGGAGACAGATTGTATCTGCAGCAAAGAACCTCAATGGCTCGGAATGCTGAAGAAGAAGAAGAAGAAGAAGAAGAAGAAGAAGAAGAAGAAGAAGAAGAAGAATAGACTATGCTAAGAAGACAACTAATTCCAGAAATGAAATTCAGTGGACTCTAACAAAGCAGTTTGATTATTTGGACTTCACCATCAAAATTGCACTCCTTTCACACACATGTAATCAGATGTGGGATAAACTAATCACAACAATTATGTGTATAAATAAATTCATAGAGGTATATATATATAAAATAATTAGAGTAAACCAAGTGAATGGTAAACCTTGTCTCCCTTGGTGAAACCCCACGTCAAGAGACGGATTCATACACCTATGGGGAAACAGGTAGATATGCTAAAATAAGAATACAAAGGCAAGAGGAGCTTTCATAGTTCTAGAGGCAGGGTTCTTCTAGAAGAGACTGGTATTCAGCATGGAGACAACAGTCGGAAGTTGAAGAACACCCTTGAGTGTAGGAAGACCCGACACGAGTGACTAGCGTATCTGGCCAGTTCTTTTGTCAGAAATAAAACCCCCTGTTCTTGTTACTATGTGTACATGTATTCAAATATTGCTTCAATACTGACACTCACTCACATGCCTTGCATTCAAAAGAAGGGTGGAGTAAGCTGATTGAGTAACTAACAATAAATGTGTTTGTTATCTTTTCTAAAATGTTAAATGATTTATCCTGTTGAGATACTGAACTTGTACATGAATATTAAATTGAAAGAATTTGAAGCTATACTTTCACAGAATGAAATTATAAAATAATAAATGGTGCCCTCTAAGACACCTGGAAATGGACAAATTCTACAATACACTGCACCTCTAGGTGAATGATGATAATTTATGACTATGTCTTATACCAATGAGAGTTGGGATATCTTTTTTTTTTTTTTTTTAAATCCTAGACCAATATTCCTGATAATGTTGAGCAATTACCGGGGTTACTGGTTGACAACGAGACTTTCACCTGAAAAGGGGTTGGCAACCTCTGGCCAGAGTTGTGGCACAGTCATTGGTGGCTTCATTAAAGTCCTGCTGAATCTCAGTATCTGACCAGATTAAATCATCAGGATCATAGTTCACTCTATGCACAAGATGTCTGTGTTCACCAACACTCAAGGGATCCTTGATGGAAGAAACAATCACACAACCCTGAGTATATGGCTTAGTAAGTTATGACTGCATGGGGGGTATGCACCCATCCCCTTCAGTACAACAACAAAGAAATGGATACACATTTCTCTTGGTTGAATTTATTCCAGGAATAATGATATCATTGTGCAGTGATGATGACAATGAGTAAGTTCACAATGTATACAGATATAGAGCAATGAATTACAAAGGCAACAACTGGCATACATATTTGAGTGAGAGAAAAAAAAACATTACAAAATATATATGTTTGTAAAAATTGTGTGTGTCAGGTGTGTTATGTATCTGCTCTCTTTTCTTACTATTAAAACTATGGAGAAGTGCTGGGACAGACAGGATGATCCACTAGCTAAGAAGAGACCATAGATAGTAAAGCCTACTCACGCATCAAGCATTAAATAACATTAGGTGGTTGAATTGGAGTCACGAGCTGCATCTGAAGGAGTAGAGTCAAAAGGAAGGACAAGACAAACAGGCAAGGGGCTGAGCAAACTATTAGTCCTGCTTTAGGTTGTCTCAGAAATAGCCTTTTAAAATTCTCTCATCTACAAAATCAGCCCAAAATACTTCATGTTGAGTTTTCTTGTTAACACTCTTTGTTGTGCTGTTCAGCCTGGAACTAGATGTTGGTGACAGGGATTTATATTTTCATGTCAATTGTCTGGGTGGATCTGCCTATGCAAGTGGTTCGTATTCCACATGTTGCTTCTTCTTCCTCTAGAAATAGGCGATTTTGTCTTTTGCCTGTTTACTTTCAAGAAAATTATTACCAGCCATACCTCCGATATGGTATGGTTGACTAATGAAATGTGCTTTGTACACTTCAAACATTAATATAGTTTTCCCCACAGAATACACCATACCTCTTTTGGTATTTGAAAATAATGTACACAGGTATTAGAATACCTAAATTTTCCTTTTTTCTATCTACAATTTCTTGACGTGCTTTGGAGTCCAAATACTGAAGGAATATGGCGGTTTTCCAAAATAAAAAGTATTTCTTTCAACACACTGGTAGATTCCACCAGAAAGCAAAAGTAATTGGTTTTGCAACACTCACCCAATGCAGCTTGTGTGAATACCACACTCAAAGAGTTTCAACAGTTAGGTATAGGACTTGATTGACTGGGATTCCTATATGTAGGGGTAGGGTCTGCTGTCAGCAATCAGTGGCAGAAAAGTGACAGAAAACTTCTAATTGATGTGCAACTTATGATATTATAGTTCCTGTCAGTATTACATTTCCCTAACTGCCTGATGGGTGAATATTCCCCAGTTCGTGGCTTAGAGGTTATGACTTTTCTCCGTAATCTCGTATACTCTCGTCGGTAACGTGATGACGCTTCAAATCAGCAGTGGTTCGAATCGCATCGGTAACTTAACGGGGTATGTGAGCCGGCCGCTCAGAAAGCAATGGCAAACTACTGAGCGTAATCTTGCCAAGAGATCAACATACAGCTGAAAGATGCTGGTGTTGACAGCTAAGTCCTGTAAAGAATATGCTTTAAAAAAAATATATATTTTAATGGTAAATATATTGTGGTGGTGGACAGAGGCAAGAATTTTTCTTTCACAATTAGCATTATGAGCATATAAAGATATTCAATAATACAATATATTCTTAGCACTTACATTAACTGCGGCGCTAAATAATGTCATCAGCTATTGGTAGCTGATGCTTCAGTTGTCATAGCGATCTAGGCATGACCCGTGACACTATGGTGAAATCAAATGCAGTAACTGTTGGCGTACAGCCATGTGGGCCCCACAAACACACACCCCTTCTTCCTCTCTCTTTCTCTCCTCTTTTCCCCAGTGAATGAAAGAGGAATATTGAATTATCTCTTCTATTGTTCAATTTCAGTTATTATTTTATTGTTATCATTTCAGTTTAATTTCATGAATGACTGCTTTGATAGAATATATGACGAACAGCAGTGGGAAACATAATCTGTGATCATCGACACGACCACCACAACCACCACCATCTTATCAAGAAAGAATACCATGATTAATTACCAAGTTCTTTAGCTTTGCGAAGTTGTAGAAGTATGCACAGTGGTAGTTACATCTTTATGTTTTACGAGTCTGTCTTGATTTCACATCTCCTGAGTACTTCATTATACCTCATTTATAATGTTGCAGATGTTTCAGTTAGTATTCACTGTTTTAATCAGATTTGAATGTACTGTCTCAGTTATTTCTTTCACTTTCTACTTACTCGAGTACAGTTTATTTGCCGTATGTTACTGACAACATTGTGTATAACAACAAGTTAAGGTATTTTATTGTGCAAATAACACTGTTGCTTCTAAGTAAATAGAAATGCAAATAATTAATTACAGATACACATTCACTGTTGAATGTACAAGATGAATGTGCAGAAATATCTGTATTTATTCAACTGCTTTCACTAGTCATTCCATAATAGATAGCATATAGGAGAGCAACTTCACATAATACACAAATGTTGCAGCCAGACTGCTTAAAGTGTCACTCTTATGAGCTCTATCTGCCCTGATATGTGTGTTAGTTCTATTTAAAGTGGTAGACTTATAGACTGCATCTACAGTAGTAGATAATATTGTTTTCAAATGCAGCTGAAACAAAGGATTCCATCTGCAGTGATGGGATTATAGATTCTACCTGCAAATTGTTTTTGGATGGGCAGAAATTATAAATACATTTATTTACTGAGAAACAATTGTTAAATTTAGGGTAATAAGATAGAATATATATAGTGAGTGGCCTTTTCTGAGTTCACATAGTCATTTAGTCATTGCAGATAGTTTGTGACTTGTAATGTTATCTCTCTTTGCATTATGTGGCTGCTTGTTACATTGGTATTTTTCCTTCCCATTTTATCTTCTTTACTCTTTGTCCTCTTTTTTTTTTTAAACAAGATTGTCATATGAGTTGTAGTGATTTTTTGTTTATAATAATTGTAAATAAGATTCAACACTCAAAAGGTAACATAATAAGATGGAACAATGAAATATTTATGTAAATGTGTCAAATTGTATGTTTTGTTTGCAATTACCTCTAATGTTTCAGCTGAATTTCATATTTCACATCCAGAGTTAATGTATTTATTAAAATGTTTTGCCTTACAGTAGGAATAATTTTATGCTAAATATCATAACAAAATGCAATGAAGAAGTGATTGATAGAATACATTAGTACAGGGAAATTGTTAGAAAATTACTAAATCTATTAGTGACCAAAGTTACTAAATCTGTTAGTGACCAAGTCACAAAACAAATGATAAACATCTTTTTTCTTTCCAAAACACTTGGCTATCAATGTGAAAGTTGATCCATGTTAACATACCACCAGAAAAAAGTTGTTACATCTGAGATGAAATACTGGATTCCATAGTATAAAATAACAACACAAGTATGATAGACTTAATGTCAGAATAGGAAACAGTGGAGGGACATGAGCAGATTGACTTCAACGCCAGACTACAGATTGGTTGACCTAATGAAATGAAATAAGATCATGCAATGAATTGAGAGACAAATAAAATGATCTTGACATCTTAGGAGAACAAAACCTGAAACCAGTCAGGGCGTACAGCTAAAGAAAAGTCTGTAAATAGAGTCAGAAGAAGATTTTAAAAAAATTGTGGATAAACAAAATCAAGGGTACATACATGGATACAATGCAACCAAATCAACACATCTTGTTTGGAATGCATGCTCAGGCTTCCAGCGTTCCTAAGCTTAATGGATAGTGTGAATAAAGAAAAAGAAACATGATCTACCTGGGGCTATAGGCTGTAGTCACCATGATAAATACATTTTAATATAAAATATTTACAGTGAACAGAATGGGGGAGTTTTTCAGAAACAGAAAGTAATGAATAAGGCTATTGATTCATGAATAACCACTACCATGAATCTGAGAAACATGGTTGATCATGAACATGAACTCATGTTAAGTTGTTGCAGTTGCAAAGCTCAGAACAGGTTTAAATATGCATAAATTTCATTGAGTCCTAGGTTATTGAAAGAACTGCTTAGGCAAGATAAAAATGTTTGATTGTTGTTACTGTGATGAATCAATCAAACAAAGCCCAACAAAGTATTATCCTTTGTTAAGATTTGAAATGCTCACAGAATGACAAGAGTTGGATGTTTCTACTTTACTAATATATTGTGATACACCTTGTACAATTTACTAAATGTTCATTAAAAAGGGATTAAGTACATTGAAGTGTTATCGGGAATTCAGAATGGGTGTGTTTTCTACAGTTTTTCTCTATTTGTGTTTGTGTCTTTTTATCTTTCTGTTTGAGTGATTAACTTAACTTGACATCATTGTGTTTGGGACATTCATATGTGCTGTCTCACCTATAAAATGTTGGAGTACAGGGATGCAGGTTGTTTCCATAGTGCACTGATTATGAATGCATCTGTGACTATTCCTGCTACTGTCACTTGTGATGCCAAATACTAAGTGTTAGTGTGATTCATCAAATCTGGATCAGCCGGAAAAAGCCTGTCATATGTGATGTATATTATATCAAGGTTAGGACATGAGGCTGACAATGGCATGAGCATGGTTGGATATCAGCTCTTGATGTTCACTATGAGAGAAAGACTGGCCACTCAGGCCTACACAACTGTCATGGTCCTTATATTTCACGTACCCCCAGCAGCTTCCTGCTACATTAGTTTTTTTCAGGAACTGTATCAATGTAGTAGCTAGATGCTCACTTGCCAGGTGGATTTTTACAATTGACCTGGGCACCAAGGTCAACCCTGCTTAAAATGAGTACCAGAGAATATCTTGGGAAATAAAGGCAAGAGGTTGATACTGACCACATCAGCGACCAAGTGTCATTTGGTCTATACAAATATGAGTCTGACACCATATGCCCAATTTATAAAAGGATCCTTTATTTACTTATTTGCTTACATTTTTCAGTGCCCCAAAGTTTGTGAGGGGTAAATAAGCTCTCTCATTATCTCAGACACTTGCATGACCCGGGCAGTAGAGCCATCTAAGATCTTGAAGATATCTTCTTCATCTCTTTCTCCATTTACTTCAGAGAGAGAGAAAGAGAGATGGTGTGTGTGTGTGGGGGGGGGGGGGGGGGGGGGGGAGAGAGAATTTAAGGATCTTTTGTGCGCTCTTTCCAATACACTTTGTGAGTTGGTCTTCATTTCTCTAAGGTTGTTCCTAGATACCATCACTCCATCTGTTATGTGGTCTTCCGTTTGCCCTATATCCATATATTTTTCAATGCGGCTGTTTGTGGTAGATGGTACCGGATCATTTTTCTGAGGTGGCAAAACCATTTAATCTATTGTTTTTTATTGAATTGAACAATTTCAGACCTAGTCTTCTTCTAATTGCCTCGTTCCTAATTCTATCTGTCACAATTACTCTCTCAGCTCCTCTAAGGCATCTCATCTCTATTGTTATGATTTTGCACTCGTTAATTGCAGTCTGTGTCCATGTTTGACATTTGTAATATAATCTTCTTCTTCTTCAGCGTTCCGAGCCATTGAGGTTCTTTGCTGCAAATACAATCCGTCTCCATTCGTCTCTCTGGTGGACCTTCTCTTGCCAGTCGTTGATTCCAAGTGCTTGTAGGTCTGTACATGTATTATCTCTCCACCGCCTTCTTGGTCTACCTCGGGGTCTACGGTCATTTATTTCCTGAGTGTAAGCGAGTTTTGTTTCCCTATTATCTTCCATTCTTTCTATATGCCCCAGCCATTGTAGTCTATTAGCCTTCATGATACCAGTGATTAGCGGGGACTTAAACAGATCATAAATGTCTTTGTTACTTCTTCTTTTCCACTCTCCACTTTGTGTATCCCTAATGGGTCCAAAGATGCGTCTTAAAATTTTGTTCTCAAAGGTTTGTAACAAGGCTTCGTCTCCTTTCGTTGTACTCCAGGTTTCAGAGCCATACAGCACAACTGGTCTGATCAGTGTTTTGTATATTGTGATTTTGGTGTTACGAGATAGCGCCTTTGATTTTAGTAGATGTTGTAGTGCATAGTATATCTTATTTCCAGAGTTGATTCTAGTTTGTATTTCTTCCCTTATGATGTTGGAGCAGTTGAAGATTGTACCCAGGTATTTGTATGTTTCCGTTCTTTTAATGGTCATATTATCTATTTGTATGTGGCCAGAGTTTCTAGCCATTCCGTCTCTTGAAATTACCATATATTCTGTCTTATCTTGGTTGATAACCAGCCCCATCTGTTGGGCTTTTCCCTTTAAGTGAGTCAATATTTCCAATGTCTTTTGTTCACTTTGCCCTATAATATCCATATCATCTGCATAACCAAGCAGCTTGGATGTTCCTCCAATATCACATTCCTCCTTTACCTTCCTTACAACTTTCTCTAGAGCCAGATTGAAGAGTAGCGGCGATAGTGCATCACCCTGTTTCAAGCCAGATGTTATTTGGAAGGGGTCTGATTTCCTGCCTTTATATGTTACTATATTATAAGTATCTTCCATGCATAGTCTGGTCATGTTGATTAACTTCCTTGATATTCCAAATTCCTGCATAGCATTCCATAGACTATTCCTATGGACACTATCATAAGCCTTTTTAAAATCCACAAAAATGTTATGGAGATCTCTTTTATATTCCCAATGTTTCTCGGCTATTTGTCGTAAGATAAATATCTGATCTATTGTTGATCTGTTTTGTCTAAAACCCGCCTGGTAGTCACCCAATATGTCTTCTGAATATGGTTTTAGTCTATTTAGTAATACTGCGGATAGTATCTTATAGCTTGTGGACAGTAGTGATATTCCTCTATAATTTCCACATTGGAACTTGTCTCCTTTCTTAAAGATAGGTATCAATAATGACTCTTTCCAGTCATGGGGTAATTCTTCTGTCCTCCAGATTTTTATTATTAGTTCGTATAGCTTTAGATGTAATGCATGGCCACCTGCCTTTATAAATTCAGCAGCAATTCCATCAGTCCCAGTTGCCTTATTGTTTTTAAGTCGTGTGATTACATATAGGATTTCTTCAAATGTAGGTTCTTCAATTTGTGGTTCGCATGTTAGAACCTCTTCCTGTGGGAAAATGTTACTTGGAGCTTCACAATTTAGTAATTCAATAAAATATTCTTTCCATGTGTTGCACATTTCCTCATTGGTATTTATCATATTCCCATTTTTGTCTTTTAAACCATATGTGTTTTGTTGGTGCCCTCGTTTCATTGACTTAAGTTCTTTAAAAAATTTTCTGGATTCATTTTTCTGGTGATTAGTTTCCATATCTTTGATTATATTACTCATATATTTGTAATATAATGTCGACCAAAAATTGTTCTTATAAGATTTGTTTAGTAGTTATTAGCATCTTTATATGCTTCAGAAGTGACACTTGTTGACCAAGTACCTGATTGCCTTTACACAGCATATGTTGATTCTATCCATTATCCAATCTGAAGTTAAAATTAACCCCAGATATTTAAATTTACATGTTTTTTTTTTTTTGGTTTTCTTCTGAGTTCTTTGCTTTTATTGACAGGGATCTGTCTGCCTGCCTATCACCATTTTCAATGCTTATTTTCATATCATATTTCTCACATTTAATATTGACTTGAGTAAGACGGTTATGAAGGCTCTCTTCATTCTCTGCTATTAATACTTGATCGTCTGAAAATAAACATTCTGAAATGTTACCCTCTTCTTTGTTCTCTGCTTCTTGGCATGTATTGCCAATGTTTATTTTAAAAAATAGTGGGGATAGCACATATCTGTCATTCGCTTGAGTTAATTTTGACTTTGTTCTTATGCAACTATTGCTTGACATATATAAACTTTTGCAAACATTAATGAGTTCCTTACTAATTCAGTGTTTTCAGGCAATCCAACAATATATTCCTGTCAACATCTGTCAAATCCTTTTACCTGGTCTATAAATGCAACTTTATAGATCTTAGTATGTTCAACTGCTTTTCCTGTCAGTTGTCTTAGTATGAATAATTGTGTCTATGCAGCTTTTGTTTGGTCTGGGCTTCTGACAGTTGTTCTTCCAGTAATGAACTTAATTTTCTTTAATTGATTTTGGCATATATTCTCTCTTTATGGTTGCATAGTGAGATTCCTCTATAATTAATACAATAGTATAATTATTTCTGTTGATTTTCTCGACTGGAATGATTGTTGCTGATTGTCAGTCATCTGGTCTTTCTTGGTCTAACTAGGTGATCTGGAAAATTTATCTGACCCATCCATCCATCCATCATGTGCCATGCCGATAAGCGTTGGCTTTAAGAATATAAGAAAATAATTTAAGAATATTCCAATTTACTTGTATATTACATTGTGGTATTTCCTTCTTCTTAGTGATGACCATAATTTGTGTCGTCTTACAATTTCATTCTAACCCTAGTTGTTCACTGAGTGCAACAACCTCATCTACTAAATGTTGCAGATCCTGCTCATTGTCTGCAGTCATTACTGTATCATCCTCATATCTAATGTTATTGATGTTGCATCTCCCAATGATGATTCCTTTCATATCGTCTACATTTCTGAAAGTATTTTCACAGTACAAGGAAAACAAGTCATTACATATCCCTGTCTCACACCTCTCTTAATAGGCTGATATTGACCTACTTCATTATCAATCTTTATGGCAGCTTGTTGTTTCCAATATATGTTTGTTACAAGTGAGACAGTAGGGAAAGTGGTTTTCACATACTGCCTCAGTTTACTAGAGGGCAATGACTGGAATGATTTTGAGACAGAGTTCACCGACCAGTATAAGTTCAAAATTAGTGAGTGGTCGGGCAATGACTCTAGTGCAGCCCGCTGACCGACGGTTTACCTTTAGTTGTTAGTGAAATGAGAAATTCAGGAAACATGAAGCCAAACTTAGCATAGGCTTTGTCGGGAACTGTCAGTTTGGGCAAGGAATACAACGGAGGGGCAGATTTATAGCAGTGGGAACGTGCTTGAACTGGGAATTCTTATTTAAAGAGCATGAACTCAAACAAGGACGATAAACTCAGGACCATGAACTTCAGAGACAATGTAGATTTGGGTTAATGATATGATAGTAGTATGCAAATTAAGCAGGGTACGCGAGGTACTGATTGGAGGACAAGGGACAGCGACGTCACGTGATTCCAGAAAGAAGCGCCAAGTATATAGTTATATATATTTTGGGATCCAGTGAGTTAGAAGAGTCGAGCAGGAGAGAGGACAGTTAATAGTGGACTCCGGGAGCGGCGGGGGCCTGAGCCCTCTTGGGGCAGCCCAAGGAACATAGTAACAGGACTTCAGAAATTGTGGCTAATCCGTGCCCAAGTCTGTATAGTATCTGTAGGAGGAGGAAGTGAAGGAAGACGGACAAGCGCTCATGCTAGAATTCGTCTGAATCACTGATAGGAGTGAGAGCGACTAAGGATCTGTGAACGGAACCTACCCAAGGCAGATAAGCCAAAGAAGGGAAAGACACGCAGAGTCCGAGGATCGTTAAAGTGCAAGAAAGCCACTTGAGTTAAGAGGACCGCCAGCTAAGGAGACCGCTCGTTAGTTGCAGTAGATGGCTAAACGTCAGACAGGACGACCATAGCCAGGGACAATGCGGTTGGAACCACACAGGAGACTAATGTCAAATACGACTGGAAACCGGTGGTGGGATCCACGGCAAACGAGGTTGAAGAGAGCAATCGTATTTCAAATATGAAACCCAGAAGGACGACCAGAAAACCCACTGGATGGCAGAAGTTGAATGTAAGTTGACATAAGACTTAGACATAATTAGTTTAATTGTATATTATAATCAGGTATCTTAGTTTAGAGAGCTATAGCAAACTACCGTAGGTGAACTTACCGCGTAATCATAAACGACCCGGCAAAGGATCAGGACTGAATGCGACGTCCTGAATATGACCTATATTTAAATGGCCGAAATAGAGTGATTGGAGTCAAATTAATCGGTTAGATAAGCAGAGTGTGGATAAACTATGTATGTTCATGTAACCAAGCAATTAGACGTACACAATTAATGAGAACTAGGCGAGTGCAACATGTAAATATGGAACGGAAGGGCTACTGCAAGATATAAACAACACAGAGGCCGGGTCTAGCAGACAAACGTGCACCTGAGAAGCGATCACGCTGGGTCAACCCAAACAATGAGACCGGATGACAATGGCTCGCCCTAGACGAAGCGGTATGGAAAAGAATGCGTGTCTTTTGTTCGCTGGACATAGGTGAAAGGAGGTCGCGCTTCTGCTGTTGTGTAGTTAAGGCTGGCCTGGCGTGGTACAGGCCGCGAGTTCAAATCTTCCGGCAAATGGTTAAATACTTAATGTTGGCTGTAGGCGGCGCGTCGGGGAATAGGCGATAATAATATTAGTTAAATATATATAAACGATAAATTACTGTGTTTAAAATACTGTTCTTAATTTATGTTATAGCTAAGATATATTGATACTAGCGTAGATAGGGAAGCAATAGCTGGTAAGGACTTTGTAGGTAGTGAAAGACTAAGGTTGATAGTGACATAAAACTCACGGGTATTGTTTTATAATGTTTCAGACATCGTCTGGGTAAACTGGAGTCGCCTGGATAAACCAGGCATAGCTGAATAAACAGTTACCCGCTGAACAAGTTGGATGGGAGCGAATTAAATCCCTGGGTATATGGATTGATAGGTCAATCTATGGATCAATGGGTGTTTGGGCTGAATACATGTACCACTAATAAGCCTACGGAAAGATAGTTACGAAACAAAGGCCGGTGTAATTCATAGCTTTAGTCTTTTACTTCATGCGGTTAATAGGTGATAATAAGTGGCATTCCCCTAACATCCAGTGGCATAGGCTGTTACACTATCTATCTCTCTCTTGTGAGGCAATGCAGCATCGTATTATTACAGTTCAATATGCATTATGTGTCTGCAATGCATGTACTGATTACTCCATGCGATTATGTTGTAGATTGTCACTCTGTTATTGTTCAGAAAGAAATTAAATATATTATTGAGTTGTCTTTTATTTCGACTTGTTAGTCTGAAGTAATATAAGTAGAGTAGCTTAGAGACTTTGTGAGGCTGTACATCTCTTCTATAACCTGATAACCTACACCACGAGACATTGATGGTGCAATAGTAATTAACTATTGTTCTCACGCGGAGACACGAACCTACATCTGTCGTATCCCTCACTCTCATCCTCTTTTTTCTCCTTCTCTCTCTTCATATTTCTTTACTATCAAAGGTAGTGTGTAGTAGGCAGAGTTCGACTGAGGAACGAACTTTTAGGCTTCACACTATTTACATCATTTCCCTCATCATTCTTTTCTTTCTCTTCTCTCTCTCTCCTTCTTCTTCCTTTTTTTTTCTATTGATCACACAAGTCTAAGGTCTTTCCCATCAATTTGTAGATCTGCGAGCATCTTCATCATGTTGTCATGTCTTACTTTATCAAAAGACTTTGCAAAGTCCATAATGCAAAGATGTATGTCTTTGTTTACTTCTATAGAACGCTCTAACAATGTTCTCAGCATATACACTGCATTTACTGTACGTTTGCCTTCTACAAACCCACTTTGTTCTTCACCTATTTCAGGTTGTATTTTCTTCCTTTGCATGAAGATTTTTAGCAAAATCCTCATGATGTGGCATGTTGATCACATGCCAAGGCTTCTGATTTCATCAGGATTGCAATAAATATACAATTACATAATTCAGGAGGTATATCTCCAGTATCATATATTGTGTTCAGCAGTCTGGTTACTTGGTCTGTTCCATATTTTTCTAAGGTATTGATCAATTCAGTTGTGATGCTGTCTGCATCCAGGGTCTTGCCAGATTTCATATGGATAAGAGCATTCTTAACTTCTATCTTCAAAATTGATGGTCCTGCATTATTATTCCGATTATTATACTGTTCTTCTCTTGTATTATCATAAAGGTTTTTCACATAATCTGCCCATGCATGTAAAATCTGATATTTTTTATTAATGATTTTTTCCATCTTTTGTTTTCAGGCAGCCTGTTGATGTAGGTGTTCTATTATTAGTAAGCTTCTGAATTCTTTTGTGCATTAATTTGCTATTTTTACTGTAGTATTGTTTTTCAATTTCTATGCAATTTTTTCTCAAGCCAAACTTCTTTTGCCTTTTTACATAATGTTCTGTATTTTCTGTGAATATCTTCATAATTGTCAGGATTATTTTTGTTATGTCTTCTTGTTTCCATTAGACGTATAATTTCTTCAGTCATCTATTTCTTACGACCTACTTTCTTTAATTTTGGGATAGTTGTGTCTGCAGCCAAACGTCAACGTTTCCCATTGATCATCATCTCATCTTACCTCATCATGTTCCTCTTGTACCTTGTGGTGTCGAGGTGAAGTATAAACATCGTGAGAGTGCCCGCTTATGGGCTTCATGTATTGATCATCCACATCTTGAAATAATCTAGATCGGACAATACATCAAATCTGTTATTTACTTCTATGTTACCATTGTATTGTATTTCCATGACATTTTTCAATGTACACAGATCATATTTAGTTTTTCCTGGTGTATACTTGACTTTCTTTAACTTAACCTTCAATTTTCCTATAATCAATCTGTGATCACCGTAACTGTCTGCATTTGGAACTGTTTTTCCGACTCAACGCATTTAAAACCTTCTGCTAATCAGGTTGTAATCAATCTGGTTTCTAATTCTGCTGTCAGAACTCCTCCATGTCCATAATCGTCATGGATGTTGCTTAAAAGAGATTTTTCTGACAATCAGTTCATGCTGTTTTGCACATTCTACAAGTCTGTATCCTCTCTCGTTTTGTTCTCCCAAACAATGTTCACCTATTGTGCATCCATCGCCTTGATTTCCTACTTTAGCATTGAAGTCACCCGATTATGATGTTTCTTTCTCAATTTTTACATTTTTTTGAAGCATTCTCCATGTCATTATAAAATTCCTCTACACTATCTTCATTGCTTTCTCCTGTTAGGGCATATATTTGAATGACGTTTATGTCAAAAGGTCTGCTGATTAATTTTACCAATAGAACCATGTCTGATACTGCCCAATATCCTTTAACAGATTGTGATGTTTTAAGATTCAAGATAACTGCTACACCTCTTTGCCTCCCCCCCCCCCCCCTCCACACACACACCAGAATATATAGTTTTAAATCCCTCCCCTGTCTTAATTCCTGTCCCTTTCCTTCTTGTCTCATACATTTCTAATATATTAATATTCTCTTTTCCGATTTCTTGTTTGATGTTATCCAATTTTCCATCTGTGCTTACAGTATGAACATTCTGTGTTGCCAATTTCAGTGTTGTTAATTTCTCATGACGTTCTGTGATTTGATGAATCGTGATTCTTCTTCTTATTTCGTTCGCTTGAAATATGTTTATAACTACAATGTTGTCTCTTGTATGAATAGTCTTTTTTAGTTCACTCAGCGGTCCATAGAGTTTATCTTCCTCTGTTGTTTCTTTAGGCCAGAAGGTTCGCCTGGATATGTTATAGTTTGGGCAGTCCTGGAGTATGTGCTCTGCTGTCTGTGACGCCAAACCACATGTGCACATGGCTGAGTCACCAATCTTGAATTTTGTATACATGTGGTTGCGTAATCTATTGTGTCCTGTTCTGAGGCGCAGAATAATGACCTGTTCTGGTCTGTACATAACGTGGTAGTCGTCTTGAGTAGGGTTTGGTGGCCTTCTGACTGATTTGATCATTCTTTTCTTTTGGTGGAATGTAAAGTGCACATCAGGCTGTTCTTTTGCTCCTTCCTTAGCCAATCGATCAGCTCTGTCATTTCTGGGTATTCCACAGTGGGATGGTAACCACTGTATGGTGACCTTATGCTGACTGCTAAGTTCAGAAAGTAGTGTCCTTAGAACTGGTAATTTCCCAGACAGGAGTGCCTCTATTACTGATTTTGCATCTGTCAATATCACCACAGGTTGTCTACCATGGCTGGTATTTTGTAATTTCTCTATTGCTATCTTGATTGCCTCAATTTCAGCATCATAGTTATGGCAGTACTATTCTGTTAGAACTCTGGCCGTGTCCCTAGTAAATAAGTGGCACCTTACAGTCTTGACAGACCAAAGTATGTGAGTTGGAATTTTGCCAAAATTCCATCACAATGCCTGCACAGAGCTTCAGAGAACATGTGGTGCCCAAACAACATGTTCCCTCTCTTGGCCTTGCCCTGTCTGGTCCAGAGGAATGGGTAACCAATACGTCTGGGACAGGTTAGGCTGCAGGCGCTGGCGGCTCAGCGTCAAACCTCCGAGACCTCGCCTCCAAAAGCAGGTGGCGAGTGGTGGCCAGACCCTGACACCCAGGGGACCCGACTTAGAGGTGTTCAGCCAAGTCCCACAGGAGAGAGCCTCGTACGTGCCTGGACCATAGGACACGTACATCTGTCAATCACAAGTGTCCAGACCTGTGTAAAGCGTGTACTACCGTCAGACTCCCCGCCTGACTTTTGCGGATCCCACAACCACCAGGAATAGGCCCACCGGAGATATTGCTCGTCTGTTGCGAGAAAATCTCCCATCCTTCCACTATGTGGATCTTGCAACTAATGAGAATAGGCCCGCTGGAGATATTGCTCGTCTGTTGCGGGCAAATCTCCACCGACTGACTGAATAAGTAAAGAAACGATAAAAGTAGTGGTATTTCAATTGCGCTTGCACTCCCACCTATGCTACATCCTTCATGTATCTTCACAAAGTCAGACTAGAGTCAAGCTCAACAGGGTCTTCTTTCCCCGCTGATTCTACCAAGCCCATTCCCTTGGCTGTGGTTTCACTAGATAGTAGATAGGGACAGTGGGAATCTCGTTAATCCATTCATGCGCGTCACTAATTTGATGACGAGGCATTTGGCTACCTGTGTCCCTAGTATTATTTGGGTATTCTATATACACTCCCGCTCCTCCATTTCGAACAGCATTTTGCGCTGACCCATCTGTGTAGACTCGGATCCAGAGATCCTGTGGATATTCATCATCAAGGAAGCTGAGAGTGGCTGTTCTACGCTGTACACTGTTCTGTTCTTCCTTGTCAAATATTCCTCTCACTTTTGTCTGCATTTGTATCGATAGTCTATGTTCACCTTTCCATGGAGTTTGCTCTGGAATAGTTGTCAGTGGGATACCAACTGTGGGAAGATCGGTGGTTTCTCTGCAGAGTCATTTGGCCTGGTGGATAAAACTACTTCTTTTCAACCGCCCCATAGCTAAGTTTTCAAATCGGCTCTTCATGGGGTGGCCTGGCAAGCTAAGGAACTTGTCTGATTTTATTAGTGTTTTTGTATTTCTGCGTTCTTTCAGTGCTTGTGTCCTCCCCATTTTTCCCATTGTTACTATAGCGGTTGATCTAATCCCTCCTGTGATGACTCTAAGAGCTTGATTTTGCACCTTCTTGTCCAGCTCTTGTAGTGTGGTTTTTTTATGCTGAACACCATGCAGTTGACCCTTATTCCAGGTGTGGTCGTATGCTCTGTTGATAAACTTTGCTAAGTATTTTCCCACAGGCTTCCCATGTGGTTCCACTTAGCTTTCTCAGGATGTCTATTTTCCTTCTGGCTTTTGATTTTCCTTCTGGCTTTTGCTGCAGCTTTTTTTATGTGTTTTCTCAATGTCAGCCTGTCATCAAATGTTACACAAAGGTATGTTGGTTCGTTATCTTCTCTTAGTGGCGTTCCATTTATCTGGATGATCCCTGCCTTTTGTTTCGGAGAGAGGGTAAATAGAGTGATGCTGCACTTGTCAGTGTTTATGCTGACACACCATCTATCCGCCCATGCAACAAATTTATCTACAGCTCTCTGTAGCAATATGGTGGCCACTGATGCATGTTCATTAGTGTTCCACAAAACCAGGTCAACAGTGTACATTGCCGCTTTAATTGCATCAGGTAGATTAGCAACAAGATCATTGATGAAGATTAGAAAAAGTGTGAGGGACAAGACTCCACCCTGCGGAACACCGTGACGCAATAGTACTTTCTTACTCTTGAGACCATCTATCTGTACTGTGGCTCTTCTATTGTGCAAGTATGCTTTCACCCATTTGTACATTCTTCCATTGACTTTAAAGTTTCTCAGTTTCTTCATAAGACCTTCTTTCCAGACTTTGTCAAAGGCTTTCTTCAGATCTATCCATGCCGCAAGTACCAGTTTCTTCTCTTAGAATGCATCCTCAACTTCTTGAGAGAGATAGGTTGTCTGATCTTCCGTAGAGTAGCACTGCCTTAAGTCAGCCTGTTGTGGCACAAGGATGTTTTCACTTTCAATGTACCACTGTAGTCTGTGATTGATGATGTGTTACAGTGTTTTGCAGAGACAGCTGGTGAGGCTAATTGGTCTGTAGCTGGAGGCAATGGAACTATCTGTCTTAGATTTTAGGAGGGGTATCATGATTGCTTCTCTCCAGGCTTGTGGAACACTGCCTAAGTTCCAGGTGATATTGGAAATCTGTGACAGCTTTGCTTTGGCCTCTGTTCCTAAGTTTCTGATCATTTCATTGGAGATACCATCAGCTCCTGGTGACTTTCTCATTTTCAGTTTTGATATTGCTAGCTCCAGTTCACTGATTGTGATAGGTGCCTCCATAACCTCGTGTACTATTTCCTTCTGTCCTGTATGTTGCCATTTCTCTAGAATCTTTTGTTGTTTCTCTGGATTAATTTCGATATTGTTATCTTGTGCGAATTCCGCAAAATGGTCAGCTGCTTGCTTTTCTGTTATGATGTTTCCGTCTTTATGTAGTGCAATTTTTGAGTTTCTCCCTGAACCCTCATTGTTAAGCTGTTTTATTAGCTTCCACAACTTCCTTGTGTCTCTTTGAAAGTTCAGTGACTCTGTTTTCTCCTGCCAGCTTTTCCGTCTAGCCTGCAGCTTGGCCCTTTGAAATTTGGCTTTTGCGTGCTGGTATTTATTGTGGTGCTCTTGGCAGAGGTTGGCTTCTGCTTGCCTTCTACACACTTCCACAACTGTTCTAGTTCACTACTCCACTAGGGTTTATAATGTTTACGGGCTCCTCTTGGTACTGTTTCTCTTACTGCCTGTAGTATGCATTTCCCAAACTCTTCAACTACTTTATTTATGTCCCTCTGTGTTCAGGTTTCTAACCAGTATGCTGGTGCGAAGCTTGTACATTGCCCAGTCTGCTTTCTTGTAGTTCCACCTTGAGAGAGTGCTGCTTTCACTTACAAGCTCATTTTCTACAGTTAGAAAGACTGGCCGATGGTCACTGCCACCTAGTTGTTTCCCAACAATTCTTTTAATGTTCCACTCCAGGTGTGGTGAATGAACTAGGCATCTTTAAAGAAAGTAGTTTGCCATTGCTTTCATTCCTGGCAGTGATCATACTGGTCTGTGAACGTAGCTATTCTCTCGTTAAAAAGATCCTCTGCCTACAATCGCGAAACTTGAGACCATAACAGTTATCATAAAAGGCTGCCCTCAAAATTCCATCAACCACCTTATTTATTATTTCTTTTTTTACAGTTTCCTTAAATTCGTTATTCTTCCATGCTGATATTTTACAACCTGCATTCCCTTTCTTTTTGTTTCCACATAATTCATGTGCTGTTCTCGTAACAGTTACTTTGAAATTAATCCATTCCTCATTTACTTCAAGTGTCTTTTCAGGCAGCTTTTTTGTAACTTTGTTGTAATTTTTCTTGGTAGTATTTTTAATTTTCTTCTCCATCTCATCAACATGTAGCAGGTCCTTTGCAGATTGTCGCTCTTATCCCTACAAAAAGCCTCTTGAACTCTTGCCATTTCTAACGCTTCACCCACCCTCATGCCAAAGATACTGCTATGTCCTTTGTCCATCTTTGTGCTGATTGACCCCTGCCTCTTCTCCCTGGAACCTGTTCTCTCCAAGACATTTAATATGGCTAAAGTATTTCAGTTTCAGAGACATGATACTATTTATGAAACAATTTTCTTAGATGTTCAGATCTTATAGCATTTCAGTGGTCCATGATGTTCTGATGAACTTTTCTGTAGCATTTAAGCTCAAAAGCTACAGTTTTCTTCTTTAGTGATTCAAAAATTGTCAATGACTCAATGTTGCCACAAGAAAACATGCATGTCCTCAGAAATTGTATTTTAACTTGTTTGCTGGTGTTGTGCCAACTAATCCTCTTCATTTGATTACTTCAATGTTGTGTTTCTTCTGTCTTATTTGCATGTTTATTTTGACTTTTCTATTTTTATTTTCATGTCTGTCTTATGATCTGTGTCAATGCTTATATGTCTCTTGCATCTGTGACTTCACAGAAGTATAATTTCCTTATCAAGATATAATCATTTTGGCTCTTTACTTTTTGGTCTTTCCATTCGTACCATGTGAATACCTGAGAGGCGGTATGTTGAAAGAAATTATTGGTAATTACGAGATAATATTTCACAGAGATTTTTCAATCTTACACCATTTGCATTTCTGTCACTATTTTTATCACCACATTTGCCTAGGTATCTTTTAAATTCTCTTCTATTTCCCACCTTGCTATTGACATTTCGCATTACACAGAGTTTATCTTTTGGACTTTTAGCAATTTCCTCACGCAGTTTAAAATATTCTTCCAGTTCTTCATCGCTGTAATTTCCATTGCAACACAGGTTTCAATTGCTAACATACTTGCCTGCTAGATGGTCATGTTTTCAAATCTCCACCGAGGCAGAATTGTTAAAAATGGACCTCGGCTACCAGGTCGAACCAGCCTAAAATGGGTACTAGGAAATGTTCTGAGAAGTAAAGGTGGTGGTCAGCATGATATTAGCCACATCACTCATTGAGTGCTGTTTGGTCTATACAAATATGGGTTAGCACCATATACACAACATGCCTCAAGGCTTGTAAAAAGGTTCTTCAAATTTTACGAGCAGCCTCTATTTCATATGAGTTGTAACCAAGCTGATACTCAAATGAAAGACTACAATCAAATGTTACACTGAAATACTTAATCTGTCATGCCAGTCATTGTTATGGCCATTTGCTGCAGTAATAGGGAGGAGTAATGAAAACAACAAACAGGTGACATTATTCAGAGATCATCACATCACACAGGCCTGGCTTTTCCGGTGTATATGCTTTTTTCCTTGTCTGGGAACAATATTTATTGAATGATGAAAATCTTGAGCATCATACAATATATGCGTTGAGATCCTGGTTACAGGTATCCCCCCCCCCCCCCCGTGTTTTGTTCTAAACACTTCATCTAGCCTTTTCTGTTTGTGTGCATGTGCATGCACCATTCACTTGTTACTATGTGAACACAAAATTACATGTTTTGTGGGCACATCCTTTCACAGGTTCATATGTGTATGCACATATTCAACTAATCATTTATATGTGTGTGTGTGTGTGTGTGTGCGCGCGTGCTAACAGTAATTGAAAGTACTATAGAATTAAACAAAGACCTACATGTTTGTGTTATTGACTACACAAGGGCTTTCGATGTCTTTGAAGGTGCTTGTAGATCTGCAAATTAATGGGAAGGGCCTTAGACTGAAAAAAAAAAACATACTGGAAACAACAAGCTGCCATAAAAGATTGATAATGAAGTAGGTCAATATCAGCGTATTAAGAAAGGTGTGATGGGTGTATAATGTCTCCAGATCTTTTTTCCCTGTACGATGAAAATATTTTCAGAAATGTAGAAGCAATGAAAGGAATCATCACTAGGGGCGTAACATCAATAACATTAGATATGCGGATCATACAGTATTGATTGCAGACAATGAGCAGGATCTGCAACATTTAGTAGATGTAGTTGTTGCAGACAGTGAACAACTAAGGTTCGAATTAAATTGTAAGAAGACAGATTATGGTCGTCACTAGGAAGAAGGAAATACCACAATGTAATATTCAAGCAAATTGGAATATTCATAAACAAGTAAATCATTACAATTATCTTGGAACAGTCATATCATCTGATGGGAGATGCCTTGAAGAGATAAGAACAAGAATCTCCATGGCGAATATGGAAAACATGACCAATAGAAAGATGTCATTTACAACAAGAAAAAGAGTGTTGAGGTGCTACATAGAACCTGTATTTTTGTATGGATGGGAAGCGTGGACAATGAGCAGACAAGCTGAAAAACATCTGACGGCTGTGGAAATGTGGTTTCTGCCATATAGCTGGTGCCCGAGAATTACGTCATAGAAAGTAAGTGAAGAATCATAGAAGCCGAAAGCTCAGAGAAACTAGGAGACAAGTTGTCAACAGAGAAAAAACGTCACGCTGACGTCGTTTGACAACAAACAGACTTTGTGGAGTTCTCGACAGAGAAGGCAGTGCAATTTGATTCTGGAGCGAATTGGCCTAGCTACAGGCTTGTTGGCATTTATCTGTGGCTATAAAGTGGATAACAGATGGAAGGATCTTATAGGAGATCAATAGCGCCACTTATTCAGAAACGGCGGGCAGAAACCTAGACGGAATCTATGCAGCGGCGAAGACAGACTGTGGAAACGAGAGAAGGAGATGTACAGAGGCATAAGAACAATGGCGAGCACTTTGTAACAGGTTTGATGTATTTAGAATATGCATTGTAACTATAATTCAAACGCCCGCCTGGCAATAACAGGCCGTTTGAATGTTCAAGATATTCATTACAACGAAAAGTTTCAGCTGTCGGATTAAACAGCATTCGTATTGTTCAACCCAGCAGTTACTTCGTCTTTTAAGTTCATAGTTGGCTTCAGTTGCTATAGTGTGTTTTTTTTTGGTTGCCTCAATATAAAATTCAATATCTCAGTAACGGGCTGAGATAAAATGATGAGATTTAGTATATAACGTTATCATTATGTCCACCCAACAAAACAATTTTTGTTCTGGAGATTTTACAGCAGATTTTAAAGTTAGCTTATATACGGTATATTAATTATGACTTAAAGATTACGACCATGATTTTAACAGTTTTACAGCTTCCCCAAGATTCGACCCAAATTATTCAAAATTTTCACGTGACTTTCGTTTTCAAACAAACAGCGCGAAGATTCAGAGGCGTCTCCAAATGTGGGTTCTTTCATGAAACGTGATTATATAAATAAACTAGCTGACAAGGCCCGGTTTCTGGTGGAAATCAATCAATCAATCTATCTATCTATCTATCTATCTATCTATCTATCTATCTATCTATCTATCTATCTGTCTGTCTGTCTGTCTGTCTGAATGTCTGTCTGAATGTCTGTCTGTCTGAATGTCTGCCGGTCGGCTGACCCATCCACCGACCCACCGACCTACCGATATCTATCTATCTATCTATCTATCTATCTATCTATCTATCTATCTATCTATCTATCTATCTATCTATCTATCTATCTATCTGCCTGCCTGCCAGCCCGACCACCCACCCACCGACAGACCGACCGACCTACCGATATCTATCTATCTATCTATCTATCTATCTATCTGTCTGTCTGTCTGTCTGTCTGCCTGTCTGCCTGCCGGCCCACCCACCCACCCACCGACCGATCGACCGACGTACCGATATCTATCTATCTATCTATCTATCTATCTATCTATCTATCTATCTATCTATCTATCTATCTATCTAATCTATATGTCTGTCTGTCTGCCTGCCTGCCGGCGCACCCACCCACATACCGACCGACCGACAGATATCTATCTATCTATCTATCTATCTATCTATCTATCTATCTATCTATCTATCTAATATATCTATCTATCTATCTGTCTGTCTGCCTGTCTGCCTGCCTGCCTGCCGGCCCACCCACCCACCGACCAACCGACCGACGTACCGATATCTATCTATCTCTATCTATCTATCTATCTATCTATCTATCTATCTATCTATCTAATCTATCTAATCTATCTAATCTATCTGTCTGTCTGTCTGCCTGCCGGCCCACCCACCCACATACCGACCGACCGACCGACAGATATCTATCTATCTATCTATCTGTCTATCTGTCTATCTATCTATCTATCTATCTATCTATCTATCTATCTATCTATCTATCTATATGTCTGTCTGTCTGCCTGCCTGCCGGCGCACCCACCCACATACCGACCGACCGACCGACCGACAGATATCTATCTATCTATCTATCTATCTATCTATCTATCTATCTATCTATCTATCTATCTATCTATCTATCTATCTATCTATCTATCTATCTAATATATCTATCTATCTATCTGTCTGTCTGTCTGTCTGTCTGTCTGTCTGCCTGCCTGCCGGCCCACCCACCCACCGACCAACCGACCGACGTACCGATATCTATCTATCTATCTATCTATCTATCTATCTATCTATCTATCTATCAATCTATCTATATATCTATCTGTCTGTCTGTCTGTCTGTATGTCTGTCTGTCTGTATGTCTGTCTCTCTGCCTGCCTGCCGGCCCACCCACCCACATACCGACCGACCGACCGACAGATATCTATCTATCTATCTATCTATCTATCTATCTATCTATCTATCTATCTATCTATCTATCTATCTATCTATCTATCTATCTAATCTATCTAATCTATATGTCTGTCTGTCTGCCTGCCTGCCGGCGCACCCACCCACATACCGACCGACCGACAGATATCTATCTATCTATCTATCTATCTATCTATCTATCTATCTATCTATCTATCTATCTATCTATCTATCTAATATATCTATCTATCTATCTGTCTGTCTGTCTGTCTGCCTGTCTGCCTGCCTGCCGGCCCACCCACCCACCGACCAACCGACCGACGTACCGATATCTATCTATCTCTATCTATCTATCTATCTATCTATCTATCTATCTATCTATCTATCTATCTATCTATCTAATCTATCTAATCTATCTGTCTGTCTGTCTGCCTGCCGGCCCACCCACCCACATACCGACCGACCGACCGACAGATATCTATCTATCTATCTATCTATCTATCTATCTGTCTATCTGATCTATCTATCTATCTATCTATCTATCTATCTATCTATCTATCTATCTAATCTATATGTCTGTCTGTCTGCCTGCCTGCCGGCGCACCCACCCACATACCGACCGACCGACCGACCGACAGATATCTATCTATCTATCTATCTATCTATCTATCTATCTATCTATCTATCTATCTATCTATCTATCTATCTATCTAATATATCTATCTATCTATCTGTCTGTCTGTCTGTCTGTCTGTCTGTCTGCCTGCCTGCCGGCCCACCCACCCACCGACCAACCGACCGACGTACCGATATCTATCTATCTATCTATCTATCTATCTATCTATCTATCTATCAATCTATCTATATATCTATCTGTCTGTCTGTATGTCTGTCTGTCTCTCTGCCTGCCTGCCGGCCCACCCACCCACATACCGACCGACCGACCGACAGATATCTATCTATCTATCTATCTATCCATCTATCTATCTGTCTATCTATCTATCTATCTATCTATCTATCTATCTATCTATCTATTTATCTATCTATCTAATCTATCTGTCTGTCTGTCTGCCTGACTGCCTGCCTGCCGGCCCACCCACCCACCAACCGACCGACCGACCGACCTACCGATATCTATCTATCTATCTATCTATCTATCTATCTATCTATCTATCTATCTATCTATCTATCTATCTATCTATCTATCTATCTATCTATCTAATCTAATCTATCTGTCTGTCCTATCTATCTAATCTATCTGTCTGTCCTATCTATCTAATCTATCTGTCTGTCTGTCTGCCTGCCTGCCGGCCCACCCACCCATTAACCGACCGACCTACCGATATCTATCTATCTATCTATCTATATATCTATCTATCTATCTATCTATCTATCTATCTATCTATCTATCTATTTATCTATCTATCTGCCTGCCTGCCGGCCCGACCACCCACCCACCGACAGACCGACCGACCTACCGATATCAATCTATCTAATCTATCTGTCTGTCCTATCTATCTAATCTATCTGTCTGTCTGTCTGCCTGCCTGCCCACCCACCCACTAACCGACCGACCTACCGATATCGATCTATCTATCTATCTATCTATCTATCTATCTATCTATCTATCTATCTATCTATCTATCTATCTATCTATCTATCTATCTATCTAATCTATCTGTCTGTCTGCCTGCCTGCCGACCCACCCACCCACCCACCAACCGACCGACCCACCGACCGACCGATCCACCCACTCAGCCAGCCAGCCAGCCAGCCATCCATCCACCCACCTATCTTTCTGCCTACCTACCTACCTTTCTGTCTGTCTGTCCGGGCCGCATCATTCATTTTATTCGGAGACTGCCGAGGGTCGTTGCTGGAGCTACGGAGTTCGTGCTTTGTGCGACGCTTTCCGCGCTGCGGAAAGAAACTGAGCCATATGGGATAAAAACCCTGTGCAATGCAGCCGATTCTGTCGACTGTAAGCTACTTCTTTGATTGCACCCACTCCCATACGAATCCAGATACGCCTTTGTTTGTCATCTGAATTTGCAGGTCCTCATTACCGTAAACATAACATTTTTAACAAGAAATCACTAGTTGTTAAGCAAAACATCAAAGGAATGATGCCGCTTTTAATGATTTAAGTTGTTTTGGGACCTATCAAAGACATATTCCTTGGGTGGGGGTAAATATAAGACGGCTGGAAAAATTTCATAACGATGCAACAGATAGTTTTCAAAATAATTGATCTTGAATGACGGCATAAATTTCCGGACAGACTATACTACCTTGACTCAGTTATCATTGAGCCGAATCTAGTTATACCTGCTGTCTGGTTCATAACGTTATTAGACAACATATCCTAATGAAGAGGAACCTACAGCTTGGCACGTGGAGGACTCGTATTCCGGGAATGTCAACAGCTTTCAGCCAGTAGCCACCATTATGCACTTGCCAAAACATCAGCACACTCCAAAATCAACAATAATGTGTGTGTGAATTCTATTCTTATTCGTTACGTGAAGAATTTTACAATGTCTGCCACTACACAGCCATTTTACAGTCGGGACATATACACATCTCTTGAACTTGATTTTTGAAGCATTTGGACACCCATATTGACATGAAACGGAAGATAGACGACTTTAACCTTGACACGGACACTTCCCTCCATGAAATTCCAAACAGACATGTTGACCTTTTTGGAGTGAGTTCCCTTGAAGCAAGATGGCGTGACATTTTTTCGTCCCGTAAAATGGAACGTGTTTTTTTTCCGAAATGTGTATGGATTAAGTGTTTTTTTCGTGGTGAAATGGAGTTCGGACCGTGCAACGGAGTTCGTGCACGCGCGTCCGTCTTCTTTCGGCGTATCATCGGCGCCCGGTGGCGATAGTTAAGCATAACATGACGACCAGACGACCAGCTAGGACACAACGTGGTAAGAGGGCGGGCGCGCGCAGAAGGCGCTTAAAATGTGACAGATTGGGTATCGGAAATGTTCGAGTACTGTACTGGAACTGTGCATCATTTAGTCAACGCCGACCCATTCTTGAAAAACTACTCTACGGAAACGATATTGTAGTCTTGCAAGAAACACAGCTCATCGACGGAATAGTCAATGTTGCGGGATTTCAGGGTTTCTTTAACAGGCGGCACCTCGGACAGGCCATTCTGGTCCGCGACAACATACTAGTGTCTGAGATCGATATGTCCGCCTGGAACAGCGATGCCCTGCAAGTGCAGGCATTAAGAATAATGACACCAGTGCAGCTTGCAATCGTTAACGTCTATACGCGAAATGGGAAGGTCGACGTGCGACAATGGCAGAGTTTGTTCGATATGGATGAAAGGCATATCATCTACTGCGGGGACTTCAATGCCAGAGGCAGTCAATGGGGGAATTGCATCACCAATAGACAGGGAGAAGATTTGGAGGACGCCCTGGCATCTGCTGCCCTAATCTGTCTGAATGATGGGAAGGTCACTAGAATGGCCACTCGACCAGGCGACTCTGACAGCATCATTGACTTGGCTCTGGTGTCGCCCACCATCGCACCAAGGTGCCGCTGGGGCACACTGGGATACCACGATAGTGACCACTACCCTTGTGTCATCCTGATCAAGAAAGACGGGGCCATGAGTCAAAGAAACAAGACCAATGCCTTCCCGTACGACACCACTGGTCAAGACGCCATAAGCAAGATCAGAAGAAGGAAACTAACTTCCTCCCGTAGGAGACAAGAAAGATGGCTGCAGCCACCATGGTGGAATGGAGAGGTCGAGAAGGTGTGGCTGGGAAAGAGGCAGGCTGTCAAAGACTGGTAAAAGGCCAGAAAGGCTAACATATGCCACAGGTTGAGTTGGCGAACCTGAAGACTGAGGTCGTTAGGACGACGACTTTATTCAAATCCTGCGCCAAACAGGCCAAGGCCGACAAATGGGACGAGTTCTGCAGGAAGGTGTGCTCCGAGCAATCTCTTACGACATTCTGGCGCCTCCACAAGAGCATGAATGGTGCTGCACAACGTAGGGGTATTCCAGACTTTCAAGGCACAGACCTCGCATGGAAAAAGTCGGATGCGGATAAATGTAAGGCCCTTCTTGCACGCTACATAGAACAGACTGACCAGAAAGACGAGCCCGCCAGACAGAGGACCACAACAACACTCTCTCAGTTGTGCGAGGGTGTCGGGACAGACGAAGAATGGACAATCACAGTTGAGATATTGCGTGCGATGCTCAAGAAATCACCTAACACCGCCCCAGGCCCAGACGGCATCCGATATGGTGACCTAATGGTGATATCAGATGATGACATGGAAGAACTGGCCAGAGAATTCAACACCAGTATCCAGAGGGGTCAGGTCAAAGAAGAATGGCTACACAGCTACTTGCTGCCGCTGCCAAAACCGAACAAAGACCACTCCAAGATAAGCGGCTACAGAATCATTACGATGCAGAATACTGTCGGCAAGCTACTGGAGAAAATTGTAGCACACAGACTTGCTTGGGACTTGGAACAGCTCGGCTGCTTCCCGCCCACACTCAGTCAATGAATAAAATTAATCGTCAATAAATTTCATTGACATATATGAGATATTCATGCAATGTTATAAATTGAAAGCAAAATTAAAAAATGTGACATTGATTTACATTATCAATGTGCTTATGTGTTGTAGCATCAATATTAAAATTAAATACCGCCATACACCCGTGTCATTTGTTGCAACTTTGTTTCTTGACCGTTGCCATTTTATGCTGTTTTTGTTACCACCGTTGTTATAATTTATGATTTGTGTCTCTTGCTTTAGTCTTGGTTGGTGTTTCTATTATCTGTTATTATTACTGTAAAAGATACACTATTAAGCCTTCACATACTCTGCACATGTAAAAAAAAAAATTCAGATTTGTATGAAAACTTATCCTATACAATGGCACAACGATATATTGTTATCATCATTGTAGTATGTGTGATGATATGGTTACCGGTGATTACATGGTCTATTATGGCTTGCAGTTGCCTCGGACCCAATCACCGCAGATTGTGTTTCAATCATTAGGCCTCTGATGACATCAGTGTTCTCGTTGTACTTGTGGTTGCTATTGTTGTCGTCTGTTGTAATATTCTCAATCCTCACCTTTGTTGTGTTCTATTTTCGATACCGTAGGTTTCTCTCACTTGGTATCTGAAAATTGGTTCTTATACCAGTGTATATTCTTAACACTGCTTCTGTGACGTAGATGTTAGACCTAGATGTTAGATGTTAATGGTAGATGAATGGTATATTTTCATTTCATGAGATGATGGTCTAATCATGCTTGATGGAATCTGCAACCTGTATGATTCCGGTTTCAAGATGGCGACGGACGGTCGTGTTGTTTTGTGTTCGTTAACTTTTTCGCGTAAGGGATGGATTTATTCATTTCTTGCGTGTAATTGGTGTGCCAGGATGTAAAACCAGGAGTTTCTACTCAAGATCTGCGCGGGTGCTACGGAGTTCGTGCATCGAGCGAAGCCATCCTTGAGTGAATTTTCAGCAGCGTGTGTGGTTCTCAATCAAAAGTCAGTGTTTACGTTTTTTCAACATGGCGGAACAACGTGTGTTTTCCGAACGATCAGCAGTCAACATACCGAAGCGGCGTGGTAGCCGCGCAGGGAAAAAGAAGCCAGGTAAGCGCGGTGGCTTGAGACGTTTTAGACTCAAGTGTCACCGTCTAGGACTCAGGAACATTCGTATTCTATATTGGAACTGTGCCAGTGTAAAACAACGGGGCTCTATTTTAGAAACCCTAGTTTACAGGAACGACATTGTAGCACTCCAGGAGACGAGACTGGGCGATCAGCTACTCCGAATTGCCGGCTTCAAATGTTTCTATAACAGACGACATCTGGGAACGGCGATTCTCGTTCGCGACAGCATGGTGGCGTCAGAGCTAGACATGTCCAGTTGGAACAGTGACGATATACAAATACAGGCGTTGAGAGTTCATTCCAGTACACCATTCGTGTTGGTTAATGTTTATGCCCGCAATGCGAGTGTGGACGCCCAGAAGTGGCAGTGCTTAAGTGGCATATTAGGCCACGAGAGAAATGTTATTTTCTGTGGTGACTTCAACGCTAAAGGCAGATCATGGGGAAACACTTCCTCCAATACACAAGGGGAGGAGCTCGAGACTGCACTGGAAACCATCGACCTGGTTTGTATCAACAGTGGCTGTGTCACCAGGACAGCAAGCCGTCCAGGCGATGAGGACAGTGCTATTGATCTGGCGCTAGTTTCACCTTCACTCACTACAGTGTGTAGATGGGGTGTCCTAGGACACCATGGCAGCGACCACCACCCATGCAGCATATTGGTGGAGAAAGGCAGAACCAGGCAGCACAAGCTAAAGGTAAAGACGTTCCAGTATGACAGTACAGGGCAAGATGTGGTGAGTAAAATAAGACGTGACAAGCGCAGAACGTTTCAGGGCAGGAAGAAAAGGAAAACAAGCTGGGAGCAGCCACCGTGGTGGAGTTTCGAGGTGGAGAAGGCTTGGGTGGATAAGCGTAGTGCTGTAAGGAGATGGCAAAATGCCAAGAAGAACAGAGCTGGTCATCCTAGTCCCTGCTTGCACTTAGAAAGAGAGATGCACACAAAAGTAAGCTATTTCAAAAAACTGGTCACGGTGGTTAAAAGCGAAAAATGGGCAGAGGTGTGTCAAAGAGTAAGCACAGACAAGTCACTGAAATTGTTCTGGCGACTACATAAAAGCATGAGTGGTGTAGTCAAGAATAAGAGCATTTCTGACTTCCAAGGTGCTGACCTCATCTGGCAGAGGACTGACGAGGACAAGGGCAAAGCCCTCTTTGAACGCTACCTTGAGCAGAGCAACCAGACAGACATGGGAGGCCGGAATCTGGCCAAGGAGGTAACCTCAGACAGATGCAAGGCCCAGAACACTTCGGATGAAGACACAGTGACAGTGCAAGAAATCAAGGCTGTGCTTCGACGATCAAAAAACAGTGCTCCAGGTCCTAATGGCATAAGATACGACGACATAAATAGGTGTACCGACAATGAGCTAGAGAAACTAGCAGACATGTACAACAACAGTATAGGGAGTGCTAGCATCAAGGAGGAATGGTTACACAGCTATCTGATTCCCTTGCCGAAGCCTGACAAAGACCACAAGAAAATTCAGGGATATCGAATTATAACCATGCAGAATACAATAGGCAAGCTGCTGGAGAAGGTAATTGCCAGGAAAATATCAAGCCAACTAGAGAGGCAAGGTGTTTTCCCACCTACCCTGGGTGGGTACCGTCCAAAAAGAGAAACCTGGACCAATGCAGCAGTCTTTGCCCATGATGTCTATGAAGGTTTACACTCAGGCACTGAAACCGTTGCTGCAGCGATTGATCTTGAGGACGCATACAACAGAGTACCACTGGATTTTTTAATGTTTCAGCTTCTTGAACTAAACGTAAGTCCATTCCTCCTTAGTTGGATCGCTGCAGCTCTCTTCCAACGGAAAGTAGTTTTTAGATGTGGCAGTTGGACTTCGGAACCAACAACAATATATCCTGGCCTACCACAGGGATCACCATTATCTCCGGTACTGTTCAACGCCTACACAGTGAGAATCACCAGTGAGCAGATCACTGGACCTGGCAGGACATTGTCATATGCCGATGATGTTTTAGTGTATCGTCAGGGTAAGGATAGAGAGGAGGTTGCTGTGGAGCTACAAACCGAACTCAATCGCATAAGTACTTGGTGTGATGAAGCTGGGGCAATGGTCAACCCAACAAAGGCAACAGTGACTTGGTTCTCGTTGAATAATCATATTGTCAACAATCCAACACCAACTGTAATGCTGTGTTCAGAGACGGTGGAAAGAACGCAGGCAATGTATTACCTGGGGATACGGTTTGATCGAAGCCTTGCTTATAATGTGCACATAGACCAGGTGATAACAAAGGCCAAGCGGGGTTTGGCAGCGATGCGGGTGATGGCGGCAGCAAACTGTGAGCAGCGCCATCTATGTCTTCTGTACGAGGGGCTGGTCATGTCTGTTTTGGAGTATGCAATGGCAATCCTGACTGTCAGCCATAAGCAGATAGAAAGGATGGAAAGGATACAGAATGAAGCTATGCGCATTATTCTTGGATGTACAAGAGATACAGCATGCAGGGCGATGCGCTACCTTCTTGATTTTCCAACCATTGAAGAGAGAATGCAAGTTTGCAGGGCACGCGCCTACCTCAGAATTAACGCAAACACACAGCATCCACTGCATAGTGAAATTAAGAAGGTGAAGGGCAGCAGGTTAAAAAGAGGACGGTCGTGGATGGGTCAAGCCGAGGACATTCTTCAACAGGTGTGTTCACTTGAGGACTTAGAACCTGGCGAGGAGTGGGTGCAAGTGCCAACAGACTTCTGCACATCCTTTTCAGTTTGCATCCAACTAGATAGAAAATGCAGACAAGAAAATCCGGCTGCTGTTGAGGCTGAAGTACAAGCGTTGATTTTCGAGAATTCGCTAGACAGTGACGCGGTCATCTACACAGATGGGTCGGTCATCCGACATGTGAGAAGCTCATGGGCCTTTACAGCTCGGGCCGGAGGGAGAATTGTGAAGGAGGACTCTGGTGCTTTCACTGAAACCACAAGTAGCCTGACCATGGAAGTCATGGCAGTAAGTAAAGCAATAACATGGCTCGAGACACAGACATTCACTAGGGCTTGTTTCCTTAGCGACTCAATGAACATGATCAAGAGGATAGAGGAGGGGTCGATCCGAAGAGAATGGTTGCTGCCTCTGAAGCGGTCTCGGCTGGCAAAGATTAGTTTCATCTTCGTGCCAGGGCATGCGGGAGTACAAGGAAATGAGCGGGCTGACAAGCTAGCAGGTGAGGCTACTGTTGAGGGCGGACGCGCCATGGACCAGGCTGACATTCTGAATGCTCTACGAGAAGTGAGACTTTTGCAAGAACCAAGTGATGACTGTGAATCTACAACAATGGCCAGACTGCGAGAGCAGCAAATTAAAAGAGGGGTGGCCAAACAAGAACACTACGCAGGAAGCCAAAGAAGATTGATAAACCAACACAGAACTGGCGTCGTTAGCCGCTACACGCTGCGGGATTTGCTGAGGAGGGGATCCGAGCACTTATGGACTGAATGGTCCGATGTGCAACGAGGATGATCTGTCGACTAACTAACTAACTAACCTGTATGATTTATGAAATAATACTGAGTAATAAGTGATCATAATCATAGTCAATTTGCAGTAAGTATTATTTGATAATCTTTGTATATCCTGGATTGTTAATTGTTTGCTGGTATTATGCTAGCCCCACCATGCTTTTTCAGTACCTTCGGATTATCGGCACAGAGTTCCACTTGACGATTCATATTTGGATCTTTTGTGGCGCTTACATGGATCGGCTGATAGTTTACTCATGATCGATGGAATATGCAATATGATAATTTACACCTGATCGATGGAATATGCAATATGACGTATGAATTCATATTAACAATCACTAACCATAATAGCACTCAATTATTTCACCATGGGTGTGGTTGGTCCTACTTGTTTACCATGGGCTGGTCTTTTCCGCCAGGTCGTTTGTGCTGGTTTGGTGCCCTAGGATTGTAGACCTGGAATGCTACCTTTTCCAGATTCCTTTATGGATTTACGGTGGTACTTGCACGATCCCACAACTCTTTCATTCATCTTCTGTGCATTCTGGTAATTAATAAAAATGGAAAAAAATATGTACATATCTGACTCGTACTAATTAATTAAGTACAATGTCAAATTGACTGCTGATATCTGTACTCATTCTATACGGCAGCTCAGAGTTTCAAGTAATATTTGGATAACTGTGTCTCCTTGTTACCCTTAATGTACTCTGAATATACTTGTTTTAAGTCATATCCTTACCGCATAGTATCCCTTCTATGTAATGCAGTTAAAAAGTTGTTGTTTTTATTGTGTATGTAGTGTGGATTGTGTATGTAGTGGATAGTAATGTATTTAGTTGTATATGTATGTGTCCTAGTGAATAACAAGACAGCTTGAGATGGTAAGTAAATTGAATGTTGAATGTATATCTAAAGAGATGTTTCTTCTGTTATTGTTAATTAGGTCCTATCCTTCTATTGTGACTTTACTGTGTTTTAAATGTGTGTGGTAGTGATGTTTGTTTTCTGTATCATACACAAACTAATTAAAATCATAAGATATTTATAGAATATCTGTGAAAGTTACGTTAATTACTATCACAGTTTTACAATAGGATAAAATAAATATGTTTATACCCTTGGACTGTCATTGACCTATATTAATGATAGGTTGTTTATATGCAGTTCCTTGTCTTTTTAGTCGTTATCTTTTGGTACCCTGTTCCTTTATATCTGCTTTAAATACCCCTGACTTTATCCAAGATTCTCTTGGACTGTCAGTTTTGGTATAGTATATACATCCGGTATTTTCGGTGGAGTCTTATTCTGCCATCCTAATTCAATATAGTCGACTTTATCATTTTGTCGAGGTTTTATCTTCTTTTTTGACTTTACTGGTTGATGTCTCGTTTCTTCTTCATCCGAGGACAAAGTAGATCTATCCCATGAATGATAATTTTTTTTCGACATCTGCACTTGAGCTTGGCTTTATTTTTTGTTTGTTAGCCATCTAGCTAATTTCTCTGTGTCGGACTGTTATCGTTATTAGTTGCTCAGTATTGCCGAGATTCCTTCTAGTTAATACTATGTTTGTCTGTCACTATTTTAAAGTTGTCTAGTATTTTACTCTTTTTCTTTTTAGTTGGCAAAAATACTGCTGCACAGTATGCCTGTTCTTGGTTACTGAATTCTTTTAAATTAACGATGTTATCTGGTGTTACCTATAGTTGTTAAGTGTGGTAACACTAATTGTAGTTTTTTTCTAGTAATGTAATCGGGTAATGTTCGTCCAACCATCACTTTGCATGCCTTAATTATCTGCACGAGGGCATTTTTACACACTAGAGAGTATAAACTAAATTCTTAGAGATTATGTTTCACCCCAGCCAGACCAGTGTCGCGTATCATAACCCAGAGACTCGACACCGGCTCGGTGTTGATGCAACTCAACCTCACATGTTGTTATCAATTCTAAGCTATTTGTATATTTTAGTCACTCTTTCCCAACTACACTCCGCTGTGTGTCATACCCCGACTCACAAACGGTTTTCGTTGATTATAATTATAGGGGAGACTGGGGAGAAATGGACATAGGGGAGAAATGGACCACCCCCTCTCTGGCCCCTGGCTGTGATGCAATGAAAGTGAAACCATAATAAGTTTGTTTTCCACATCAAACATAGTCCGAATTTTTCATTTGCCATCGACTTCCCGCACAGGTCGTTCCCACGCAAAGTTTGAAAAATTTTCTGCACTAAAGTTTCTTTTTCCAGTTCCAGACACCATCGTAAAGCAGACGCATAGTCAGGAATCAGGACAAGGTAATTACGTTAATATCTTTATTTACTTGTTATTTAAGAGTTCATATAAAAAATATAGCATATAATATTAGATTTAAGAGACTTTATGGCTGAATAGTTTAATACATTGATGGGGGAGAAATGGACCGGTTCATTTCTCCCCATGGTTCATTTCTCCCCATAGAAGAAATTGACAAGACAGTCTGTTGTTATTAAAAGTGTTGAAGATTGCATTCGAATATCAGCATTATTGATTCTTTTTAATACTGGGGTCTAAATCTAGACCAATAAAACTGTTAACAAATTTGATTTCAGTGATTTATTAAAGATGCACGCCATTCGTGCTATGATCAGTATTTCTTTGCAAATGATAGGCCTACCATTCTAAATGTTATATAATTCTGTCACTCTTTTGTTTCAGATGCCAAGATTGTATATCAGAAACACCAACAAGGGTCTCGTTACGGAGGAACGTATGAGAGAAGCTGTTAATGCTGTGAAAAATGGAATGAAAGTGAGGAAAGCTGCAAGGGAGTACGGCATTGCTCGCTCTACCCTCAATAACAATCTTACAAAAGACAGAGAAGGAAATGGTCTGCCTACTAGACTCGTACCAAATTATAGGCATAGCCTTGTTTTCACAGCTAAGCAAGAAGCTGATTTTGCTAGTTACTTGAAAGATTGTGCAAGAATGTTCCATGGACTCACAACTAAAAAACGTTCGTATTTTGGCGTACGAAATGGCGAAAGTCAATAACATTGCACATCCTTTAACCTGGGATGAGCAAATGATGGCAGGAAATGACTGGCTTTGTGGATTTTTGCGACGGAATCCCGAGCTGACCATAAGGCAACCTGAGGCAACATCTCTGGCTAGAGCTACAGCTTTCAACAAACATAATATTTGCACCTTCTTCAACATTGTGAAGGAAACCATTACAAAACTAAATGTGAGTGGAGCTCAAATCTACAATTTGGATGAGTCAGGTCTGACCACTGTACAGAAAGTGCCAAAAGTAATTGCCCCACGAGGAGTGAAGCAAATAGGCCAGGTGACATCCAGAGAAAGAGGAGAACTGGTCACAATCTGTTGCATTGTGTCAGCTGCGGGTCACATTATCCCTCCAGTTTTTGTGTTTCCCAGAAAATTTTTTAAGAATTTTATGCTTGCTGGAGCACCTGAAGGTTCCCTTGGCCTTGTGGATGAATCAGGTTGGATGACCCGTGATAATTTCGTCAAAGTTATAAATCACTTCATTAAGCATTCAAGACCTTCCAAAGACTTCCCTTTGATTTTGATCTTGGACAATCACGATTCCCACATTTCATTTGAATCACTTGAACTGTGCAAGAAAAACAACATTCATGTGATCACGTTGCCACCACACACCTCATCTAAAACTCAGCCCTTGGACCGTTCAGTTTTTGGACCCATGAAGTCGGTCTACAACAATGCGTGTGATTCATGGATGATGAAAAATGTTGGGACACCACTGACAATCTATCAAGTTGCAAATCTAGGAGGCCACGCTTTTCTTAAAGCGGCAACTCCCATTAACATTCAATCAGGCTTTGCAGTGTCAGGTATTTGGCCCTTTAACGAAGATGTTTTTACAGAAGATGATTTTATGCCTTCAGAAATAACGAACAGGCCCATCAGCAAGGACAGTGAAAATGCCACTTTAGAAAGCAATGAACAGACAGGATCAACATCTCCACATTGTGGTACCAGCACAGATCAAACTGCACAAGAATTTCATGAAAATCAGAAAGAGTGTAATGTTGAGAACCTTGTACATGACTTGCAGGAAATATCAGGGAGTCTTCAACATAAAGCTACTTCTTCCTTTACTTCGCCTCATGTTTTCAGAGGACTACCAAAAGCTGGTCCGCGAAAAGATTCAAATAATATGAGGAAAAGAGGAAAAACTATGCTGGCTATTTCTACGCCAGAAATGGATCGAATTAGGGAAAGAGCGGTGATGAAAGAAAAGGCAGCAAAAGTTCCACCCAAAAAGGCAAAGAGACAGCTGCTGAAAGAACTTGATGTTGATTCAGATCCAGAAACTGACATTTCGTTTTGTGATGACACAGATTCTGATGTTTCATTTGGTGAAAATGAGGAGTATACGGTTAGCTTGACTGGTGTGCGTGAGGTTTTTGAAGGCCAGTGTGTGCTATGTGAATATGGAACAAAGAAGACTTGTGTTTACTATGTAGGAATTGTAAGGGGAGACATTGATGATGATGGTGATGTTGAGGTAGAGTTCTTGCGCAAGAGTGAGAAGGTTGCTGGTAAATTTGTTAAGCCTAAGGTAGAAGATGTCGCCAGTGTCTCAATTACATGTATTAAAGCGCAGCTTACTAGATCTACAATCACTGGAACCACTTCTAGGACCAAAGATGGCTATGTCTTCAAAGAAAGTCTTGCAGGCATAAATGTTCGATACAACTTTATATTAGATTAATATATCATATTAAACTTTTTTACTGTCGCTTAAAATAATAAAAAAAAACTGCAAATATCCTTTTAATGATTATTTATTTCTTATAGCAATATGGATGAGTTGTTGCTGCTTCTTTTTAAAAAAGGTCCATTTCTCCCCACTATGATCCATTGCTCCCCACGTGCTGGTCCATTTCACCCCAATGGTGGTCAATTTCTCCCCATGTTCATATACATTTTTGAAATGCATTTTGTAAAGAAACATATAGAAATAGATTGCTAAATGTTTTCCCCTTTTAAAATAAATGAATGTACAACATTTTAGTCATGGTTTTGTTATGTTTCGATAAAATCTGTTCCGGTGATGAGCAAAAATTGAAAACTACAAAATTGCTGGTCCATTTCTTCCCAGTCTCCCCTACTATCAAACAAGTTCACCGCCTTGCATAGACAGTTCGCCATCACACAACAATTGCCCATGTCATATGCCGGAAAGCCGTTCTACCAAATGCGGAACCCATTTCTTTAGAAACGCTCTTGTCGCCACAAAAAGATTACCCACGATCTATGTTGACAAGCCGGTACTGCATTTCTCTTCCAAATGTAACCTAACACAGTTCTTGCGCAATCAGTTCAAATGCTGAAACGCCATTCTACTCTCCCATAGCTATAATTATCCATGCAGGAAGACATGTTTACTCATGCGGTTTTATTCCACCTCACCGAAACGCATATGTATGCACTACAAGGTGTTCCTAGTATATACACTATGTTGTTTTTGTGTATATAATGCATGATGGAATGACTATTCGACAGTTATTTCTTGTGTGCTATTCGGGACAAGAGATATTCCTTGTATGAAGATATTTGCGTTTATTACTCATACTGGTGTGTTCTGATGTCACAAATGTTTACAATATTACACTATACAGGATAGATGATGGCTCTATACTTAGTCTAATATAAATGTGACATCTACCACCTGTTAGTTTACATATAAATGAACATGGAAAATATGTAGTCACCCTAAGTAGATGTTATTTCCCATTATCAACTGTTATTAAATTATACAGTTGATCACTCCCTTCTGTGAATTATTTCAGCTGTTCTTTTTCCAAGTTGATGTGCTTCTTTAGAAATTGTTCTTGTGACCATCTTAAATGCTGTTCACACTAAGAGGTAACTTTTGATTGGAGTTATTATGGTGTCACAATGTTTCTAATATCATACCAGAAAAGACAGATGATACATACTATGAGTGGTATAATCTATATATGAAGTATAACATCTTAATTTCCACGGCAATGGAACACTACAAACATGTAACGCACGTGGATCTTGTTCCCGATCACTGAGACTTATTCTTGAGATATCCAATTACTCCATAAATTATCTCGATAACTCAGGCTTGTTATAAGCTCAACACCTATAATGGAGAAAATGACAAAAATCTGTGGAGAAAGTAACCAAATATCCACTCTAAACAGCCGCACAAAATGATACAAACACAGTCAGACAATTTAACTCGTCTGATGTCTTGTTGCTGCTGCTGTGTTGCGGTCCTTTACTGGTCCGGCATCTTCCTTCCAGTAGTCGAGGTCTTGAGTGTTGATAGTAGACCAAGGCTTGACCTTCAGATAGCTCTGTAGGAAAATTCTGGATTTTCTGTAACTTGAGTGGAAAAAAGTTTAGTATAATATCGATTCACTGTGGTGATGTGGTGTTATAGCTCTGGACTGACTCAGTATGTTGACTTCGGTTGTCTATGTTGTTCACTGTTAGTTGACGACCAAACTTGAACTTCAGAAAAATGTCTTGGAAAAATTCTGATTTTTGAATCCAGATGAAAATAACTTGCTATACTACTGATTGATGATTCCTACTGTTCTCCCCATGTAGTTGTGATCATCTTCGCCGACTTGAGTTATTTGATTGAAAATTTGGTTGTCCTACAAAGTCGTTAGATGTTAATTGCAGACCAAATTTGAAATTCAGACAACTATCTTGGAAAAATTCAAATCCTCGATTTAAGTAGAAAACAGCTTGATATATTAATGATTGTTCGCTAAAGCTGTGGTTCACAATGGATTTGTGGACATCTTCGCCGTCTTGAGGTCTTTGGTATAAATTTTGAATGATCTACAAATTAGTGAGAATTCCAGTCAAAATTCAGCCATCATCGTCGTTTTGATATATTGTCTTTGTATGATGAGTTTTGACTGTTGACAGGACTGTCTGTTGGTACTTTGGACACCTGATGATGTGCCGTCGTTGTATTAGTGGGCTCACTTTCTTGACTCTTTTTCCTCTCCATTGTCGAATGTCTTCAGGCAATTAATAAATCTTTCTTCCTAGACTCGTTGACAATGAGTTACTGTCATCAGTGGATGCCTTTAAAAGTTTATTTGAAGTTCAAAACTCCACTGTTATCTCAGCCAGGGTCAATATTTGTCAAAGTTGGTATTTAATTTGCATTGTTGTGTTCAGCGTCGTGGCTTAAATGTTCATATTGTACAAAGATATTTACACCGTGATTTGATAGCTGAACCTGTTTGTTGACGACTTCATTCAAAAATGCAAATGGCGCCCACGGTGACCTTCTTTGTCCTTTGTTTGAATGTTACCGAATTTTCTTGAAGGTAACTTTTATTTCTGTGCTCCTGCTTTTTTATATATTCGAGCACCCCACTTCTGCCATGTAGCTGATTGCTGGCTCGTCTGTTCAGCCACAGTGACAGAATTAAGCAGGAACATGTATCACATGAAACTAGCAAACACGCCAATGTCCTTGCCATTCTTGAGTGTTTATTATTCACAATTATCGCAGCACTGAATATTACTCATTGCCGACCGATGCGGGCTGGCATGCGCTAAGGATGTAACTATCTAAAGAATGTTCAACACCGAAGTACAGTTCTTATAATTATCGCTATCACCAACTTACGGTCACTTGCCCTTGACATCGGGCATGGGGCATTCTCAACTGCCGTCAACTCGGCACGCGGTCATAGAGCTTGAATCGCTGTGCAATTAGCCGCTCAGGTTGTGTGACATACTTTTGCCTCAGGCTGAAGTGTCGTTCCAATCTTGGAGTAATGTCAACTTCATGTCGCTTGGCTTCTGTACTTGTTTTTCCAACTGTCTCCGACGTGGACCCTGGCTAGATTGATTCTCTCCAGCCGTGTCTCGTCCGTGGACCACACAACTAGTGTCACGTGATACGCAACTTCTCTGACTGACTTCCCTTTGCTCTTCCTCATCATCATCCGTTGCTCACCGACTTCCATCAACTTAGTCGTGTATATTTGTTCATAGTGATCATGTGAACCGTTCTCACTATGCCAATTACGCTTCTATGGTAAACATGTTCTTACTCTATCAGTTTACCGCTGTCTACCTCATATCGGTCCATGGCAACACACTTGCTGTCTTTCGCGTATCCATCTGATGGCAATGTTAGTTGTGCCATTACAAATATTTACGCACAAGTCAAGAAACATATTGCAAACGTGTTCACACGAATCAAAATGCATATCACAAACATTCACTCGCAAGTCAAGAAAAATTGCACACAAGCCAGAAAAATGTTTATAAACTGGTTGAATGAAAGCAGAGAATATTACAATAAACAAACTACACTTATCTTTGCTTGATCTATTTACCTGGCTTACGTCTGGTGCAGATTCATCAAACATACCTCATTACAGCGTATGCATTACACAGTATACACACGAGTGAAAACTATAACATTGTGCAAGTCAACAAAGAACTTACATACAGAAAAGAGACGCCATAAGTTTGAATGGAAGAAAAAAAAAGAGTAAAGAAGAAAATAATGAGTGAAAGAAAGAATGGAAGTAGTAATTAACGATATGGGCACATTTTTCACTACAGACACATTAGGGTCTTACATAATAAGTTGTTTCAAATTTCGCTGATATGAAAACAAACTTTTTCCAGAATTGTTAACACTATCTCAGTTAGGCTTTTACTATTCATTTTGGTAAAGTATTTCCAGTTCTCTATTCTTCAGACACTTGTTAGGCTGTTATAGGTTGGTTATATAGTTGTTAGGTTGTTATATCAATAATAGAGAGCGGTGTTAAATTCTATAGATATTTACTTGCTAGAATATTCTTGTTGAATCCGAATAGTCTGTTTATAATTCTGGTATACTTCGGTACATATTATTAAAGAATTCTCTTCTCTTACAGCACTATGAATTTGATATCTGTCACATTCCGGACAAGGACAACAATTTAGCTGATCTTCTTAGTAGACTAGATTTTCGACACAGCAACTTTCTTTGTTAATAGTTGTCTACGTTCATTATATGTTAATTATTTAAGCCGATTGATTTATATTTAAAATACACCCGATGAGATGACAGGTTCCACAACAAACAACAAATTACTAATTTTGTAATAGTATTATTCAGTTGTATACATATGTTGTTAATTTCGTTCTTTGGCAGAGACATGATGTAACATGAGATGCGGCATGATGAACCTGTTGATTTTTCCGCACACGTTCTTCGTTATAATTAATTAGTTAATAAATGCTTATAATTAGGTTATTAGATTATTATTGTGATCACTTTCAACATATCCAGGTGCGATATCAAGAAGATTACGCATTGCAGATAAAGAATAAGTGCCATTGCATTACACACAAACCAATTCGTTGATGGTCAACAAGTCGATGCTATATAAGTCTCAAGGTTAATATGATTGGACTAATGCACTATATCTACAACGATGGCAGGACACCTCATATATATATATATTAGTAGTAGACACCTTGCAGTCTTGACAGACTAAAGTATGTGAGTGGAATGTGGCCAATATTCCATCACAATGTCTGGGCAGAGCTTCAGAGATCATGTGATGCCCAAACGACATGACCCCTCTCTCGGCCTAGTCTTGTGTATTCCAGAGGAATGGGTAACCAATACGTCTGGCACAAGGTAGGCTGCAGACGCTGGCGGCTCAGCGTCAATCCACCGAGACCTCACCACCACGAGCCGGTGGCGAGTTATGGCCAGACCCTGACACCCAAGGGACCCGGCTTAGAGACGTTCAGCCATGTCCCACAGGTGAGGGCCTTTTACGAGCCCGGACCATGAGGGCGCGCACATCTGTCAATCACAAGTGTCCGGACCTGTGTAAAGCGTGCACTATCGTCAGACTCCCCACCTGACTTATAGCGGTCCCCGCGACCAGCGGGAATAGGTCCGCCATAGCTACCGCAGGAGATATTGCCTGTCTATTTGCAAGCAAATCTCCCATACTTCCACTGTGCGGATCTCGCGACCAGCGAGAGTAGGCCCGCCGGAGATTTGCTCGTCTGCTGCGAACAAATCTCTACCGAAAAAGACTGAATAAGTAAAGAAACGATAAAAACATTGACGATATATATATATATATATCTTATATATTTACCTTATATATGCGATACGGACACAGCAGTGTATATATAATTCAGCGACAGGTATAGAGCATTTACTAGTATTGACGACTTGGTACCTGTGAATTACACACGTCCCCTTACTCCAGTTATTTAACTAGAGTTAGGACGCTTGTCCTTGTGGACAAATGAAGGACTAATTTGTTATAGTTAGTTAGTACAGCCTCCCCATGGATTGTCTACCGCGGGATTGTAGACAGGTGTGCGTGCCTGTCGTATAATATTTTTTTTTTATTTTGCGTGTGATTAATAGGGAACCATAACGTCGTATTTAGCATAGCATATGACTCATTAAGTCTGCACTGCTATTTGTCAGGGTTTAGTGATTGCGAGGTAGAAAATGATTGCATCATTTTAAAGGTGAGGGGGGAAAATAGCAGTATAGTAAGTCAGATATCCCGTGCATTTTTGAGGCGTAAATCGATGTGTGCCTCAAAGGGCGATAACTCCTCAGTTTTTTTCTTCTTTCAAAATGTAGGCGTGTTCTAGTGGTCAGATGGGGTGTGGTGGTCAAGTGACCCCCTGTAATTATAGGTACGACATTTAACATGAAACATTTAACAACAATAAAGAAAACAAACAAAAAGGTAACATTTTCCACACGAGTTTTTTATTGGTGGACAACTATTCGGTTACACCATCTAAAGCTTGCGTCGTTTACGTCCCAAAGGTTACTGTAGAAAGCTGTCTGGTCATTCAGTGACATGTCTTGACTGTAGACATATGTAGTCGGATCTAGTATATCTGGGTTGTAGGTAGACTGGTCTTGACAAGACATCAAGGGTCTTGAGTGTAGGTAGACTGGTCTTCCCTAGACATCTCGGGTGGTTGGTAAGTTAGTTTATCAAAATCCTCTAGAATGTCATCCTTCATTGATAGGAGAGATTCAAACTCTGCTCTCGTGAGTGTAATTCCCACCTTGGTCGGGTACTTGAGCTCAGAGTCACCGAAATACTTGCGTAAATGTAGTGTCGTAGAGCCTCGGTATTGAGAAACTGTCGCCGCTTTCAAACCGTTGGCTAGTGGTCTAAGCATTTCATCAGTTCTTGATATGAATATCCAGGTAGCTGTAGACATCTTGAGCGTTGTGGACATGAAACACGAATGTGGGCAGTTTGTCTCGTTTTATACGGTTTAGTTTATTGATTTCTTGTAAACGTGTCTGGACTTGTCTTTTTCAACCATGGGTTAACCAATTGAAACATGAGACGGTCATTCACGTGTTGTCTGTGACCAAACGGTTGCAGGATACACGGCATGCTCGCGCCGTGGCATTTCATCACCAGAAAATACAGGGCGTACAGGCTGCAAGTGGCGTTATTAATGTCTTGTAACATACGGGTATTGTACATAGGTGATGGGTCCGAATTACGTCGTATAAAGCGGATAATGTCGGCGTGTAATGGCGGCAAGCCAAACGAATCGAAATATTCAAACTGACCTAGCCCATCGAAATATAGGGCGATCCAATGTGACCCAGAGTAAGCACTGGTGTCTGTATTGACGATAAAAGCGGCTGGTTGTGTTCTATCAATGTTTCTAGGCAATTGATCTCTAGCGCATACGTTGACTATCGAAAGTCGTCGAACAAACGAGTCAGACATGAGTAATTGTCTTAATTGTTGGGTATCCATTATGCTACGTAATCGGTTAGCACTTGTCTCGTCTTGGAAATTTATAGGACCGAGTCGAGTTCCGCGTATACGATGACTTGTAGAGGTGCGTTCGTTATAACGGCAAACTTAAGTTCCAGTGACAGGGGGCCAGATTTTGCCAGTTCAAACTGCTCCCCGTCTAATATGCTGGGAGTCAGATCTAAAGCGTAGAGAGCGAACCCTTGGCTAAAACTTTCAAAATCAATACCATTCCCGACATCCTTACCGGTCAGACCGAGGGCCAAATTGGTACCATGGAAAGCTCGCACGTACTGAGACGTGGTATAATTCATGGTTAAGGGTTTGCCTGTGACACTACGTCCATCTACCATCAGACTCAAATAGTTTAATTCGTAATGACTGAATATGAATGGGTTCGTGTTTAGCTCGCCGTTGAAACACGAAGCATTCACTAAACCGATCACCACCCGGGTCGGCGTCTAGCTGAGGAAGAGGTTATCTTGTGTGTGGGAAAACATACCCTTTGGGATAGAAAAGGTTTTTACAACTACCCGTTTAATGGGATATTTGGCATTGGCTCTCAATAAGGCTTTTTCATGAGCCAGAGATATAGCTGGATTTAACTTAGCTTTCCTCACCAAGAGGGTGGCGTAAGTAATGACACTTTTGTAGCCACCGTTTACATCCCTGGCAATCAGATTAAAGACAGATTTTGAGGGGGTTAGTTTGATTTTGATATCGACCCCATTCAACATGTACCTGTCCTGATTGAAAATGTCGGAATGTAGACGGCCCATCATATCCAGCTCCAACTATAGCTGGCTAAAGATCGTCTTTTCGCTAGACCTTTATTGGTATCACCCTTCGTGTCTGTTATCTGCCCCACAGTATCTTGGTAGTATAGAGTCGATGTCAGATGACTCTTTTTAGCCTCTTCGCCATAATTCAGAAGAGCTTCCAAGTAGGCCCGGTACCGATACGAATTTTCACTCGGTGAAATAAGAGTGTCGTTCAGAGACACGTCTACTTGAGAAAACAAACTATGCACATAATAATTTATGGGACCGACTTCGGCGTTGTTGTACGTCGTCGCCGTTGGGAAGTGTGACTTTAGCTCTCACGTGGAGAAAAGTATTAAACAAATCTATATAATCTTTTCCCACACCAGAGATGGAGAGCTAACGTGGCCAACGGATGAACTTCTAGAAACTGTCCCTCTTCCACGGCCGTCTGGGTAGGCGGCAAGCTAAACAAATCCAGACCAGAATGTAGACACTCACACGACTTGGGATGTATTAACGCCATTATGAGAAAATATCCGAATGTCCCCGCTGGTGTTGATGGTTCTTATGACCCGATCGCTTTCTGCTGGCTGGTTTTATTCTTTGACCGGGCGGGGCGGCTCGTTTTCGTTTCCTGACGCCGCTACCCGATTGGCTGATATGTTGCGCAGCGCCTTGGAGCAAACGTTGACCGGCGTCCCTAGCGTGTTCTTTGAAGAACTCGCCGACATTCCGGCCAGCTAGGGCGTCTTGAGCCACCTGCAAACCCGTATCCAATCCTTCCCGCAATAGGGCTTTGCCACCAGTCTTCAACCAAATAAGAATTGTGCGACCAAGACCACTAAAGAAACTACCAATTCCATGACCTCGCTGACTTCGACCACCCACAAAAACGGGTAGACCACTGCCGGCTTGATTACAGAAATATTCCTCGTATAGGTTGGGGTTGCGTCGGATTGGAACGTGTCTAACCATGATTAAACCAGATCAAAACGTTTGGTTGTTCGAAAATGCAGCGTCACTACCGATGTCCCACCTGTGAATGGGATAGGTTTCCCCCGTTCATCGGTTATAAGAAGCTCAATCGTGTCAAAGGAGAACCGACTGAGTGGAACGTAATGTGGTTATCGTACATCCTAAATACAGAGGTGGTGGATCAGTCTAGGACAGGTAGAGTTCGTAGTAATGGCATCATCACATCGCCGACCACACGCGAGGTGACAATGTCGAAGATATTTTTCGTGCCCTGGTCCAAATCTACTTCACCCACGCCAGAAAGAACGGGCTCAGTCTCGCTGACGCTGGTCGAGGGGAATTGTAAAATATCCGCCAACTTGTCACTAAGTCTAATTTCAGCACCCTGTTCGTATAGTTGAAAACGAGCCTTACTCGAGATTTTGTTATATGAGAAGGCCATTCGATTATGTTCGTGTAAGGCATTGTCGAGCTGCGACCACTGCAGGTCGTTGATAAATTTCTCAGCTTCGACGAGCAATCTATTCAATTCATCGATAAATGTCTCTGGTGTTTTGTACAGACCCGGAGTCAGCGTAATTTTCATTGGTGGATCATCTAGACCTGGTTGTGGAATGTACTTTACCCACACCTGATCCTCCAAAACATTAAAATAGGTGTTTGGAAACTGTCACCAACTGGCTGGGGTTAGATCCCAGATGGGCAACCACTCAGCCAAAATCATTTTCTTCTACTGGTGTTTAGTTCTGGATGCAGTTTAAGATCCCCTAACTCTGTCAGAAGGGACTAATTAACACCCCAGATCCCAGAGAGAAAACGTGGAACAAATGTCTGTTATGCTGATTTAAGACACTGTCCCTGATACTCAAGAAAACAGCCAAGAAGTGGCTCGTTGAAGATAGAATATATCTATATATATATAGATGTGGCTGTACTTGGTATCACCAGAAGTGAGAAAGGAGGAGTTAAGACATGCAACGTAATCTGGTTACTTATGACTGCATAGGCAAGATACCTCCCGGACATAGATTCCCACTTCTGGACAATATGTGCGAACCCCCACTAAAAGATATAATGTGTGTACTTGATTACGCTACACAAACATTTATAAACATTTAGAATTATACAGACAAATTGAGTTTTAAAATACAACAACTGTGTTTATTATTTCTAGCCTTGATGATCATATGATGATGATGATTATATTATGGTATACGTAACTCATCTGGCTGAAAAGCTCAGAAGCACATAGGTCATGCTTCCCCCAGTGAGAGCAGTTCACTGTCAGATTGAAGGAGTCCAAATTGGTCCCTCACAAGGCTAAGTCACTTCCTGATATGGGTTGTTGACTGTCCATTGCTCCTAAGAGATCTGGAATGAAACGAACGGAGATGGGTAGTATCTACGTCTACACATCTCAAACACATATGTCTATACATTCATATAAACATACATTCAAGTCATAATATATGATGGTATGATGATATATATGATGGCATGTTACATAAACATATATCAGTTCTAAATAAATAAATATATATATGTATATATTAATACAACTATTTAGAACATCTATAGCTTAAAACATACATATTCACATACATTTATGTAATGCAGTGTTTCCCATATAAGTTCACCTCACTTTCTCCCTTTCTGATTCATTCATTCCGTCTTGTCGGAAGGACTGGTCGCACAGTACCTGTCGAACATTAAATGCCTTCCCTGAATCGGTCTGGGATATTGAAAGTTCTAAGTCATGTCTGTCCTCATGCAGACATCATTCAGACAAGGTGAACTGGTGCCATTCCTCAAACCAAGTGGTTTCACCACAATCTTGGTAGGCACTCAAAGTGTTGGTCCAAATAATCAATGTTAATTGGACGCTATCAAGAGACTGGTAGCTCTCAGGAATTTCTCCTAAGTAGTCAGTCTCCCCAATGTTTAACATCATACAGGATGAATCTAAATGTATCTCCTGTACATGCATAAGCCACACGCTCATGTAGCTTGGATAATGGAATTCTCCAAATTATCACATACAACAAATCAGACAACCAAGTGGTGAATGAAAGAAGAAAATAGTTCTCAGTGAAATCGTAAAGCTAGAACTGGAACATTAAGTACAAAGAAAATCCACCAGTGTAAAGTTTGGGAGAATAAACAGAAACAAGAAACTATAAGGCCTTCAGACTAGCAGACAAACTCATAATGGTATTACCTGGGTTATAGCTAGGAAATCCTGTCATACGACGTTGTATCGAAGTAACAAAACGAGAGGGTAATCTCTCACCAGAAATTAAAATTCCGGCTTCCCTGGTACGCTATTGTGAATGTGTCTGAAGTCTTGCTGGCCATGCATGTAGTTTTATTCTCTTCATCCCTGGCTAGTTTCCACGTTGGCTAATTAATATATCCCCTATTAATTAACTCCACCTATTTTTCCATGTACAATGACGGGATGGATTACGTCCCAAACTCTTCTCACCCCTCCTCCTTTCCTGTGAAGGGTAGGTTCATCTGTCAATCAAATTGACCAATGTTTTGCCGCATGTCTGAAACAATGAAACATGCTTCGCTAGCGATGCAATAGACGTTGCGTCATAACTACATCCCCATCTGCGGCTAACACAAGCCTTCCTTGGTTGCTGTCAGAAATGTGTGAGCCATGTGTTCCTACTTTGCCACTGTATTGCAGTGAGGTGTTAAGTATCTGGTCCTAATTGCTCCTTTGGGGTGGCAGCTACAGACGTTGTCCCGTCTCCCCAATGTCTGGACTTTTACCGCATGTGTTATTTCAGACGGGTCTGGCTGCCCTCTTATCTCCCATTCTGCCGTGGCTGGTTCACACGTTAGGTCCTGTTGAACTAAGGTGTTAGGTGTCTGCCCCTATTCCAACCCCAGAATTGTAAACTAACACGTCAATCTCAACTGACTGGCTCCGCGATGTCTGGTTGATCAGAACATCAAAGGGAAAATCTCTTAGATGTAGAGACCAGACGTTGCTTTGATCTACCAATGTAGTAAAAATGATAGTGCGGGCTCTAAGTGGCTCTGTATTTTTCTCTTACGTTTTTATCCTCTTCTGGGGAACGTTTATTCTTTTAGAGAATTTTAGAAAAATATTGTGGGCTCTGTAATTCCTTTCAAACTTGTGTATTTATGATGCTGCCGGGGCTGTCCCGTCACATAGCTCCCCAATTTAGGTAGGTTCATTAATGAAGCCTATAACAGAGCCTCGGCAGCATTCAAGAATGTATCTAAGTTATCTCCCTTCTAGAACTGCCTCCAAGTCTGGGTTCCCAATATTCCTTGTGGCAGTGGGTTTTTCTATGAGTCAAAAGAAATATCCCATGTCCATCATCCCAGGATAAATCTTGCAAATCTTTGCTCCTGGTGTTGTGTCGGATTTCCGGGCTATTGCTCGGTAATGTCCTGTCCTCTGGAGGTTTTACTTTTTCCCAGCTGGGAAATTGCAAAATGTATAACAAGATTCTTCAGCAATGTAGAGACATTGTTATTGTCCACTCTATTTCTGGCTCTTGTCCTATAAGCAGAGGAAGTGCCATCAGTGTTTTCTTAAAAGAATTGGTCGCAGTAATGTTGCTCCATTTTCTTTTCCTCCGTCGGCCAAAGATCATAATAAAATCCTTTAATCTCCTCCTTTTGGCAGGAAATTTGCTAAACATCATAATGTTGTGATGTGCATTCAACTCATACTTGCCTCTTTCTTGGTAGGGCGTCTGTTTACTTCCTCCTGATTTAAGAGAGTTCTTCCCTCGATAATTCTTTATCCAGGTGAGTTCCTCTTCAACAGAGTTCCATTTTGAATGTGTTTGAAAGTATTAGGCTAGTAGAAGTCCAGCTTTGAGAAATCATGTTGTTCCCCAAGAACTGTGAATTTGTATCACTCCTTGTAGAAGTATACATAAACTGCTGTTCTCCACATCCAACATTGGTTGAAGTGAAAGGTAAACAAGGTCCTGAGTGTTGAGTATACCAACCGCTCCTGGTTGGAGTCCTTTGTGAAAGACTCCAAGATACTGACATCGTAAGAATTCTCCTCCGTGTCTTGCTTTCCCTCCATGGCTGGGCTCTCTTGTGCCAAGTCCATTTGAGGTATTCTCTCCCTGGTCTGGTTTTCTTGTGCCAAATCCAATAGAAGTGAATGTTGTGGGATGTCATTTTCAATGCCATCTCCCACCTGAGATAAGTAATTCAAACTGATAATTATTTCCTCTTGTGTGGCCACACCCAGAGAAACAATGGAATTCTGTTTTACATCAATTCCGGTCTCAGCTGAATTCATTTACACTCCTAGTTCCTTTGAACTGAAGGGAATAAAAGAGTCGGGTAAGGTCTCGCCTTCGATCTCTTTAATAGTTTTCCTCAGGTCCTCCTCCTCCTGGATTTTTCTCCTTTGGGAAGTCGTAGGAAGCTCCTGAGATTGCTGGGTTGCCAAGCCAGCTAATCTGCTTTCATTGCGGTGTAAACATTGATCACGTTTGTGACTGTTTACCGTACTCTGGGTACATTTATTCCTATTCCATTTATTTTTCGGAATTGAGGGAGGAAGCATCTGCCTTTCTGTGCCTAAGTTTTTGTTTTTCTGAGCCTTGGGGTTTTGCAAAGGAATGCATGCCTCTTCTTTGTGACGGTCAGCTTCCCCGCTTTCTATCAGAGTTTCGGCTTGAGTGATTGGCTTTTCCTCGGCCGAGCTGGTTGATTCCTCCACGTTCAGTATTTCAATTTGCTTTTTCTTAATCTCATCTTCTTCAGCTTTGTGACGCATATCTGCTTCTAATTCTGCAAGTCTTTTCATCATTTGTTCATCTTCTTTGTCCCACCAATCCATTTCATCTCTGATAAATAGTTCTAGCTTCTCTCCTACTAAGCCGAGCCTTATGCCCCATCCTCTAGCGGACTGTAAGAAATCTGTGCGTGCATCCATGATCTCTTCTCAGCTTAAACTCAGGCAAGTAATTATATTATTACCCTACAGAGAGCTAGTTAGATTTATACTAGAGCAGGATAGTGACAAGAGGAACAGACACTGCTATGAGAATGATAGTAGTGAATTAGAGTGAGAAAGTTGATGCAAAGCAGTCCGTCATACACTGAATTAACAAAGCATTATCAAATTATTCATGATTAAATCAAATGATAAAGCATGTAATCAAAAAATCATCAAGTAAATCATCAATAAACTAATTAATATCACTAATTAATGTGATTATTAATTCTACAGTGGTGAATGATGTAAATTAACTCATATGATATTATCCGTTATTAACTTTTTAACAAGTTATTTAAATTCTACAAACTTCCCTAGAAACAAATTCCTAAGTTAATACTTAGCAAATGTAATGGGTGAAGAATGAAAGAATGGTTTATGAAAATCAATAGTCTAGAATTTATTCTCTGATTCTATAATGGATGAGAAGTCCTAATGTGTCAAAATCTTGCCTACAATCAAGCAAGCTATTACATTAGAAATAAATTATAACTAACTAATGCTGCTAAGAATGTAAGTGAGAATGACCTAGGTTATATCCATGGGCAAGACCGGAATAATACCAGACTAACAGATTTGAAATAGGTTCGTTCCTTGCGAGCGAACCAAAGTGTTCTAGGGTTTACTCCCGGATTCTATAGCGGACGAGCAGACCAATATGTCACCAACTGGCTGGGGTTAGATCCCAGATGGGCAACCACTCAGCCAAAATCATTTTCTTCTACTGGTGTTTAGTTCTGGATGCAGTTTAAGATCCCCTAACTCTGTCAGAAGGGACTAATTAACACCCCAGATCCCAGAGAGAAAACGTGGAACAAATGTCTGTTATGCTGATTTAAGACACTGTCCCTGATACTCAAGAAAACAGCCAAGAAGTGGCTCGTTGAAGATAGAATATATCTATATATATAGATGTGGCTGTACTTGGTATCACCAGAAGTGAGAAAGGAGGAGTTAAGACATGCAACGTAATCTGGTTACTTATGACTGCATAGGCAAGATACCTCCCGGACATAGATTCCCACTTCTGGACAATATGTGCGAACCCCCACTAAAAGATATAATGTGTGTACTTGATTATGCTACACAAACATTTATAAACATTTAGAATTATACAGACAAATTGAGTTTTAAAATACAACAACTGTGTTTATTATTTCTAGCCTTGATGATCATATGATGATGATGATTATATTATGGTATACGTAACTCATCTGGCTGAAAAGCTCAGAAGCACATAGGTCATGCTTCCCCCAGTGAGAGCAGTTCACTGTCAGATTGAAGGAGTCCAAATTGGTCCCTCACAAGGCTAAGTCACTTCCTGATATGGGTTGTTGACTGTCCATTGCTCCTAAGAGATCTGGAATGAAACGAACGGAGATGGGTAGTATCTACGTCTACACATCTCAAACACATATGTCTATACATTCATATAAACATACATTCAAGTCATAATATATGATGGTATGATGATATATATGATGGCATGTTACATAAACATATATCAGTTCTAAATAAATAAATATATATATGTATATATTAATACAACTATTTAGAACATCTATAGCTTAAAACATACATATTCACATACATTTATGTAATGCAGTGTTTCCCATATAAGTTCACCTCACTTTCTCCCTTTCTGATTCATTCATTCCGTCTTGTCGGAAGGACTGGTCGCACAGTACCTGTCGAACATTAAATGCCTTCCCTGAATCGGTCTGGGATATTGAAAGTCCTAAGTCATGTCTGTCCTCATGCAGACATCATTCAGACAAGGTGAACTGGTGCCATTCCTCAAACCAAGTGGTTTCACCACAATCTTGGTAGGCACTCAAAGTGTTGGTCCAAATAATCAATGTTAATTGGACGCTATCAAGAGACTGGTAGCTCTCAGGAATTTCTCCTAAGTAGTCAGTCTCCCCAATGTTTAACATCATACAGGATGAATCTAAATGTATCTCCTGTACATGCATAAGCCACACGCTCATGTAGCTTGGATAATGGATTTCTCCAAATTATCACATACAACAAATCAGACAACCAAGTGGTGAATGAAAGAAGAAAATAGTTCTCAGTGAAATCGTAAAGCTAGAACTGGAACATTAAGTACAAAGAAAATCCACCAGTGTAAAGTTTGGGAGAATAAACAGAAACAAGAAACTATAAGGCCTTCAGACTAGCAGACAAACTCATAATGGTATTACCTGGGTTATAGCTAGGAAATCCTGTCATACGACGTTGTATCGAAGTAACAAAACTAGAGGGTAATCTCTCACCAGAAATTAAAATTCCGGCTTCCCTGGTACGCTATTGTGAATGTGTCTGAAGTCTTGCTGGCCATGCATGTAGTTTTATTCTCTTCATCCCTGGCTAGTTTCCACGTTGGCTAATTAATATATCCCCTATTAATTAACTCCACCTATTTTTCCATGTACAATGACGGGATGGATTACGTCCCAAACTCTTCTCACCCCTCCTCCTTTCCTGTGAAGGGTAGGTTCATCTGTCAATCAAATTGACCAATGTTCTGCCGCATGTCTGAAACAATGAAACATGCTTCGCTAGCGATGCAATAGACGTTGCGTCATAACTACATCCCCATCTGTGGTTAACACAAGCCTTCCTTGGTTGCTGTCAGAAATGTGTCAGCCATGTGTTCCTACTTTGCCACTGTATTGCAGTGAGGTGTTAAGTATCTGGTCCTAATTGCTCCTTTGGGGTGGCAGCTACAGACGTTGTCCCGTCTCCCCAATGTCTGGACTTTTACCGCATGTGTTATTTCAGACGGGTCTGGCTGACCCTCTTATCTCCCATTCTGCCGTGGCTGGTTCACACGTTAGGTCCTGTTGAACTAAGGTGTTAGGTGTCTGCCCCTATTCCAACCCCAGAATTGTAAACTAACACGTCAATCTCAACTGACTGGCTCCGCGATGTCTGGTTGATCAGAACATCAAAGGGAAAATCTCTTAGATGTAGAGACCAGACGTTGCTTTGATCTACCAATGTAGTAAAAATGATAGTGCGGGCTCTAAGTGACTCTGTATTTTTCTCTTACGTTTTTATCCTCTTCTGGGGAACGTTTATTCTTTTAGAGAATTTTAGAAAAATATTGTGGGCTCTGTAATTCCTTTCAAACTTGTGTATTTATGATGCTGCCGGGGCTGTCCCGTCACAGAAACTGAATATCGACCAAGCCAACCTTGTACTGCGAGGTTAGTTCGATAGTTTGCGGTAACGTGACGAAGAAATGTCCGGCTCTATTCTGGGGGTATATTTTCAAAGAGGCCGTACTGGGCAGTGTCACATAAAAGCTCATTTTAGTCTATTCGAGGTCTGAGTGTTTCCGGGCTCGAAAATGTAAATTTAGCACTGAAGTCCCATCGGTGAATGGGATCGTTTTTCCCGTATCGGTGGTTAAAAGTATTTCCACTGTGTCGAAGGAGAAGCGATTTAACTGGACGTAATGTGGTTTGTCGTAGAGACGAAACACTGATGGCAACAATCGATCCAATATAGGGACAGTCCTTAGTAAAGAAACCATGGCGTTTCCGTCTGGTCTGGCAGCTACGAGGTCAGAATAGACGTAGATATTTTTAACGGCTCTATCCAGCTCCAATTCCACATTACCGTATAATAAGACATTGTCGTCTGATAGAGTCGAGGTTGGGAACCCCAACATGTTTTTCAACCTCTCAATAATTTTAACGTGGGCGCTCTTTTCAAATAATTTCATTCCGACTTTTTTCCAAGGGTCACCTATAAAGAATTTAATGTTCACTTTCTCATCTACTTGGGTTTCTACACACAACTTATTCAATTCCTCGATGAAAACTTCCTGGGTGCTGAACGGACCTGGTGGACATATAACCGTTATAGGTTCCCTACCACTACCTTTGGGCGGAAAGTACTGGATCCACATTTCACCCGGCAATCCGTTAAAATATGTATTGGGGAATTGAATTTCAGCCAGGCCCACTTCGTATTGTTGACTCACCTAAATAGCCTGCGGTAACTTGACGAAAAAGTGACCTGGTTGGTTGTTCGGGAACACGCTCGGCGCTGTGTTGCTCGGTAAAACCATATAGAAACACATTGCTTTTCTAGCTTAGGGTTAGATAGCATATAACCCAAACAACTACTCATTAGAGCGACCCACAGTTTGCCTTCTGGTGCGTCTGCGCTGCGTTGAGTCAGATTGAATAGTGACACACCAATTACGCTATATATAACTAGCATTTGACAGATGAATACAATCTCTGGCCGCGGCACTCGTCCAAAAAACGACCAGAACAAAGTTCATTCCCCGTCCGTAGTCTGTGGACGCAACACAATAGTTTCCAGGTTGTCTTCGGTCTTACCACTAGTCTCCATAGCTGGCTAGTTGCACGTGGGCTATCCAGCTGTTGAATGAATTGGGATAACCAAACCACTTTACTAAATACTCTTTACCACCACCTTTCCTTCGCCTTTCTTGTAAGATTGTTTCAATACGATAAATTTCTTTATCACCCACTAACTGTATTTCTTCTCGGTAGAATGACCCTTTAAATTCTTCCCCTGAATCGTCTTTTAGCACATACGTCACCGGACTAGTCTGGTTTATACGACTAACGGTAAACAGTTCCTCTGTCCACCCCGACATATAACCTTTTTTAAAAGGTTGTTTGTTTTGAGCCAGTCTGACACGGTCGCCGGCTGTGAAATATACCTTTCTTGATGCTTCTGTTTTACGGTACAAGTTATTCCACACTTCTTTTTGATTACTGTTGTTAACTTGCACGGGTGCCATGCGAATGCTCCGGTGATACGAACCATTATAGTTTCGGATCAATTTATCTATCATGTCGACGTAGCGCAGTGTATTGGTCTTGGTGAAATAACGCCACATTTTTTCTTTAAGAGTTCGGTTGAATCTTTCTACCACGGCGGCTTTCACATCTTCATTCTCAGTGGTAAAGAAATGCACACCTCGAACAGTCAGAAATGTTAAGAAAGTTCGGTTGACGAATTCCGAACCTTTGTCGGTCTGAAAGTTTATCGGTTGGTCCTCCTCAAAAATTTTACTCAAGTATTTAGACAATTTTACTCACTAGCTCACTAGTTTTTTTTATTCCCAACGCAACTGATAACGATTAGTGAAGAATCGCCACCCGACAACTCTTGATGATAATGTTTAGGCAGGACTCTTCGCGCCACCTGGTAGTGATTACCTACTCCACGCAGCGTGGCCCATAACGATGGTTAAATAATTACTCCCCTACGGCTCTGCTAGATATAACCGCTTATCGGCACGGCACGCGATGCCGTTGGCATAACAGATGCCAGGCGACATGGGAATATACCCACAGCGGCCGCTTACCGTACATAATGTATTCTGCCACGTCGTTAAAACGGACGACACCGTCTTATATTTTGGTATATACAGGGCACAAAGAGACAGCATTAAAAAAATGTCACCAAGAAGATTCGAACACATTACGAATTGTGTTAAGCCACTCGACCACCGATTTGTTGTACATTCTTAGTAGTGACACTAAGGTTCTATATTTCTCGCGATGAGGAATTAATTACAAAGAAAATATAACAACCAGTGTTTTATAATAAATAAATACTCTCACGGTTATTTTCCCCGTTGCCGTCTTAATGTTATGTCGCCTATTTTCAATACAGCTCGCAGAAAATAGCAACACACAGACAAATCAATACGTCATGATTCATTCGTTGGTGTTAACAGGGCGTTGGCGTTTCGCTGTGTCCGACGTATGTAAAAATAGAAGAACGCGGCAGTGTTTGCGTTGCTCGGTAGTTCTGAGCCTTGAATGGAAAAGCCGTTGTGAATGACGGGTAGCTTCTGTTGTGAGAAACAGCTGAGATTTGTGAATGTATGAGAATCTGGGTCAAGAATTGAGCCTCTAAAATTTGCATGTTGACAGCTGTATTGGTTGTAGTCTTGTTGACATTTGTAATGTTTGCGTTGTCGTGTCGACACTTCCGGTTTGGTTTAACCAGGCGGTGTTTTTAAATAACTTGTGTTTTAATGTTTTGTTATTACATAATGTCTTTGCGTACAATGTATGTTGTGTTATTAAATAATGCGTTTGTACATTTGTGTGTTTTTAATACAAGAACGTTAGAAATCTGTTAAACAAAGATATGTTCCGAGTGACTCACGCAAACACACTAATCTGAAAGAAGACGTGAAATTATCATGCAGCGGGACTCCAACAATTATGTTTCATAGAAAACTTCCGTTATGTTTCGAGAGAGAAATATTTTATAATTTCAGAAAAAAATTAACCTCTTTCCGGAACAGCACCGGCCAATTATGCTTGAAGCAACAATTGTTTCAAGTAAGGACAGAATACTTACAGAACAACGACTGTCTGTGATTATCCCTGTTTAGGTGCCCTGGTCTTGTTGCTCTGGCATCAAACCAATTATCTCTCCTCCCGGAGATAGAAATTACTAACGTACGAAAGACACAATTACGATTTGACACAAAGTACCTAGGTGCGTAATTATTGTGGCAGACAATGAAAAACAGTGTAGTAGATAATGTATAGTCGATGAGAATACGCGGTTCTTTCTGGGTGAGTCAATACGAATCTATACTCGAGTGAAATGTGTAGTTTATGTGCCAGTCACAACTACTTTTGACAGTTTACACGCCCCGCCTGTGACAGTGGCACAGTCGGTCGAGTGATGTGACATTGGTTACTTATGTAGCCGACGTCTGATTGGCTGATTCAAATGACACTTCTCACGTCAGACAAGTTCCTCGTTTCAAATATACAACAAACACTCCAACACAGTCATTTCTCAGATTCACAGTCAACGAGGAAGGATGTTTTGTATTCAGCGGATAATAAACTCAACATGTTTTCTAATTCCTTGGAGTTTAACAGCCTTGTCTTCTGATACAGAAAACTACTTGTCTTCTGTGCGAAACTGGTTACAATTTGTTGGACATCATCATCAGAATTGTACAACGAATCAACTAGTTTTTTTTATTCATATGTCTGCTCAAAGACAATAACATTATTATCCGACCGGGATTAATGCGACCATCTGAAAATAATTCCTCTGCGATATACTCAAAGACAGGATATGCTTGATCAGTTGGCATTTTATCTACAACAGAGTCAAACAGCGTCGCATGTTTACGAATTAACAAACCTAATAATTTCGTCATCTTAAAAACTTCGTTGTATGCCTGGATAACACAAACAAAGAGGTCGGCCATTTTATCAGAGAATGTCAGCTACGCAGAAGCATACGTGTACTCTCTGTAATACAACCTTCACACGTCCTGCTGACCTACGTCGACATGTTGCGACTACTCATTCTACACAACAGTTTAATTGTGATTTTTGCGATTACAGTTACAATAGATATGATCATTTACGGAGACACATAAAGACTGAACATGAAACAGTATTCGGTGGCGTGTCGACCACTCAACCAGCATCTAGCGGCGTGTCTGCTAACAATCTGCAATGCACAACTCGCAAGAGAAGGAGAGAACCGACCACAGATGAATAATCTACTGGTAAACGCCGGAAGTCAACCAAACAACAAACATCGAATGACAGAGTGTCGTCAGTTACAGACACTCAAATGCCGTCGACTACCACGACAAAGCAACCATCATCCTCTGGGACTGTCGCCAAGCGTAGCAGGGAGGAAGTATCAACATCCAGTATCTTGTCGGCTGACGTGGGTGATCGTGTCTCACAGACCACCAATGAGCAGTTACCAACAGCGGGTACCTTGTCGGGTGGCATGGACGATAACGTCTCGCCTAATAATAATAAGCAACAATCATCTAGTGCCTTACCGAGTGACGCAGAACGAATAACCTCTATTTTTAACACATCATCACGTACCACACCGAGTGACGCATCATCAATATCTAGTGCCACGGCGAGTGACGAATCATCACCAACACCGGGTGCCTTGTCGGGTGGCGGGGGCGGTAACATATCGCCTATTAACAATAAGCAACAATCATCAGCTAGTGCCTTGTCCGGTGGCGCGGGCGATAGCGTGTCACCTGCTAATAATACTCAGTTATCGTCTAATACATTACCGAGTGACGGACCATCAACAGATACCTTGTCGACAGATGAGCAACTATCATCACATGTCATGACTGCAGACGAGCAGCCAGGAACCTCGACTGTTAACACATCAATAGCTAGTGATTATCTTTCATTGCAGACATTACCCCCAGATTTTCGGGTTGTGTATAATGAGCATTGGGACACGATTAGATCACATATACGACATGGTCGCTATCTATGTAAATGGACATTTTTTAACCGACCAGATAGTCAAATGACGACAGATTGGGGATCTCGTTTATTCAGGCTTTTTAATGTTCAAAACTCGCAGTTTAAAATTATTGTGAGCCTGCACACAATCTTGAAACATCGAGAGACACAAGCCCTACGGTTCTACCATGCAAGCTCAAATAAACCATCCTTGTTACCTACACCCTTTTTATTAAACAATAGATCTGATTTTGAGGCCTTTGTGACCAAGCTAAACGCTGTTGACTTGGTCAATTCAGCGACACTAACCCGGCCAGATACTAAATACTATGTCGAATCAATTCCCAGTATCACTTTTTACGTTTAAAAGTTGGTGGAGTTCCCTGTTGGTTGTTGTTTGACTAATATTCCAAACAATATCAAACACAACAAATTTATTAATACACTTCAACTCGACAGATCTGGTAAGGTTTATAACGATAATAGGTGTTTGTTCCGTGCCTTGGTCGTGTTTAAAGCACAAGGAAAAGATGTCAGGTATCTTAGAAAACACACACGAAGACTGTTCAAAGAATGGGTACGCTGTAAAGGATTGAAATTAATCAAGCATTTTACCGGGGTCAATTTAGTTGAAGAATGTTATAAAATACAAATAAATGTGTTTGCATTTACAGAGGAGGAACGTCTAGTTCCGAAAATCAGAAGTACTAGTACACATCCAGATATACTGAATCTCCTTCTTCGTGAAAACCATTTCATGTACATATCAAGTTGTTTTTCGTGTGGGAAATGCGGCAAGTTGTTTAAAGTGTATTGGCAGCTAAGACGTCACGAACTTACGTGCAAATGCATAGCTACTATTGAACCGTATACAGGCGGGGTTTATCGCCCGACTGAATCCATCTTGGAATTGCTCTGTGAGCATGGATTTGACGTGGACGCAAATTTTATTATACCATATAGAGCGCGCTACGATATGGAATCTTTTTTTCTCCAATACAAATTTACCAGCTGACTCAAAGTCGACGGCCTTCATTGCAAGACACGCCCCCTCTCGTGTGCAGTCGTCTCTAATGTCCCTGGGTTCGACACCCCTAAATGTTTCATCACCACAGGTGATCCGCAGGTCCTCGTTAAACGAAATGTTGGACAATCTCCATGAAATATCTGCTAAGACATATGAGTTGTTACTCAAAACGTTTGAGCCACTCTTTGCAAAATTAGGTGACCACCCGAAATTAAGTGAAAGGCTCGACTACTTTCTGAAAGAGTTACCTCTGTTTGGGTTGACTAGCGGAAAATATGACATTAACCTTCTTAAATCATATTTGGTAAAGTATTTCCTTGATCGGGAGGCTAATCCTTTCAAGTTCATTGTCAAAAGAAATAATATTTTCATGTGCATAGCGACAGAAAGGTTGAAATTCCTCGACGTCTCCAACTTTCTGGTCCCGGGGGTAAGTTACTCTCAATATCTGGCCTCTTTGCCATAGAAGAGACAAAAGGGTTTTTGTCGTACGAGTATCTGACCGATCTGGGAAAGTTAAATGAGACAACCCTACTACCACATGCGGCCTTTTCCTCAAAACTTAAAAACCGTAACATTTCCGAGGCAGAATACGTCGTTTGTGAGAAAGTGTGGACCGACAATAAGATGACTACCTTGAGGGATTTTCTAATTTGGTACAACATCAAAGACCTCTCTCCCTTTCTAAAAGTCCTGGAAAAACAAGTAGCCTTTTATGCGGAGTTAAATATAGACATGTGCAAGCAGGCTATTTCTGTCCCCGGCATTACTTTACAATACCTATTCAACACCATGAATAAAGATGTTTCTTTTGTTTTGTGTTCGAAGAAGGAGGAGAAGTTGCACAAGTTGTTACGAGTAGTATGTCAGAAGGTATTTAAGTATTATTTGTGGTTTCAAACCACCGATAAATCGTTCTTTACGGGGTTATCCCGCCATCTTGTTTCGTCAAAAACCGGATCCAGATCGGACCACATTTTTTTTTCAAAAATTGGCGCTTATTTTCTTGGGTCTGGGTGACTACTTCCGGTTGTCCTGCAGACTACTTCCGGTCCCCGGGTTGTGGCGGCGAGGCAAGCCCCGGGTATGTGGAATACGTATATAGATAAGTAGACCAAATAGTTGTCGGGTTCGAGTCCCAATGTGTGTGGGAGTGTGTGTGGTGGGGTGTGTGGTGTGATCGAACCCCAGTCATATTGATCCCCTCCTTCGATGAGGAGATAGAAGTCAGTATGACAGAAAAAATGATTTATTTCATCTCTCGAGCTAACTCGAGTACGTCAAGTTATGACCACATGAATAAACTTTTGTACACTTCGGCAGGTTTCCTTACCCACGTATCATCATTAAGCGCTTGGTGAAAATCTGGTTTAAAAATATACTAGCCACGCAAAGGTTATTATTAAAAATTAAGCCTAAAACTTAATTAAACACCAAAATTTCTTGTATGTTTAGCGATGAGTAGTTACGTCAATAAAAAACTACGAGTCTCTATTAATTTAAACCATAACTTTCCGAGATAATCATAAAATTATGTAATATTATTAAACCCCGCAGTTATACCCCCTTAATTATAAAAGTATGTCAAGGGAGACAAACCTGGTCCCTTGACTCAACCAGAATTGTTTCCCCCTTTTACACACTAACATCCCCTTGAATGAAAGATTACCTGCGCGTACAGGTAAAAGGTCACGTGCTGACCCCACCACAGGCCAGCTCTGATCATTACTGGAGATAACCACGCACACTAAAGCGGGCTGACAACAGCGCTGGCCAGCTCGAGTTGATCTTACCTGAGATAAACACACCCATTGAGGTGTTCTGGTTGACCGTTAACATAATTAACACAGTGACACAGCCGGGGCTGTGAAGGCAATATTTGGGTAGGAAAAAATAAGCTATTCTCAAATATACCTATACGAAATGCGTGTGAAGAGGGTGTATCAACAGCTAGTTGTCTATCTATTACAGAACGTCGCAGTCAACCCCAACATTGTTTATGCAATGCATTTACATGACGTTGCAGACAACCCCAACAGTGGGTGGGTGGGCCGAGTATTATATTTCATCGTTATCACGAAGCCAATCAGACCCGTATCAGGGGTAATAAGCTGGTAAAAAGTATTAACGGGTTTGATGCGATTGCCTTATACCTTTGGTCTCTTATGCGAGATATGCCATCAGACTTCCCCATATATCGAAGCCGCGAGGATGATTTTAGATCACACAGATTACACAAATCCACACGTCAGAGTCGAGAGTGGTTAACCTGGGTGTCGCATAATAACAATATAAATTTTAAAACCCAATTCAATAGTCATGAGATGCAACTAGGCGATCGGTATAGTCGAGTAGATGGGTGGGATAAAAGAATAAGATAGCTTACCAATTCCATGGGTGTTTATTCCATGGGCACCCCTCTTGCCGTCTCACTGCTGGGAAAACGATTAATCCGGTTAACAAGACCCCGTTGGTCGAACTATACCAGAATATGTGTGATTCATGAGTATCTACAGAAAACTGTCGGGGTGACAGTTAAGGTTATTTGGGAGTGTGAGTGGGAGAGACTAAAGAGATCAAACACGGTCATCAAGTGTTTCATGAAAGAGAAGTTTCCACCCTCAGAACTTCCTTGGGGTTCTTTGAGTGAAAAACAGATCCTCGAGGCTGTAAAAAGTGACACGTTTTTCGGGTTGGTTGAGTGTGATATTGAGACCCCGACTGATTTACAAGAGTCCTTTGCCGAGATGCCCCCTATTTTCAAGAACACGGAAGTGTCGAGAGACGACATTGGGGAGTTTATGAAAGAATACGCATTAAAAAATAAACTACTGAGTACCCCACGACGGACTTTGATTTGTAGTTATTTTCGGAAGAAGATTTTACTAGGCACCCCTCTATTAAAGTGGTATCTAGCTCATGGGTTGGTAGTTACCGACATCTACCAGACAATAGAGTATCGACCGGTAAGTTGTTTTAAGCAATTTGGGGAAACAGTGTCTAATGCCCGCCGCAAAGGGGACAAAAATCCTGCTGAGTCTATTACAGCCGACACTTTGAAATTGTTAGGTAACGCCGCTTATGGGAAAACACTTACCAATAAAGCCAAATATACCGACGTCTCCTACTGTCAGGGAAAAGACACTACCAAACTACTCAATAACCCCAGGTTCAAAAGCATGACTGCTATTACAGATGATCTCTTCGAAGTAGAAACGCTAAAGAAGAAAATTGTCTGGGATCTACCTCTACAGATTGGCTTCTTTGTCTACCAGTATGCCAAGTTTCGCATGCTAGCTTTCTACTACAACTTTCTCGACAAATTTATCTCTAAAGAAGACTACCAACTCACCGAGATGGACACTGACTCTCTCTATTTGGCCCTTAGCGCCGACTCACTCTCTGAGGTGGTTAGACCACACCTGCGAGAAGAATACTATAGAGTCTACAACCACTGGTTCCCGTCTGAAGTCTGTCCTGTTCATAGAACTACCCCTAGTACCACTACCTGTCAGGACTGTGTGGATATCAGAGCCTATGAAAAGAGAACCCCCGGGCTTTTTAAATTAGAGTACAAAGGGGAGGGAATGGTCTCGCTATGCAGTAAGACGTATATTTGTGTTGGCGAATATGATAAAATTAGTACCAAAGCTCTGACCAAAAGCCACAACACTCTCTTAAACAATGACACATTCTTGAATGTTCTCACTACCCAAGAGGCGGGTGGGGGAACCAATATAGGATTCAAGACACAAGACTCTGCTATCTATACATATCAACAACATCGTGCTTCCCTGTCATATTTGTATATAAAAAGACAGATACAATCTGATAATTTATCGACCATACCACTACTTATTTAATTGTTCAATTGTATTGTTTGTCTATATGTGATTATTAAAATTATTATATACCTTACTTAACTCGTTTGTTTGTTATTTTGAGTGTTTCATGTTAAACGTTGTACTTAAACTACTTGACCACACCCCCTCTGATGAGTCACTAGAACACGCCTACATTTTTGAAAGAAATAAAACAGAATAGTTATCGCCCTTTGATGCGAAAATCGATTTGCAAAAATGCACGGGATATCTGACTTACTATACTACTCATAATGCCATATAGCTGGTGCCCGAGAATTACGTCATAGAAAGTAAGTATAGAATCCTAGAAGCCGAAAGCTGAGAGGAACTAGGAGACAAGTTGTCAACAGAGAAAAAAACGTCACGCTGACGTCGTTTGACAGTAAACAGACTTTGTGGAGTTCTCGACAGTGAAGGCAGTGCAATTTGATTCTAGAGCGAATTGGCCTGGCTACGGACTTGTTGGCATTTATCTGTGGCTATAAAGTGGATAATAGATGGAAGGATCTTATAGGAGATCAATAGCGCCACTTATTCAGAAACGGCGGGCAGAAACCTAGACGGAATCTATGCAGCAGCGAAGACAGACTGTGGAAACGAGAGAAGGAGATGTACAGAGGCATAAGAACAATGGCGAGCACTTTGTAACAGGTTTGATGTATTTAGAATATGCATTGTAACTATAATTCAAACGCCCACCTGGCAATAACAGGCAGTTTGAATGTTCAAGATATTCATTACAACGAATAGTTTCAGCTGTCGGATTAAACAGCATTCGTATTGTTCAACCCAGCAGTTACTTCGTCTTTTAAGTTCATAGTTGGCTTCAGTTGCTACTACCTTGACTCAGTTATCATTGAGCCGAATCTAGTTATACCTGCTGTCTGGTTCATAACGTTATTTGACAAAATATCCTAATGAAGAGGAACCTACAGCTTGGCAGTTTCTGAGGAAAATGCTAAGAATATCATGGGCAGATAGAAAAACCAATGACCAAGACCTACAAGGAACAAATGAAAATCGTAAACTGATTAGAGAAATTAGACATAGACAGTCAAAAATTTTGTGGCCACGTTATTAGAAGAAATAAATTGAAGAACCTGGTTGACAACTAGCAAGATTGAGAGGAAGAGAACAAGGGGATGGCAGGCAAGTAAATTCCTGGATGGCTTGACTGCATATTCACTTGCTTAGTTGTATGGCCAATTAGACCAAATATTTGAACTATATGAGTGTCATTGCAGCGATCACTATCATGCTGATTTCTTTCAAAAGAGCACAAAATGTGCAAAAGTGTCATTTTCCTTGTTTCTTCATATGATCTCTTATTATTCTACAAGCCGCTTCAAGTAGCATGTCTTTATCTTCTGCTTCATATCCCCCCACTATTTAAATACTCACTCCATGCCCTCCTCTTCATTATCTCCTGCAGTTCCTCAATGTTCTCTCCATATTATTCATCTCTTGTCACTTCTTGTATTTTAAGTCTACTTCTATGTCTTTTGAGGAAGGACATTCTAGTTACTCTGTTAACAGGATTTCTCAGTGTGTGTCATATCCACTACTAGCATTTTTTAAAAACTCATTTCTCAATTCACTGTGAGTTTAGTTCTGTCTATTAGATCTACATTGGTGATTCCAAGTAGTGTGTATTACAAATCAAAATACTGGAACTTATACAAAAGTCTGTATTTGAAAATTAAATGATATTTTCCTAATTAATACTCTAAGGCGTTTCATAAAAGTATATAGTTGGGACAGTATGGCCAAAAGTAGCCATGCCGTACATTTCAGGTTGATACTGTGAATGTTTGTGTGAGTGAATCATGAAAAAGAGTGGGTTAAAGTATGGGAAGACTTGATAGACTGGCACAGTGTCATAGTAACACTGGATTGTGTGTGCAGAGAATGGGCGGTAGGGTACATAGAGGTTGCGGTGCAACAACTAATTCAGAGTAACACACATCAAGATTGCACGATTTATTGCCTGGCATATTTCGCTGCATCTCGTCAGGTACATACTGCATAAATCACACAACGCATTGAAAAACACACACGCATTGAAGACAAACAACTAAAATTAGGCATACCAACACCTATTCTGGAGAGGCTACTACTACTTTGTACCGCCAACATACAATTCACTTTTCTAACTAAGTCATACCGCCAAATTGACGGAGTGGCCATGGGGAGTCCTCTTGGTCCTATTCTAGCGGACATCTTCATGGCACATTTAGAAGAAAAGAGATCCTCAGACACCAACAACTTGGCCTTTTACCGTCGTTATGTGGACGATATACTAATTATCACCACAGACGAGCTACAAGCAACATTGTTTCAGGCCACAATGAACAAGACGCATAAAAACATCTCTCTATCTATGGAACACGAACACAACGAAGCGTTACCGTTCCTAGATATTCTAATGAGACGTAGAGCAGACGGCACAATTCAAAGATCGGTGTATCGCAAAGGAACATGGACTGGCCAATACCTAAATTTTCAGAGCTTCACACCTGTCCAGTACAAACGGGGCTTAGTACGGACCTTGTTTGACCGTGCTAGAAAGATATGCACCCAGGACACACTGACAGAGGAATTTGAAACTCTGAAGAATGTCTTAAACCTGAATGGGTACTCTCCATCCATCATGTGCCATGCCGGTAAGCGTGGGCGGTCATGTTCTGCCATCTCACCCGATCACCAGAGTCGTGGATCAGCTCCGTGTTTCTGTCTCGACTATGCCACAAGGCCAAGCCATCCAGGTACTTGCTTCTAGGTCTTCCCCTTGGTCTGTTCCCCTCGATCTTACCAGTTGTCACCAAATTCTCCAATCCATTTCTTCTCATAACATGTCCAAAAAATTTTGACTGTCTACGTCTAATTTCTCTAATCAATTTACGATCTTCATTTGTTTCTTGAAGGACTTGTTCATTGGTCTTTCTGGCTGTCCATGGTATTCTTTGCATTTTCCTCAGAAACCACATCTCTACAGCCATCAGATGTTTTTCAGCCTGACTGCTCATTGTCCACGCTTCACATCCATACAAAAGTACAGGCTCAATGTAGCATCTCAACACTCTCTTTCTCGTTTCAATTGACATCTTTTTATTGGTCAATATGTTTTTCATCTTGCTAAAGGCTACTTTTGCCATGGCGATTCTTGTTCTAATCTCTTCAAGGCATCTCCCATCAGATGTTATTACTGTTCCGAGATAATTGTACCTGCTCACTTGTTGAAGAATATTCCCATTTACTTGTATATTACATTGTGGTATTTCGTCCTTCCTAGTGACGACCATAATCTGTGTCTTTTTACAATTTAATTCTAACCCTAGTTGTTCACTGTGTGTCACAATCGCATCTACTAAATTTTGCAGGTCCTGTTCATTGTCTGCAATCAAGACTGTATCATCTGCATATCTAATGTTATTGATGCATCGTCCCCCAATGTTGATTCCTTCCATATCTTCAATATTTCTGAAAATACTTTCACTGTACAGGGAAAACAGATCTGGAGACATTACACATCCCTGTCTCACACCCCTTTTAATAGGCTGATATTGGCTTACTTCATTATCAACTCTTATGGCAGCTTGTTGTTTCCAATATATGTTTTTTACAAGTCTAAGATCTTTTCCATCAATTTGTAGATCTTCAAGCATCCTTATCATGTTGACATGTCTCACTTTATCAAAAGCCTTTGTGTAGTCAATAAAGCAAAGGTGTAGATCTTTGTTTACTTCTATAGAACGTTCGATTATGTTTCTCAGTATATACACAGCATTTACTGTACCCTTGCCTTCCACAAACCCACATTGTTCTTCTCCTATTTCAGGTTGTATTTTCCTCCTAACTCTTTGCATGATAATTCTTAGCAAAATCTTCGTGATGTGACTCATTATACTAATTGTTCGATGTTGATCACATTCCAAGGCTCCTGATTTCTTTGGGATTGCAATAAATACAGAATTACATAACTCCTGAGGTATATTTCCAGTATCATATATTGTATTAAGCAGACTGGTAACTTGATCTATTCCATATTCTTCTAAAGCATTAATCATTTCTGTTGTGACGCTGTCTGAACCGGGGGTCTTGCCAGATTTCATATGGTTAAGAGCATTCTGAACCTCCATCTTCAAAATTGCTGGTCCTTCATTATTATTTTGAACATCATAGTGTTCGTCTCTGTTGTCGTCATACAGGTTTTTCACGTAATCTGACCATTCATGTAATATCTGATCTTTTTCTATTATGACTCTTCCATCTTTTGTCTTTAGGCAGCCTGCTGATGTACGTGTTCTTTGATTAGTAAGCTCCTGAATTCTTTTGTGCATTAGGTTCGCATTGTTACTGTTGTGTTGTTTTTCAATTTCTCTGCAATTTTTCTCAAGCCATGTTTCTTTTGCCTCCTTACATAAGGTTCTCACTTTTCTGTGAATTTCTTCATATTTGGCAGGATTATTTTTGTTCTGTCTTCTTGTTTCCATTAGTTGTAAAATTTCTTCAGTCATCCATGTCTTACGGCCCACTTTCTTTACTTTTGGAATAGTTTTTTCTGCTGCGCAACTGATTGAATTCTTCATCGTTTCCCATTGATCATCTACATCTTGAAACAGGATCTCTAGATCAGACAATATATCAAATTTGTTCTTTACTTCTATGTTAAAATTATCTTGTATTTCTTTGTCAGTTTTCAATTTGCACCAGTCATATTTAGGGTTTCCTGCTGTATACTTGACTTTCTTTAACTTTACCCTCAATGTGCCTGTAATTAATCTGTGATCACTGTAACAGTCTGCATTTGGAACTGTTTTTACGACTGTTAACGCATTTCGAAACCTTTTGCTAATCAGGATGTAATCTATCTACAGGATTTATAAAGCGACACTGCCAACAGCCCAAACCCAAAGCAGACGTAACTACAGTCCCTAAACTCAAGGTATTCATCCAGCTAACCTTTCGAGGGGATGACGTAATGCAACGTCTACAAGACCGGCTTACTACAGCTGTAGGCTGAACATTCTGTGCGCAACTCCAGTCATTAGATTTAAAACCGTACCGATTCCTACACCAGCAGTCAAAGAGCCTGTTCCTCTGTACGCCACAAACAATTGTATTTACCAATTCACATGTAGATGCCAGGCCGTTTACATTGGTAGAACAGAGAGACAGCTTAACAAACGGGTGTTAGAACACATACCTCAATGGGTCAACAAGATACAACACACAGGAGATGCTAGCCTCGTGGGGCCGACACACCGGAAGCTCCCGGCGTCTTCAATCGGTAGGCACATCGTCGACAGTGGCCATGTGGTGGACAGAAACACTGCCTTTCGCGTGTTGTTTAACACACAAAATACTCGCTTCTTAAAATTTGCAGAAGCAATTATGATCTATCAACGCAAGCCAGAATTGTGCAAACAGAAAGACATGTTAGTCAGCTTAAAATTACCGTGGTAGATAAGTGACATTACTGTGCGAATATGTGTATATTTCGACTTGAAGGATTTATCTAGTTAATTCACGTAAGTTGTGTGATTTCTGCAGTATGTACCTGACGAGATGCAGCGAAATATGTCAGGCAATAAATCGTGCAATCTATTGTTTGTGCCTTCGTTATTCAAATTCACTACGGGAAAACATTGTTTTGAACACATCAAGATGACGTGATCTTCACCGATGGGTCAGTGGTGAGAAACAGGCGTAGTGGTTGGGGTTTCATCACGAAGGCTAATGGACGATGCTTGAAAAAAGGAAGTCTGGCAAATGAGACTCTGACCTCCAGCATGAGAATGGAGGTGAAAGCAGTAACTGGCATTCCGTTGGTTAGAGGAGATCACTGCGACACATATATAAGTAAGGTAAAGAAAGAAACGTTTCGTGTGGAATGGCTATCCTCGATTCAAAGGTCACAGATTGTGAGAATTGTATGGATATTTTGCACTGGCCATGCGGGAGTGCGGGGGAATGGATAGGCTGGCAGGAAATGCACCTCTTGGTGTTAGATTACCTAAGGACAAAGGAGAGGTGGTCGCGTGCCTGTGGGACCGGGTGGAGAAAGCGGGGGAGCATATTGAGAACCTGTATATGGAAAGAATGATATTGCAGGGGATAGGCAGGGTTTTTGGAAGAATCTCAAAACTTAGAGGGAAGACCAGGAGAACTTTCAATCAGATAGCGTTGGGAACTATTAGTATAGTATGTCCCGATTTGAATGCCTTCATTCACGATCAATTATTTCTGTTGCATCGTTATGAAATTTTTCCAGCCGTCTTACATTTACCCCCACCCAAGGAATGTGTCTTTGATAGGTCCAAAAACAACTTAAATCATCGAAAGCGGCTACATTCCTTTGATGTTTTGCTGAACAACTAGTGATTTCTCGCTAACAAAGTTATGTTTACAGTAATGGGAGACCTGCCAATTCAGATGACACACAAAGGCATATCCGGATTCGTATGGAAGTGGGTGCAATGAAAGAAGTAGCTTAAAATCGACAGGGTCGGCTGCATTGCACCGGTTTTTTTTTTATCCCATATGGCTCAGTTTCTTTCCGCAGCGCGGAAAGCGTCGCACAAAGCACGATCTCCGTAGCTCCAGCGACGACCCTCGGGAGTCTCCGAAAAAATGCACTCATGAAATTAAAGACGCGGCCCGGAATCGAACATACAACCTTCGGAGCCCGAGTCAAACGGCTTGACCACTTCACCACGGAGAATCCCGAGAGGGGTGCAATGTGTAATATTAGTAAAGACATAGAATTTACAGAGACAAGGGGTAAATAATTTGTAAATTAACAGGAAAGTAAAAGGAATATATTTCTTACCTTATTTTTCATTTCCTTCTTGTTTCTTCAGCTGCTGGTTAATAAAGTGTACACAAGTATTCATGTTAGCTTTTTATATTGAGTTCGTGAAAGCTTCCAAATAGCTGTTCGTTAATGTGCGTATGGAGTGACCAGAAATGATACGGCAATTTAGTCATCATGTTTCCATTTTTAAGGATCTGTTCAGCTATCTGTGTAGTTTGTTCACACGTACACATGGGTGCAGACCCGCTTTGAGTCTTCGTGAAAGACTGTCTACTCTGCTGTTTACCGTTCAGAGACGGAACATGATTACTTGTTTTGCACTATGAAAATAGTTGTCAGTGTCTTTTATATTGAGGGAAAAAAACACTAGGTAGGTAGGTAGGTAGGTAGGTAGGTAGGTAGGTAGGTAGATAGATAGATAGATAGATAGATAGATAGATAGATAGATAGATAGATAGATAGATAGATAGATAGATAGATAGATAGATAGATAGATAGATAGATAGATAGATAGATCCCCGCCAGGAGCTGGGCGAAGCCGGGCCGAGTCAGCTAGTTTATTTATATAATCACGTTTCATGAAAGAACCCACAGTTTGACGACACCTCTGAATTATCCCATATAAATTCCCTCAGTCTGTGCCAAACCGAAAACCGCCAGACAAATTCAAAAATAGCGGGGGTGTGTCTTGCTGAAGCTGTAATACTCTTAAAATGATGGCATGAATCCGGGAGCCGTAAATTATATACCGCATATAAGCAAACATTGAAATCTGCTGTACAATCTCCAGAACAAAAAATTTTTTGTTGGGTGGACATAATGATAAGGTTATATGCTAAATCTCATCATTTTCCCTCAGTTGGTTACTAAGATATTGAATTTTATATTGAGGCACAAAAAAAACAAAAAAACACACACTACAGTATAACTTTTTGCGGGCTGTTGAATGAGGGGACGGAGCGAATGTGAGAATGTCCTAGTGCAGTGATGTCGATACTTAGCTCGGCTCAACTCAACTTGTGTGAGTGACATAATCTAAAGATTTATATTGAATGATGTTTAGAATTATTGGAAGTGTTTTATTTTAATGTATGTACGTTAGAGTATAATGAATATAAGCAAATTGTTATCAGTGGCGGGCAAAAGAAACAACAATAATTCAATAAATATTAACATGGATCCAGCTTTTGTTATTGTTATTATTTAACATAAATCTGTTTGTATATCTCCTGATATTTAACATATTATTCAGTCACTTACTCATTGTAAACTAGTTTATGATAGGAATAGCTTAGTATGTATTCTGAATTTAAAGTGTGATATATTTTTCGACTTGTTTTCAGGAGGCATTTTCTTAAGAAAATAATTGAAAGAAACAAAAACATAAAACTTGCTATTGTAAAAGTATTTTTACCAATGAAGAAAACTAAACAGTTGAAATTAAAGCTAAGGTTAGTAGTGAATTGCCCTCTAAAGGAAGCTGTTGCACTGTTTATTATAAATTTATAATTATAGTTATTTACTGACATAGATTGATTGTGTTATGTTTTGAAGTGTATTGTTATGGTTTAAGCATTATATAGTATTAATTATATAGTAAGTCGTTGATTTAATTGACTGATAGGGAACATGGTATTTGTTAAAATAGGGAGTTATTATTTGGTGTTCGTAATGTAAAAAGTATACTACAATTTACACTATTGTACTATGTAATACTGGCCAAGCCATCTAGGTATTTCCTTCTCTGCCTTCCCCTTGGTCTTTCTCCTGAATTTTGCCAGTTGTCAGTAAATGTATTTCTCTTCATTATGTGCTAAAAAAAATCTTGAAGGTGTGCGTTTCATTTCAATAATCATGTTACGGTTTTAATGTGTGTCTATCGCATTTGTTTTTCTGACCCTACATGGTATCCTTTGTGTTCAAAAACCACTTTTCCCTGCCAGTAAATGTTTTTCAGCTTACCTATATATTGGCCATTGGTGCAGGTGTTCGTTTGTTAGTGAGGTCATTGATTCTTTTGTGCATTAATTTGGTATTGTACTGTTGTTGAATTTCCCTACACTTTTCCTTCATTCATTCTTCTTTTGCCTCTTTACAGAATTTTCTTAATTTTTCTTTGAATCTCTTCTTTCTTAATGGTTATTTTTATTGCCTTTTTGTTTCTATTAGTTTAAAGATGTTTTCAGTCATCTATTTCCTACAGACAATCATCGTCAATTTTGGGATAGTTTCTGCCGCATGTCTGAATTATTGAATATTTCCCATTGATCATTAACATATTAAAATGCGATTTCTAGATCAGTAAATGTATGTTCAGAAAGCAATGGCAACCTTCTTTTTTTGGGGGGGGGGGGGGGGGGAGGGGTTATTCGCATATCCTTTACAGGATATCACTGTCAACATCAGCATCTTTCATCTGATTGTTGATTTCTTGGCAAGATTACGCTCAGTAGTTTGCCATTGCTTTCTGAGCGACCGTCTCACATACCCCGTAAGTTACTGGCGCAGAGAGAACCGCTACCAATTCTTGCTCACGTCAAGTTACTCACGAGAGTATATGGGATTACGGAGAAAGTCGTGTAACGCCTGGACCAGGGAGACCTGCAATGGAAAACTACTGAACATAAAAATTTGCCTAGTACATCAACGGCAGCTGAAAAATGCTGGTGTTGACTGCAACATCCTGTAAGGGATATGCAACATAAAAAAAAGCGTATGAAATCTGTTATTGAATTGTTGCTATACTATTATGTATTAGAATACATGAAAATTCTCAGCTTTGTTAATAATTTTGTTGTGCATTTAAACTTTGATTTTGATTTATAGTGAAATACTGTGAAGCACAATCCTTGCAACAAAAGGAGTTCATTTGAAGTAACAGAAAGTACATTTGTGTATAATGATTCTGTTCAGTTGATTTATTGATGGATGATAGTGTTTCTTATTAAAAAGAAACATTGCCTAAGAAACCTGTACCTGTGGAGCATTTCAAGTAAATTGGCATAAGTTTTCTAATAGCGAACCATCAGAACTCATAACCCTAAACTCAAATAGAGCTGTAACAGTGATGATTATGTTTCATGAATATAACATTTCTTTAAGTTCTGATATCTTTTATGAATAATCTAATACTACACAGTGTGCTAAAGTTTAATTCAGTAAAGAATTATGTCACTCTTATTACATAGTGGCAGGCCAGAGCCATTATCTGAGGCTGATATTTCCAAATGTTCATGATGGGATAATTTATACTTTTGTTTGTTTCATTTTGCCCTGTTGAAAATTTTTGATATCCTCTTTATTACCACTTAGTATATATGTTTGAAAACCATAGAAATAGTTAATCTGCAATCTTTAGCAGTAAATTAAATCACCTGAAAATCCTGCACCAAATTCTCACACCCTTTAAGAGTTCATGGACTTGAAAATGCTTGTTTTTTTTTTTTAAATCGTGTTTAAAGGAAAACTACTTATAGTATATAATAATTTTTAATTGAATAATATTTATATCATGTTTATTTAATAACACATAAATGTATTTCCATGTGAATTATTTGTAAAATAACGTTTTATTCTTCTTCTTCTCCTTCTTTTGTTAACCCGAAATATGTCTATAACTGCAATGTTGTCTCTTGTATGAATCTAACAGTCTTTTTTAGTTCACTCAGCGGTCCATAGAGTTTATTTATCTTTCACTGTTGTCTCTCTAGGCCAGAAGGTTCGCCTGGATATGTTGTAGTTTGGGCAGTCCTGGAGTCTGTGTTCTGCTGTCTGCGATGCCAGACCACATGTACATATGGCTGAGTAACGTTTTATTGTGATTTCTATCTATATAGAGAATGTTTGTGTCTTTGTGTGTCCTTTATGCGTTCCTGAACGGTCCATCCGATTGAGATGAAATTTTCTACAGATGTTCTTCTCATTTCCCGCGCAGCCAACAGGCATAGTTATTTAGTTTAAAATCAAAAATTTTTCCTCCAGCACGAAAGAAAATGGCACGAGCTTTAGAAACAGACAAATAAATGTTCCGCCATCTTGCTGCAAGGGAACTCACTATCTGGTTAAACCAGAAATTAGTTAGGAACAGTTGTTGTTCTCACTCGCGTGGATGCAACTGAAATGGTTAGCTGGTTTAAAGTCAATTTTTTTAATTTTTGGGAACGGGAACAGGAGCAGGGACCGAATATGAATTAAATGAGACGCTCCCCGCCAGGGGCTGGGCGAAGCCGGGCCGGGTGGTCTAGTTATATATATATATATATATATATATATATATATATATATATATATATATATATATATATGAGAAGGTTATAAATGAAAACCTTAAAAGTGTGATAGAAATTACAATAACCATTCCATTGTCTTGTAACCTGTCAATATTGTTAAGGATATCAAGAGTGTTCAGTATGTGACATCGCGGTGCAGATGAACACGGTTGCATCATAAGAACAGTTTAAAGATGGTGGCCCCACTTTTGACATGCACTGAAGAGAAGCAGCATTCTGTAATCCGTTTTTTTTTTTTAAATCAGTGAAGGGATGAAACCTATAGAAATCCATCGGCAAATGAAGGTCCAGTTTGGTGATGTATGCTTGTCAGTCCAGCAAGTGTATGAATGAAGGTCCAGTATGGTGATGCATGCCTGTCAGTCCAGCAAGTATATGAGTGGAGTAGAAAGTTTCAAAATGGTGTGACTTCTGTGACAGACATTTAAGTCCGATGAAGAGGTACAGCTCATACAACCAAGATAATTTTTTTTCTACAGGAATCAAAGTACTTTATCTGTGCTGGAGGACTTGCATTGAATGCTGTGATGACTACATTGAAAAATTACTTGTCAGAATATATTCACCACAAAAAACATTTAAGTTTTTCATTTGATGCCCCCTCGTAGAATGTGCAAAGAATGTTTCCAGTAAATCAAAATTAGTAAGATGATCTAACGACACCTAGTAGATTTATAAACAATAAAGCATGAACAAAAGCTAATAACAGAAAACAAGTTAATGCTTAAACTCACGGGCTTGAAGCTGCATTATAAAATGTGAGCTCTCATGCACACTCAAATAACATATGGTATTAAAATAATCTAGTCTTCTTCTACTACCGTTCGCTTGAAATATTTATATAAGTTATAGAATTTAACTGTCTTTTTTAGTTCACTCAGTTGTTTATCAGAGTTTATCTTCCACTGTCGTCACTCTGGGCCAGAAGGTTTGCCTAGATATGTTGAATTTTGGGTAGTCTTGGAGTGTGTGATCTGCTGTCTGTGATGCCAGTCCACAAGTGCACATGGCTGAATTTTGCATACATGTGGTTGCGCAATCTATTGCATCCTGTTCTTAGGCGCAGAATAACGTTCTGGTCTGTCCATAACTTGGTAGTTGTCTTGAGTAGGGTTTGGTGGCCTTCTGACTGATTTGAACATTCTTTTCTTTTGGTGGTATGTAATGGGCACATTAAGTTGTTCTTCTTTTGCTCCTTGTCATATATTTTGAAGGGAGCGGGAGATCACTGTTGTGCATGCCTCATTTCTAACAAAAGAAGTTGGACCCCATCCTCTTCTATCTTCAATAACCCCAGAATATGACCCTCGAGTTATCTGCAGGCCTCGTCTTATTAATTATGTCTAGGAGATATGGATTATGGCCCTGGTGAGAATAGTAAATACTAACTGGGATTCTGCCCCTTCTCCAAGGATTCTTTTAGCTCTTGAGCTCCCTTTTTTCCAATTCTGAGGAAAGACTGGAGAATTCTCTCAGTCTGATTTATGTTAAGAAAGCATGGATGTTGAGCAGTTGATAGACCTAGAGTCTTCTCTCCCCAATTTGGTAATGCATCATGAGTGGATGTGTTTTGACAATTACACATTTAACAAATTCCAATAGACATTGACACATGTTTTACACATAAGATGGAGAATCAACTGATAGGTTTGACTGACAAATTAACAGAAGGTCAGTTAATATTCATCATTTATTGACTGGGCCTGTGTCTTTAGGCCGGTTACACATTTTCTGTTGTGGTTTACACAAGATAAAATAGAAAATGGCATATAGGCCCCAGTTTACAGTCAATCAACAAATAAACATCAATGCATAAGATGTCAACATATTGTGGAAACATTGTATACATATAAATGTTGTACATTATAAATATGGAGATGATAATTCAACATTTAGGTATCTGTTCCTGAAATGGGTGTTGTGTGTTCCTTAAAAATGTAACCTTGTGATTGGGAGATTAGGATAAGCCTCGGTCCATTGTCTGATGGATCCACTTCAGTTCCGCCCGTGTAGCTTCTCTGAAGGCCTCCCATACTCTGCTCATGGCGTAGTCATCTTCCATCTCACGTGTGGTTCATCTCTTTCTCTCTCTTCCCTTTTTCTGGTCTGGGTTGGTTGGTTGGCCAGTTGGTTGCCAATTGGTTGCCACCAAGATTTCACTGTGTAAGAGTCACATAAATATGTACAATCCTACCAATGCAATATTCTAGAAGTAGGTCAGAAGAAACCTAAATTCCTGAAGTAGGAACTAGTTCTCCCCCCCCCCCCCTCCTCTCTTTTCTCTGATCTAGTGTTGGGTTAATTTGGGGTGGTCAGAGTTTATCACACTGTGTACGCCTGGTATCAGCTGGTTCCTGCTGTATGTAAGTTCTCATTGGACCTGGGGTCAGTGAGACGTGTACAGTAAGACAGTGACAAGAGTGAGGAGGTGTCAAAATGCATATGCATAAATGGCATACATTTATAACATTTCTATCACTCAATTGGGTTTGTAGTGTGTATAAATGGTTCTCTGTGTTTTCCCAATTAACCAACTTCTTCTTCTTCTTTGTATAATAACTCCTCTCCCATTACCTGTTGTTGTGGTTGTTGTTGTGGGGTTGAGTGTTGAGTCGTGTGGTGTTGTGTTTTAAGTTATGTTGAGTAATGAGTTAAGTTCACTTCTGATGGTGGAGTTCCGCGAAGCACAACTTTTCTGATGTAATGCAGTTCATGAGTGCCCCTATCTAAGTAAAATTTGACATAAATATAAATATTTATTCCATCAAACTCTATTTATTCAATAGATGAAGCAGAAAGGGAAGATTTGATTTCTCTTTCAGTTTTCTAGAGTGAAAATAGACATAGATAAGTCTGTTTTAAAACAAGGCACTTGTTCTCGTACACGAGCTGTCTTATGAGCTGCAGATAGTGATAGCAAATTAAGCAGTGTTTCTGCTGAAATGCACAAGATTGCTTTAGAATCATCACTTCGTACAGTTGTCTAGAATAGAATGTATCATTATTATGCACTTCTTAAAGTTAATAACTATCTTTAAGAATATCAGAGATTGCAGTATTCGAAAAGAGTATTAGAGTGTCAGTTTGCCCGGGAATCGGCTCTGCGTCGTCAGAATCTACAGTCGAGCATTTTTCACTTCAGAGATTTTAATTTATAATAATACATTTCAATTGACATTACAAATACTGGATACCATTACTTGTCACTTGATACATCTGGTCATCAGTTTAATCAAAGGAGCTTACCTCGGATCTAGACATTCTGCAGTCCCTATTTGAAAATGTGGTCACACAAGTTTTTGCGTCTGTTCGCTAGGCGGGTTGCCGAAGAAGTGCGCGATTAACATATTCTAAACAGGCGTTTCGCGCGGAAGCGTTGTCACATGTCTATTTTATCCAATGATCTCCTGAGTTTGGGCTGATGAAATGTTTCCTAGGATTGACGTCATCTGTCACTTGTTCCAGTTTCAGTTTTGATGTTGCGTTAGGTTTTTAAGTTTTGGTTTCAGTTTGCAGTCAATTGTTCTAGATTTTTCCCTCTCTTTGGCGTGCATTCTTGGCAACTGAATAATGGTGGTTAGCGGTTATGCCACACTCCTTCATTAGCTCTGTTGTTTCCGGGAACTCCACAGTGGGATGATATCCACTGTATGGTGACCTTATGCTGACTGCTAAGTTCAGAAATTAGTGTCCTTAGAACTGGCAATTTCCCAGACAGGAGTGCTTCTATTGCTGATTTTGCATCTGTCAATATCACCACAGGATGTGTACCATGTTTGGTATTTTGTAATTTCTCTGTTGCTATCTTGATTGCCTCAATTTCAGCATCATAGTTATGGCAGTACTTTCCTGTTCGAACTCTAGCCGTGTCCCTAGTATTATTTGGGTATTCTATGTACACTCCCGCTCCTCCATTTCGAACAGCATTTTGTGCTGACCCATCTGTGTAGGCTCGGATCCAGAGATCCTGTGGGTATTCGTCATCAAGGAAGCTGGGAGTGGCTGTTCTGCGCTGTACAATTGTATATGGGCACCTTTCCGTCTTGACAGACGATAGTTTGGTACATTGTGCTTCAAAAAGGCTTAACTACGACCCATGGCGGTGGCGAGTGTGGCTGATAAGGCCAATTCGTGCTGTAAATGTTTGTCCACAGTGGATTGCATGTGAAAACGTGGTCATTTCCACCATCATGCATCATCTTACGTCTCTCACGCTCTGTATTATGCTTTATCTGCAATCATGTTCTCGTTTGTATTTATTCCATTTCTGATAGTTGCCCTCCATGCAACACGTTCAGCGGTGAATTGCTCCCAATGTACATTATCAATGCCTGTATCAATCATATCCCGCTTCCTTGTCAAATATTCCTCTCACTTTTGTCTGGATTTGTAGTGATAGTCTATGTTCATATTTCCATGGGGTTCGCTCTGGAATATTGTCAGGGGGATACCAACTGTGGGAATATCGGTGGTTTCTCTGCAGAGTCGTTTGGCCTGGTGGATAAAACTGCTTCATTTTAACCGCCCCATAGCTAAGTTTTCAAATCGGTTCTTCAAATGGTGGCCTGGCAAGCTGAGGAAATTTTCTGCTTGTATTAGTGTTTTTGTATCTCTGCATTCTCTCGGTGCTTGCGTCTCCCCATATTCTCCATTGCTACTATAGGGGTTGATCTCATCCCTCCTGTGATGACTCTAAGAGCTTGATTTTGCATTTGTCCAGCTCTTGTAATATGGTTTTTGATGTTGAACACCATGCAGTTGACCCGTATTCCAGGTGTGGTCGTATGCTCTGTTGATAAACTTTGCTAAGTATTTTCCCACTGGCTCCCCATGTGGTTCCACTTAGCCTTCTCAGGATGGCTATTTTCCTTCTGGCTTTTGCTAATACTTTTTTGATGTGTTTTCTCCATGTCAGCCTGTCGTTGAATATTACACCAAGGTATGTAGGTTCTTTATCGCTTTCCTTCCACAAAATCTTAATGCTGATGGACAAAATGAAACACAATAAAACTGACAAACAAGAATATAATAAGATAAGTAAAGACATAAGAGATAAATGTGTGAAGGCAAAAGAAAGTTGGTTAAAAGAGCAATGCAAAAAAAAAAAAAAAGAATTAAATTCCATTAAAGATGTAAAATATATGCACAGAGAAATCAGTGAGCTCATGGGAAGAAAAATAAGAATAAATACAAGGTGTGTGAAATCAAAAACAGGAAAGATATTATTGGAGGAAGGTGCTATAATGAAGAAGTGGCATGAATATATAAGAGAATTATATGATGCAGGAAGGGAAGAATTAACAGAAAAAGTAACTCAGAAGGCCAACCTATTCTAAAAGAAGAAGTCGCTGACGCTATCAAACATATGAAGAAAGGAAAAACAGCTGGACCAGATGAAATCACAATAGAAAAATTAGAAGTATTGGGAGCATTTAGAGTATATATATTAACCAAAATGTTGAATGATATTTACAGCAGTGGATATTTACCGAGCGATATGTTGAAATCTGTATTTATAGCTATACCAAAAAGACCAGGAGCAATTGAATGCGAAGATTTACGTGCAATTAACTTCATAAACCATGTCACTAAGCTTCTACTCAGATGTATAATGAAAAGAATAAGCAAAAAAAAAATGGAAGTAAATGAAGAACAACATGGTTTTGTGGAAGGAAAGGGTACACACAATTTTATATATATATATATATATATATATATATATATATATATATATATATATATATATATATATATATATATATATATATATATATATATATTGGCACCTTTCCGTCTTGACAGACGATAGTTTGGTACATTGTGCTTCAAAAAGACTTAACTACGACCCATGGCGGTGGCGAGTGTGGCCAATTCGTGCTGTAAATGTTTGTCCATTTCCACCATCATGACCATCTTACGTCTCTCACGCTCTATGTGTGCTTTATCTGCAATCATGTTCTCGTTTGTCTTTATTCCATTTCTGATGTTTGCTCTCCATGCAACACGTTCAGCGGTGACTTGCTCCCAATGTGCATTATCAATGCCTGTATCAATCATGTCCCGTTTACACACATCTTTGTATCGTAATAGAGGCCGACCTTGAGATCTCCAACCCATATATATATATATATATATATATATATATATATATATATATATATATATATATATATATATATATATGTGTGTGTGTGTGTGTGTGTGTGTGTGTGTGTGAATGAACCAAAGATTCTATGGCATATCATTACAATGTACAATAACAATGAAATTGAAAAATGTAATCAAACATTAAAAAATTGCATTGGTTTTGCATCAGATGGTGCGTCCAATATGGTTCTTGTGCCTAAACCATAATTCCCCACTATATCCTCCATTTTTCCCTTTCCTACTTTTGCATTAAAATTTCCCAGTATTATTTTTATTTCTTGTGATCCAATTTGACTACATACATATTAATAAAAGATTTATAAATGCATTAATTAATGTAAAACCAATACCTAGTGTTAACTGTTATAGTGATCATTGTCTTATATTCTGAAGGGACTGGTAATCACTGATGTGCATGACCCATTTCTGTTAAAGGAAACTGGGCCCCATCCACTTCTAATATGTAAATAAACCAAGAATACGACCCTTGATCATTTACAGACTCATTTTTGTTTACTTTTGTCTAGGAGTAAGTGGTCCTCTTATTGGGAAAACAATGAACAAATAGATCTGGCTATGCCCCTTTTCACCTGTAAAATAGTAGCTCTCGAACCCCCATTCAATCTGTGAAAATGTCTAAAAAGGATTTCCTCAGGGTGAACCAGGGTCATGAACAGTTAAAAGATCCAGAGTTTCTTCCTTACTCTTTTGTTATAGAATTCATTTTTGAGCTAGTTTGTCAGATAATTAATTATTTCACAAACAATGAAACACTATGATGACTTGTCCACTCAAATAAGACAGAGAGTTCAACAGACAGGATGGACTGTAATGAAATTGGGAACTTCAATAACATTGTATACATTTATTGACTGGCCTGATTTTCTTTTGGCCTATTGATTGATCATTACACATTTTGGCACATCAGTTCATGGTGATGGTTACACATGTGGCAATGCAAATCATGGTCAATAATCAGTCCATCAATAAAGCATAATAATCAAAATGATCACAATGTCTTATAGAAAAAGCATCTTTATGACTCTATAAAAAAAGATATATGTGTGTTGTCATCAGTCCTCTGGGTGGTTTTGGGTTTAAACATATGAAAGGTCACCTATGAAATGGTTGGAGTGAGTTGAGCCTGGGTCCACCAACTGCTGGATCCCATTCAGTCAGTGCTAAAGCTACTCTGAAGGCTTCTCATTCTCTGGTCAAGGCCTGAGGTCTCTGCCATCTCAAGTTTGGGACATCTTCTTTCATCTGCCTCCCTCTTCTGGTCTGGTTTCCACCGTAGACATCACTGTTTAAAATTTACAGAGGTATGTACAATCCTACCAAAGTAATTTTTGCAGCATGTCATAAGTATGAGAACAACATAACAGAAAGAATAAGATCAGAAGAAGTGTTGTTGTGTTAATTTGTGTGGGACCAGACATCATTTCACTGCATGCACCTGTCCTCAGTTGGTACCTGCTGTATGCATTCTCTCAGTGTACTTTTGGGTCATTGAGAAGTGTGCAATCAGACAGAGATAAGAGAATGTGTTGTTCCTTGGGTCATTGAAGTCAAGCAAATAATGCAGGATCAAGACAAGGACAAGAGGCATTTTTACAAATGACATACATTACATCTTCATCATCCCTTTCAGTGTTGCATGGTGTGTTTAAATGTTTATCTGTACCTCCCAAATCAACCATTTGTCTTCTTCTTCCCATTATCAATCATGTTCCTGTTCCTGGTGTGGTTGTGGTGTTTGGTGGAGTGCTGTGTTGAGTATTGTGTTGAGTTAAGTTCTGTTGTGTGGGGTTTTCATAGTTTGTACCATTCCCCCCTCCATCATCAGTAGTTAATATGAGTTTAACTCATCAAGTGTGTTATTGTTATGCATGTCTGTCATACAGAATTTCTGATGTGTATTTGTTACCAAAGTAATCTATACTAGATCATGACAACAATCCATTAGTAAAAAGGTTATTACTTAAAGTACCTTTCCTAATTCCCTCCTTCTCTTCGTCTTCATATTATTCTACCACTACTATCACCAGTGCACATCATGTCCATTGTCAGCATCCCCAATAAGGGCTTACAGAAGTAATGAGTTAACACTAGGTTAGTAGGGAGACACCGGACAGAAGAGAGACACCGAGTACTATTAATAGCCTGACAAGGAGACACATTTGTGTCAGACCAGAGGTCGATGAGTACAGATGAGCGAGGGCTTTCCCCAAGCAATTGGGTAGCTGGTCCTTGCGAGTAACCGTGATATGGCGGGTTACTCGAACTCACCAGCCAGCGTTCTGGCAAGACCATGCACGCAATAAGGGCTACTGACTGGAGACGGTAGAGAGAGCAGACGTATCCTTGACCAATGCGATAGCTTTCTAGGCCATAGGCAAACATAGGGCTGTTCATTTAGATTGTGAAATGCTAGCATCATCTGTCATCACGTTAATGCATTCATGTTGTGTAATGATGATGAAACATAACGCCCGTAGAGCCATTCAAATGTCGGCTCTGAATAAATTGCATTCCTTTCGCAAATGTCATGAATTGTTATTTCGTGCAGTGCGAAAGTAGCGGAGTCTTGAAAAGCTGCAGCGCACAAGTCGCTGACAGGCTAGACCCCGAATTGGTGTCAGAATGGTCAGTGAATCAACGCCAGCGGCGAATTGGTGTCAGAACACAGGGAATAAACGCCAGTAGACCCCGAATTGGTGTCAGAATGGTCAGTGAATCAACGCCAGCGGCGAATTGGTGTCAGAACACAGGGAATAAACACCAGTAGACCCCGAATTGGTGTCAGAACACAGTGAACTAACGCCAGCAGTACAATTACTGTCAGATTTCAGTGAACGGTTCTGAGCAGTCATAGCAGGCAGGTGTAGTAATATTCAACGAACAGTTAACGCCAGCAGGCAAGTGGTACTGTAAACCACTGAACGAACGCTAACTATCGATTGATAGTACAAAAGTCTGAACCAACATCAGTTCATTGCACGATTCAACATTAGTGTTTTGTGATATATTTCTAAGTAATGCAAATTTGTTTCTATACATGCCATAAATAAATTTTTTGTTCTGATAAACTTTACGATCAACAATTTGTGAAATGTCAAACACAATTGAAGCAAATTAAATCGCTACAGTGTGTTATACTAAAAGCAAATGAAATGTATAAAATCATCAGTGAACATTACCATCGTATTCACCGTGTACATTACATTGCATGTGATACAGCCATCAATGTCACCATTCTACGAAGTCAGTGAATAGATTAGCGACGAACGGCAGCCTAAAACGATGTTACGCCAGAGTCAAGCAACGAAGACAAGACGACATCGACGGTCATATCTTAAAAGCTTCGGCTAAGTTATCTGTAAAAGATGCACGATTAATTAGTGCGTTATCGAAATTGAAACATTTTTTCAGCGTTCCACCTATCCTTCATATGCCTAATCCAAAACTCACTTATTTCTTACGCACAGATGCGAGTGCCATATCCATATCTGGAATACTAGGACAGTTCTACGACGGGACGTTCCACCCCGTAATGTACGTAAGTCGCAAGATTACTCCTGCTGAAGGAAGATACTCAGCATCAGAATTGGAGGGCCTTAGTTTGATCTATTGCGTGAGAAAGTTTCACCGATTTTTGGCAGGAGCACAGTTTGTAATCCAATCCGATAACTCTCCATTGTCTGTGATGCAATCTGGACATCCTACCAACAATAGAATTTACAGGTGGGCATTGATTCTCCAAAATTACACATTTACCATCCAGCATTTAAAAGGGAGATTAAATACGATTGCAGACATTTTGAGTCGTCCTTCATCCATTCAAATACCTGAGTTACAGGAAGGAATCGACCATACACCACCAGAAACAGTGACACTGTAATGTTAGATAACCAAGTGCCATGTGTAGTGATTAAGACATATCGTAAGTGCGTTAACATCGCCTGATATATAACTTGTGTGAATAGAACAGTGCTATGAAAAGTGTAACGAACAGGCGCAGAATTAACATGCGCTGACACACACATAAGTTAGATTATGGGAACTAACGCCAAGAGGACAGCGAACCCAGCTTAGACCCCGAATCTAGAATATATTGAACCAACGCTTAGACCCCGAATAACATTCCAGGGTTAGCTATGAACCTACATAATGTGGTAGGCAACTATATTAATACACTATCCTTCGAGGAGAGCATAAAAGACTTTGGCGGAATGAACTATGTTAGAATAGTCTACAAAGAGAATTGCTCCATCTTCACAACGCAGAGGAGGACGTCGACTTAGTGTAATTAGATATAGAAATGTAACTGTGATATATGTACATTATTATTTTATTTACAGTATCTATAACTTCATTTTTCTATTATTTATTCTATTGCAAATTATGTAAACGCATATATAACGTTATTTTCTTATTTGCGTAGTTAGAAATCACCATCATTTAATTAATAATCCATTTATTAAAACATCCATTATAGAAATACAATTATTAGATCTTATATTAGTTAAGTAACTTATAATCATAATCATTTATACATCCATTTAGCTAATATATCATTTCAAAACTAACACCAATCATTTAGAAATTAATATCATCTTTTTCACAAATAACATTTAAGGTAATTAACCCATTTTTCTTAAATGAAAGTAGTAGTAAATGATTTCCCTTGCGGGTAATTTAGGTCAGCACACCAAATTATGGAAGTTACATAACAGGATCGGTAACAAACCATCCTTATAACTATGTATAATTTTTGTACAGACATGACGCGTGCAAACAAAACGCACAGTCATTTGGCGTGATCACTGTTAAAATTTCAGCCAATCGTTTATTGTATATATATATTGTTTATGTATGTAATACTATGAAACATATTTTAATGACGAGAGAATGATTGAGTGAAAGAACAGTATGAAAGGGAATGAAAGATGAATGAAAGAAGAGAAAGTGCGATGAGAGAATGCAAAAACTTAGTAAACATTGAAAGGAAGAGAGCGAGAGAGAAAGACAGCGGAAATTTTTTTTTTCACCGCTGGAAAAGTCTTATTTGACTTGTCTGTGTCATCTGTGTTTCCAATGTGTTGTCGACGTTTTTATGTGTGTTACAGCCACACTTTAACAGAGTATATAGAGAACGTACTTTGAGCTTCAGAAAGCTGAGTTGTGGTCACAAATAAAAATAACGAATGTTTGTAACCACAATAAACCGATTTGCGGCGCTCGAAGGAACACACACATTTAGTACACTAACGCATACACATGTTAGAGAGTTAAGTACACTTTAGTTTATTAGAAAACACGCAAACAAACAGGAAAACGAACACATAAAAGTTACACACACCAATCAGTTCAAAGAACAATAACTCTAAATTCAGGGGACAAAATAAATTATTAGAAACCTAAATGTAACAGTGAATATAGCTTTTTTCACATGCGGAAGCAAGAAGGTGAACAGTAGAGCTGTTTGTATAGAGTTGGAGGGGATATTAATGGGAACATGAACACTTGGTGCTCATGTGTTGAACTCATAATAGAGTCAACTAGTGTGTGGGTTGTCATTTCGGGCAATAAGAGGAACAGGTCAAGACGGAAGTCAAAAGACATAGGGTCAAACGACAGAAGCCAGGACATAAGTCATAAGACAACGGTTTCCGGTTCACTACCAATCCCTAAGATATCTATAGAACCAACTATACTGAGACATGGGCTACTGAATTAGCCAAGTGAATAGATAGAACACTGTGAATGAAGGTAGAAGATATTGTTCTATCCCCAAACTAGAAAGTTCTATACTTATTGGAGATCTGACAAAATTGGGGACAACCAATTTTTCTTTTGGGACCAGAAGTGTTACAACCATGAGAAAAAAAGAAGTAACACTTCGCGAAGAGGAGGGGACCCTGTCAGCATCCCCAATAAGGGCTTACAGAAGTAATGAGTTAACACTAGGCTAGTAGGGAGACACCGGACAGAAGAGAGACACCGAGTACTATTAATAGCCTCACAAGGAGACACATTTGTGTCAGACCAGAGGTCGATGAGTACAGATGAGCGAGGGCTTTCCCCAAGCAATTGGGTAGCTGGTCCTTGCGAGTAACCGTGATATGGCGGGTTACTCGAACTCACCAGCCAGCGTGCTGGCAAGACCATGCACGCAATAAGGGCTACTGCACGGAGAGTAAAGTGTCCGTGCTTGTCCACGCAATGTGTAGCGTGGGGAGACTGACTGGAGACGGTAGAGAGAGCAGACGTATCCTTGACCAATGCGATAGCTTTCTAGGCCATAGGCAAACATAGGGCTGTTCATTTAGATTGTGAAATGCTAGCATCATCTGTCATCACGTTAATGCATTCATGTTGTGTAATGATGATGAAACATAACGCTCGTAGAGCCATTGAAATGTCGGCTCTGAATAAATTGCATTCCTTTCGCAAATGTCATGAATTGTTATTTCGTGCAGTGCGAAAGTAGCGGAGTCTTGAAAAGCTGCAGCGCACAAGTCGCTGACATCCATTCTGTTGGTGATCACTAGTTGACAATAGACCGAGGTTTTATTCACCTTGTGGTCTCGACAGATTAACCAGGCCTTCTATCACAATGGCGTCTTGTGAAGCGTATCCTGGTTCTAGGCAATGCGTTTAGTGAGTGCTTTGACTAATTAAAATCTGTCATACAAATACAATCATTTACTATCAACTACTATTATTTCAATGCGTAAAGAGGAAAGAAAAGATATAATCCATCTCTCAGCTCCTTAGATTTCAAATAGACAGAAATATGTACGTTTTCAAGTGAGGCAGTAGTTAATGTGCTCAAACTGACCTGTCTGCATGAACAATTCAAAGTGGTTTTTGATGCAATGCATTAACATGCGGTTAACTTTTTACCTCAAACATTTTCCTGTGATAGATTGATGTAGTATGCACATAGTAAAGTCAATAGTTGTAGTGAAGAATATCAGAGTTTGCAGTTTTGAGAAAGTTTGAGATGTCGGTTTCGCCGGGAAAATGGCTCAGTGTAGCTAGAAGTAGCAGTCGTCAATTTTACACTTCAAAGATTTATGTTATCACTAATACTCTTAATTTTAACACACAACACTGGATACCTCCGCCGCACACGTCTGGGTATCACACTGATATGAGGATTGCCAAGCTTACCTCAGTTTTTGAATCAAACTGCAGTCATTGCACTCAGAAAAGGACAGGTCACACAAACTATCTGACCGTTCGTCAGGGCTTCAGAAGTAAGAGTGCGCGGGTTTTGAGGAAAGAGACACTCACTTGGGTTAAATTTAAATCACGTGACCTCATCCCACCACTAGTTTTTGGTGTTGCAGATGCTGTACTTTCTATTTTTAGATGACATCAGTCTATCTAACGTGTCAACTGGTGTTAGATTCACAATAGTGCGTTCAAGTGTGTGAGTTCTCTGGGTCGTGGTGCGAAATTGTTGACGCACTGCAAATGATGGTTGGTAAATATGTCACATACATGTACCACTACGTTGACAATATATATATATATATATATATATATATATATATATATATATATATTGCGAAACTAATAGAAAGGTCAATAGAGACCCAGATAGACGTTATATGTTTATGCTTCATAGATTATACTAAGGCATTTGATAAAGTAAATCATGATGAATTGATTAAAATGTTGGAAGATATCAACATTGATGGAAAAGATTTAGAAATAATAAAGAATATTTACTGGAACCAAGGAATACTAATCGGAGGTTATAATATAAACACTATACGCTATGCAGATGACACAGTATTGGTGGCGGATAATGCAACAAACCTACAGCAATTGTTGGACATTGTAGTAACAGAGAGTGCAAAGAAAGAACTCTCCTTGAATGCCACAAAAGAGTAACAATGGTGATCACTGATATCAAAGAAAATGGTGACACCAAAATGTGACATAGAAATAGAAGGGAAAAGGAGTGGATAATTTTTAATATCTAGGGGCAATTATGCCGGGCTCCCTGGTGAAGTAGTTAACAACGTTGTTCGTAATCCCCTATACTTTCGTAAGAGACACTGCTGCTCGAGATTCGGCAACGGATCGCGTCGCTTTAGTTACTTACGGTGGGTAATGAGCCGGTCGTTCAGAAAGCAATGGCAAACTACTGAACGTAAAACGTGCCAAGACATCAAAAGCAGCCGAAAATGCTTGTGTTGACTGCAATGCAGGGCCGGATTTAGACTTAATAAGGCCCTAAGCTATTTGAAATATGGGGCCCTTTAAATAAGTCCAGATATTCTATGTCAGTGACACATATGATTTTCGGATACCTAGAGGGTTAAACTGAAATACAATTAAGAAGTATATTGATAGTGAAATAATAAATCTTTAACTTAAAATAATTTTTATTCATAACAAACTTAAAAATGCAAGCTCTGGTAAAAAGAAACAAAAGTTCTTTTAAAAGGCACAATTTACAAAGGCTTATAAAATATTATCTAATCTCTTGAAACATGTTATAAGAATTAAGGAATTATATTAAACTAAAATATTTTCTTTCTTGCCTTTGCCAGAGCAAAGTCACTGATGACATCATCAAATGATAAACTGCGTAGTTTGTAGCTTTCTATGCACATGAGACTGAGGGAACATAATTTATCTTGAGTCATTGTTGTTCTAAATTAATTTTTTATCCTCTTCAGCTGAGAAAAAGATATTTTTCCAGAGCAATTTGCAACCATCATACTAAGAAACAATCTCAAAATTGCTTCTACATTAGGGAATGCTGATTGGACACGATCGTTAAATATTACCCTATACATATCCTGATGTGTCAGACTATCTTGTTCCGCTGAACTATGGGCTTGACTATGTCTAACATATTGATGAAAATGCTTGACTTCTCCTACAAGATTCATGTCCACATCTTCAGGATATGTTTGGCATAAAGCACTAACTCCTTCATGAATATATTCTTCTGTAGCTTCTAGTTTTGTTAAGAATGAAATTTTTTTGCAGCATCATTGTATACTGAGGCCCTCTGTGCCAGACTTGACTCTAATGCATCCATCACAGGTATAAATGTTTTGATTCTGAACTTGTCTCTTGGCTCAAGGTTCTCTAAAGCATCATCTTCATCATCATTGATATGCCTTCTTCTATATCTTCTTTTCTTGTAATCAACATCAGGCAATTTTTTCTTTGCTTCTTCTTCAAAATGATCGAAAAGATCCCTGGAACCTTTAACAAAATCCGAAAGTGAAGCATACAATTTCCTACATACATCTAGACTAATTTGGGGGTCTTGCAGTGATTGACTAGTCTTGTGAAATTCATCTAGCAAGTAACTCCACAAACATAACAATACCATAAATTCAAACTCCTCTATTTTATTCAAAATGTTTATGGCTTGATTTCTTGTTTCGCCTTTCTCTGTAGTATCAATATGCAGCTGATGCAATGCAGAAATTATTCCATCATAACTATCAAGTATTGCACTTGTGGCTATTGAATGTGCTTCCCATCTAGTCTTTGACAAAGACTTTGGAACTTTTGAATCATCTTTGAAGAATGACAACAGTACTGCCCATCTATGTGTAGATGATGAAAAGAAATTATATATTTCTTGAACAATTCCAAAAAAGTTTACTGCCTCTAAACAACAGTCTACTGCTGCTCTACCAACAAGATTCAGGGAATGACCAGCACATGGAATATACATAGCATACTTGTTAATCTTCAATATTATTTCTTGCATACCCTTGTATTTGCCAGACATATTGGCAGCATTATCATATGACTGGCCTCAACACTTACTAAAATCTATTTTACACTCTTTTGTAAGGTAGTTGTGCACCATCTTAGCCATACTTTCCCCTGTGTGGCTACCCATCTCTAGGAAAGTTAGAAAACGTTCAATAGGGAGCCCATCATCTGGTGAAACATACCTCACAATAACAGTGAGCTGATCAATATGGGACCGGTCTGGAGTGGAATCTACAGATAAACTGAAGTACCCTGCAGTTCGTAAATCATCCAAGATTGAGTCTCTTACTTTATGTGCCATAATTTGGATAAATTCATCACATATTGTTTTAGAAAGATAAGATGTGACACCTGATCCTTTATTCCTAAATGTTTGTATATGGCTTGCTAGAAAAGGATCAAATTTTGCTATAAGTTCGAGTAATCCAAGGAAATTGCCATTGTGAGGAGAACCAAATGTTTCCTTATCTTCTCTGAAAGGTAAACCACGCTCTGCCATAGTAATTATGGCTGCCACAACTCGTTCAAGAACATTTTTCCAGTACTGCCGTTTATTATTTATCTGTTCTGCTAGCTGGCAGTCAATTGTTGAGCCACGTTTTCTTGTAAGATATGTTACCGAAGCTGTTCTATGGTCTACAGAGTTTTCATGACTTTGAACTAAATAGGTGTTGCGCCAATCACAAAATCCATCGGATGATAATGGTGTAGAAGAATTTGAAAAGGGTTTACACACGAAACAGTATACACGACCAGTTGCTGGCGAATATACTAACCATTCTCTGTAATATTTTTCACCATTAGCCCGTTTGGGATAGAACAAGCTTTTCGAGCAATATCTGTCTTGGTTTGCAAAAAGCTACTTTGATTTTTCAAATGAACCATTTGAGTGCTGACATTCTGACGGACCTTTTTCTACCCAGTATAAAATCTCATCTTTACTTAAATCACCCCATACCCCAACATCATTCTGTTTGTTTTTCGATGCTGAATCTTCTGTGCTTGTACTACTCTCTGGTTTATTAATCTTAACATTTGTTGCTTCATTCGTTGAAGTAGATTCTATACAACTAGATGTACCATAATAAGATAATTAAGAGTACTAGGAGTAATAAGAGTACACACCACGACCGTGCTCACAAATTTTTTTTTATTCTATGTCTTCTGCAAAACGAATATTGTTGAAACTCAACATTTATATGTAAAATTGGATGCGGAGTGCGCAGTTCAAAAATGCAGGTTAAATTAGCTTACCTTTGACAATAAAAAAGCCAAACTATAAACTTCCTTACCTTTGTCAAACAGTGGAAAATATTCTTCAAACAATTCACTTGCAATAGCTTTCAAGCATGCAGGACTGAAGAATAGCCTTTTGACCTCTCGTTAAAGTTGTCATTCGCGATTTTCATAACAACAGTTTCGTATTTATCCAATAGGAAACACGACAGGGTTATTTTCGTATACTGCACTCACGGGCCACAGGAAACGGTCCGCGGATCCGATGACCTTGAACTTTCCGGAAAAAGGCGTCCTCCGTTAGCAACGAAATCGCTAATAATACTGCAGTATATTTAAGTATACATATATGACAATTGCTCACTCGGACAATATATTTTGGGCCCCCACTTTCTTGGGGGCCCTAAGCTATAGCTTGTTTAGCTTATACGTAAATCCTGCACTGCTGCAATGTCCTGTAAAGGATATGCGAAAAAGGGGGGAGGGGTGGGGGAATTTATACCATTAGATGGAAGATGTACAACAGAGATTAAGAGCAGAATAGGGCAGGCAAAAACCGCATTTCAGAAAATGAAGAGTATCTTATGCAATAAGTCACTATCAATTAATGTAAGAGGGTGCTGAAATGCTATATAGAACCAGTTTTGCTGTATGGCAGTGAATCTTGGAATGTAAATGAGCAAATTACAAAGAACTTAGATGCAACAGAAATGTGGTTTTTTGAGACGAATTTTGCGAATCCCTTGGACTGCCAGAGTAACTAACAACGATTGCCTGAAAGAGACTAATGAAACTAGAACACTATATACAACAAAAAGAAAGAGACAAACAGCGTTCTTTGGTCATGTGATGAGAAGAGAGACATTTGAGAACATCGTGACAACTGGAAAGATCGAGGGGAAGAGAGGCAGAGGCAGACCAAGAGAAATGATGCTGGGTGGATTGAGACGGTGGCATGGAGGAATATCATCAGCAGTGTTGATCCAGAACATCAAAGACCGAGATCTGTGGAGAGCCATGAACGCCTACGCCAGCTGGCAGGATAATTGATACATAGATTTAAAATAATCACAGCCACACAGACTGCACTACATCTACTAATAGAAACACACACAAACAAGAAAACTGTCATATACAAATCAATCTTCCTAACACAATTCCCACAACTACACAAGACACAAATTTTTATTTTCACAAACAATTTATACAGTATACAGCACAAAACACAGGACGATAGGGAGGCATCGTTTTTCGCGCCAAAGAAGACATATATCAATAATCGGAGGTTATAGTTTGTGACGTCATCCCCTCTCACTTCCCACACTGACCACAGAAGAAGAATAAAATTAATAAAACACCCGGGAAGGTTCTACCCGGTCAACAAATGCCCGCAAAGGTCCGATGTGTCGACCTAACGGCGCAAGAACGCAGCTCTGCTGTAAACAGGTACAACGTAATCACGTCTGAAAAAAAAAGAAAAAAAGAAATCTCTGGATGAACGCAGAAGAAGAGGAAATCAATAAAGCGCGGGAAAAGAATCCCGCCCCACCTACCGGTTATCTACCTTTATCACTGTAATCGATTGTGTACGTAAACCAACACCACCCAACGACTGTACTTACCTGTGATCTATAATGCAGATTCAACATTCAAGAAACAGAATACCATATTTATTATACAAATATAAGCAAGGAAAAACGACAACCAAAGAATCATTTTTTCACACGCAGGGCGGACATTTTTCAAATAAACCGTCAGCACTGCACCCTCACTCCCCCTTGACCAACCTAAACGAACTTATTCTGCTAGATATCCATGACTGGCATCGCTAAAACTGGCTTGAATCGATATAACTCTTAATAACGAAAAAAAGAAAATGTATTTTCGTATATATATATATATATATATATATATATATATATATATATATATATATATATATATGTGTGTGTGTGTGTGTGTGTGTGTGTGTGTGTGTGTGTGTGTGTGACACATGCCTGGGGTCACTGACATTAAGATGAGTGTCCTTGATAGCGATGGGATAATATAAACAAGTTCACGGGACGAAACGGCATTCCCCGGAAAGGTAAAATAAGAAGATAAACGGGGAAGGTTGTGGGGAAGAGGGCTGCAAAGAAAGGTTAAAAAGACAGTGATTTAAGGTGGAGCTGAGGAGAAGTCAGCTGACTAGGGTAATTGTGAGGCAGACAGTTTGAGCTGTGGGGTAGTGTGTGTGGAGCCAGGAGACTGAGGGCAGTTGAAGCAGAGATCCCGAGAGGGTCGGATGAACAGTTGAGTTTTGGATACCGGACAGTGAGGTCAGCGGTCGGGAAAGGGTTGAATAGTGACGGAGTTAGGTAGAGAACTCCGCACTGTGGTTTTTCGGGGATAGTGAGTTGAATTCGAGACCCAGAGTTGGTTGGATCGAGTGAATTCGGGCCTGGAGAGAGGCTAGTATACCTGTCGTGTTGGATGAGATTAAGTAGGCCTTGAGAGGCAGTGTTACTTGAGTTTTAGATTGTGATGAAGATATATTCTGGAAATACTGTTCCTGGATTTATATGTTGTGTGTCCGAGTTCATTCGTCATTAAAAGGAATTGATGTGTGCTAATTAACTCGTGTTCACTGACTGGTGGATGTGTGATGCAGTGGTGACGTGTGGTGTGAGATAGGTGGCAAGCTCAGCTTCCACTCTGCAGTAAAAGCATTAGAACCTAGACAACGACAAATCTCATTCTGGTGCAAAAGAGTTTGTGTCAATATATATATATATATATATATATATATATATATATATATATATATATATATATATATATATATATATATATATATATATATACACACGACGGGAAGTCAATAAGTAAGTCACAAATGGCAGTAGAAAAATAACTAAATATGACAACAACTTTAAACCAGTTTATTTGTATACATACATTATCCCTGTATTTCTCCACATAATTTCCACTAACACTGATGCACTTATCCCATAGTTTTATCAGTTCTCCCAAACCGGCTGCATAGAACTGAGTGCTCTGTTTTCTAAACCACGATTTCACTTCACATTCAACTTCGGCGTCATTCGCGAAATGTCTCCCGCCAAGGTGGGTTTTCGTTGGACCAAAAAAGTGTAAGTCGGGGCTGTAAAGTGGATGTTCCAGAACTTCCCACCTTAGTTGGTTAATTTTCTCTTGAGATAATCGTGCCGTATGTGGAATGGCATTGTCACGAAGAAGCAACACTCCTCTAATCAGCAGTCCTGGAAATTTCAATCGATTATGCTGTATGCTGAACCACGTGATCAGATACTACAGAGTCTATCGTTATTCGCCTATTACCTCTAATCATCTCCTCCACCCGCTGCACGGATGTTTCTGTTGCAATGTCAACAGGGCAACCAGATCGGATTTCATCAATAATTTTAGAGCCTCCTTGAGAAAATATTTCTACCCAGCTAGTCACCGCTTTACGGGACAAACATTTGCTAGCATAAACAGGAAGCATTTGCTTATGAATGTTCCTTTTGCTCACCAAAAAAAAAAAAAAAAACGCACAACAGCACGTTGCTCTTTCGTTGTACACTCCGTAAGTACAGTCGCCATTTTGTTTATGCGCTGCGCATACGTATAAAACACCTAGCGCTACCTGAAGAACGGGAATATAAAGTTCGATGTTGGTGTCACATAATGACACCTGTATAAAACACCAACTACATTTACCTGTCATTCTACAGAACTGTGTGACTTTGTTATTGACTCTTATTGACTCGCCCTCGTATGATGATGTGGTTTATACACTAATAATACCTACAACGCTAAGGACACTAAAACCACGCCCAGAGAATGCAATAATATAATAGTGGTCAAAACTCCACCCGGAGCAATCACGGCAGGGGGCTTTTGATCGTAAGAAGCGATCCCCCCTCCCCAAGTGTTTCGGCTCACTATACCCTTAACACACTCTAGGGGCGGGCCCGTCCGGTACATGGCTCCGGGCGTCTTTCCCCTGCCGTGAGAACGTTCGGTCAGTTTCGTTGTCCTTGGTTATTGTGATTGTACCTTAGCTGTTAATATGTCCACTCTCAAGCTTCCCCGCCTCCCCTCCCTCAGTGAGGTGAGTCTGTGCAGCGTGTGCTCGCCCCTTAGCACTTGTAGTCGTGGGGAGCCTATTATTCCCCAGCCGCGGCCTCTATCTCCCCCATCCGTTTCTGCTGCCGTGTTCCTTCTTCGTGACCCGTTCACGACGCCGCACTCCGCTAGGAAACCGGTTCTTCCGTTGATTTTTCGACCCACCTCTTGGTATCTGCAGGTGAGTGCGACTAACGGACGATTACCGCTCTGGTATGGAGGTCAGATGTCGGCCGACATTTGTATGATTTGACTGCACTAGGACCCTCGCTCGGAGGAAAGGCTAGAGAGTTAACACGAGACGTTGCAAGTTCGTGATCTTAGGTGAGAGATTGTTAGGCGTTCTGCAGTTACCGCTTCAACCATACTAGTTTGAAGACATGCCCCAAGTCAGGTTCCGACAATTCCACAGCCAGCACGAGGCCTTTTCGGCTGCCTCACACAGTTTTTTGAGTCCTAATCCGCACTTGCCCTTTAATGCCCATTTGTCTCCGCAATGAAGGTTGGCTGCAATTGATCTCCAACACTGTCTGTCTCTCGCCTTGACTGTATATTATGTCAGACTGCTGTTCTTCCATCTCTTGATGTTATCTTCCCAAATGTAGCGTTGTCTGCCTTTTGCTCGCTTGCCCTCTAGTATGGTTTTTATCAGAGTGTTATGTCTTTTAACGTGGACGAAATATTTTGTGTGCCTCTTTTTTAGTTCTTTCATCAACCCTCTTGTCGCTTGTCGTCTCTGGGGGGACAGTAGAATCAACAATCGCACTTCAATTTCCCTTTTTCCACTGTTGGGTCTATTGTCAGACTTTTGTCTACATACCCCCGTTCCAATCTTCTATTCTCTCTCTCTCTCTCTCTCTCTCTCTCTCTCTCTCTCTCTCTCTCTCTCTCTCTCTCTCTCTCTCTCTCTCTCTCTCTCTCTCTCTTCTCACAATGCCATATCCCTCTCCACTTTCCTTCAGAACATACCCACACGACATTGTCCTCCACTAAATACTATCATTATTTATTGAATAAACCAAAAGTGTCATGTGTGTATGGAGTGTAAGTAAAGACGTTGTTGTTGTGTTCTATCCTGTAGGTGAGATAAGAATGTCACTCTCAGATCCACATCATAGTTGTCATCACTCAACGGCACATATAGTCACCACAGCACAGAATTTGGGTACGCTCACCCGGTATACTGTCTCTTGATGAATGATGTTGATGATGTCTTCACAATATCCTTGACAATTTTAGAATTACACAGTTTGTCACCACAGAGTTTTTGTATTATATATTGTCTCTCCTTGTGGAATATCTGATAACATGAACGATATGATATTTCTAGTAATGTTTATACCTCCGATATCATTGCGTTAGTTATGGTCTCTTATGGATGCATAATTACCAAGACTGTCTTTTAAACAATTACTGATTCACAGTGTTTCTTATTCATTACTGTTCTGTTTATCTGATAATAAGTTCTGGTCTTACGGCTTCTTCATTTAAAAAAAAAAAAAACAGTTCAGTTGCACCATAGTGAGCTTTCGATCTATGTTTAGCTGCACTTTATTCTGCTGTAAGTTTCTTAACCATAATGTCTGATAGGTATCCGTTAATGCTAGAACTTGCTGACCTGTATGACTGACATCCGACTTCAATCTGGCCGATTTTTATTACTTTACCAGATTAGAGCCCCTTCCTTCTTTTCAGGAGTGTTGTTATTACTTTGTACATGGGAACCTGTCGAAAAGACAATATCAGGTGCTATCAACCTAACTCAAACTCATTAGCAGTGAGAGTAGGCTTATGGCCATTATCAGATATATATATATATATATATATATATATATATATATATATATATATATATATATATATATATATATATATATATATATATATTCTGAGAAATGACCTCTGACATAAGACATAGGAGTATACACATAACTTAAGACTAGGTAAAGAAGGGAATGTCATAAAAGAGCTCAGAAATCCCAGTAACCATCTATACTAGAATCACTATGTTACTTCTCAGCTAAATTCGGCCGACGCTCATTATTACGGTTTCACACTCAAATACACTATTTTATATTTATACTCTACACCACCACTACCTTATAATTATCATTGGCTGAATTGGGAGTACTAATTGCACAATAAATACAAAACGTTCATCAGTATTATCCGACTTGAAACGTTGTAACTCCCTTTTCATAATCCCTTAAGAATAAACCACCACTTCTCGTGGAAACCAAATATCACACTAAATTCCACTAGAATATCCAGCCTATTAATACTCTGTCTCTGTACGACGATATGGGCTTATTCCACCAGTTTCCCCCTTTCCTCCACATCAGTTTTTTGATCTATACAACAACAGCCGAAATTCTCTTTTGATGCCCCGTCCTGTCGTGACATTAATGATTCTCCATTCGTCTCCTCCGATCACCCATCGTCGCCTTCGTTACTACAAACGACTGTGAAACGCCGTGATCGTGAATCTCCGTTTTCCCACTTCAAAGGTTGTTGAAAATACGATATAGCGATCCACCGGTGTTCAAAGGTTTTGAAATCGCTGTTTTTCCGTCGTCCGTAGACTCCGGTCTCATCTTCACTCGTTCCTATCGTTCAATCAACGCTCTCTCAACAAGCAAAATGCCGCGGCTTAAGATGCCGTACGTTGTTCTAGTAACATATTGGATCGTTGATCTCTAGTGTCGTGACATAGGCCCCCTCTTAAGAGAGTTGACCGCGTCGACTCTTACTCCCTAGAGGTTCGATCCAGATGTTCTCCCTCCACCTATTCCTCTTCCTCAGGATCTGGGTGTCTAGATAGGAAATCAGCTCCTACATTCTCCCTTCCCGGAATATACTCCACTGTGAAGTTGTATGGCTGCAGCAGCAACGACCATCGCATCAACCTGGCGTTGAGCTTCTGAGAGGTAGCTAGGAACATCAAGGGTTGATGATCCGACTGGACCCGAAACTTCACTCCATACAAATATGGCTGAAATTTTTGCACGGCCCATACGAGTGACAAGCATTCTCTCTCGACTGTAGAATAATTCTTTTCCGCCGGGAGAAGTTTCTTACTGGCGTACGCCACTGGTTTCAAAACCGAAGCGTCATCTCTCCCTTCCTGTAACAAGGCTGCCCCAATTCCAATTCTTAGCACAAAGGGCTTGGAAAGGTCTGGGAGTTGTAGAACTGGCTTGTTCACCAACGCCCCCTTTAATTGACTGTAGGCACCCTCGCATTCTGGCGTCCATACAATTGTATCTGGGAGTCCCTTTTTTAAGGTTTCCGTTAATGGATTTCCCAGTTCGGTAAAATGCGGGATGAACTTCTGATAAAATCCGCACAACGATAGGAAAGATCTCACATCTTTCTTCGTTTTTGGCCTCGGAGCTCGTCTGACTTTTTCTAGGTTCTTCTCCTCCAGGACAATTTTTCCCGGAGTGATAGTATGACCTAGAAATTCAAGAGTTTGGTAACCAATCATGCACTTGGTTGGGCGCGCGGTAAGCCCTGCTTCCCGGAGCCTCTTGAAAACTCTCTCAAAAGACCATAAATGATCATCCAAGCTGTCACTGGCAATCAGTATATCATCCATGAACGATATAATGGATGGATCACGTAGAGCAGGGGTGGGCAAACTACGGCCCGCGGGCCGCATGCGGCCCGCCAAGTGATATTATGCGGCCTGCGAAGGCATTTAGAAATAAAAAATTTTAATTCGTTTTTAAGTTATTTTGTTGAATTTTACAAAATTTCATGTACCGTTATGATGAGTGTCAATAACAAACGTAAGATTGAAGATGAATACCGTATTTGTAATGACGAATGGACAACTAAGTACTGTTTTATAAAAGTTGGTAGCAAATCAGTTTGCTTGTTGTGTCGTGAGTCAGTGGCTGTCTTCATGAAGTACAATTGAAAAAGACATTTCAAACAAAATATTCCGATTTTGGATACAATTTAACGACCGAAGAGAAGGAAAGGAAATGCCTTGAGTTGGTGAAAAATTTGGAGAAACAGCAAACTGCTTTCACTAAACAGTCTTCAATTCAAGATGCTGCAACTGAAGCTAGTCTTGTGCTGTCACACAGAATTGTAAAACAGAACAAGCCATTTTCTGATAGCGAGTTCATTAAGGAATGTTTGCTAGATGCAGCAAACATGTGTCCAGAACAAAAAACCAGATTTGACAACATTACTTTATCAAGGAGAAATGTGGTCAGACGTGTTGACAAGATCAGTGACAATTTGATGCATAAACTTCAAGATGCAAGTAAACAACCTTTGTGGTACTCTCTTGCATTGGATGAGAGTACCGATGTACATGCTACTGCCCAATTATTGACATTTATACGTGGAATAAACATTTCTTTCAAACTCACTGAAGAGTTACTGAGTGTTGAGTCACTCAGAGACACAACCACAGGCCATGACATATTCAATGCTGTTACTAACTGTATTGAAAGAACTGGGTTGGTTTGGTACAAGATGGCAAGTGTTACAACTGACGGAGATCGTGCTTTGACTGGAAAAATGTAGGTCTGGTAAAGTTGATAAGTGATAAGATTAAAGCAGTATATCCAGATCACACATTATTACCACTTCACTGTGTGAGCCATCAATAAAGTCTGTGTAAAACTGTTTTGAATATCAAGCATGTTATTGACCCAGTTGTCAGTGTCATCAACCTCATCAGATCAAGAGGACTTAATCACTGACAGTTCAAGTCATTACTTGACGATTTGGAAACTGAACAGTCCGATGACCTGAACCACACCAATGTTCGATTGCTGAGTCTCGGCAAGGTGTTGAGGCGAGTGTGGGAACTCAGAGAAGAAATAGCGATGTTCCTAGAGATGAAGGGCATTGCATGTGACTTTAATACTAACATTGTCAATAAAGAGTGGCAGTTAGACTTTATGTTTGCCATTGAAATTATGGAAAAGTTAAATGAACTGAATGTCAAACTTTAGGGCAATGGTGTGTTTGCACATGAATTGTATGTATATGTAAAATCATTTTTGGCAAAACTCTCACTGTTCTCCAGACAAGCAAGTGAAAAAAGATTTTGTCACTTCCTTTTGCTGAAACAAGAAACCATTTCTGGTGAAATAACTGAAAAATACAAAGCACAATTAGATGCAATGATTGAAGAATTTGGATGGAGATTCCAAGATTTCAAGAAATTAGAGCCATAGTTCAATATTCTCATTTCACATATTAGTGCAGAAGCTGATGCAGCCACAGAGGACATACAGTTGGTGCTGCTTGACTTACAAGCAGATCATGACCTGAAAGAGAAATTCAAGACAGATGGTTTGCTGGATTTCTATGGATATTTATCACAAGAATCATTTCCCAATGTGAAAAACTTTGCAGCTAAACTTTTATCATTATTTGGATCAACATACATTTGCGAACAAGCATTCTCTTGCTTGAAGAGTAACAAATCTAAGAATAGGTCTTTATTGTCTGACTGCAACTTGCAGGCTGTCATGCGAATTTCAACAAGTAAACTTGCTCCAGATTTCAAGAATCTTGTCAAAAATTGCAAGCAGTTACATACATCTCATTAGAAATCAACAACTGTAGTGATAATATAATCGCTGTGTGTCTAAATTAAAGCCATTGATAGATAATAAATAATATTTGTTATAATAACACGTTGTAAAATCGTGTTAACAAATTAGTAAAAGTTTTTCTCCATATTGTCAAATATAATGTTTAAGTGTATAAGTAAAATAAAATTGCAATAATTAGTTATTTATACTGCTTAATAACCTATAATTAATTAATAATTACTTATTGTGATAGGTTGCTGTAAACAAAATGGATATATATATATATAAAGTCGCTTAAAAGTCGACAGGGTCGACTTCATTGCACTGGGTTTTATCCCATATGGCTCGGTCTCTTCCACAGCACGGAAAGCGTCGCACAAAGCACGAACTCCGTAGCTTTTAGCGACGACCCATAGGAGTCTTTGAAACATTTAACTCGTAAACCGAAGGACGCTGCCCGGAATCGAACCCACAACCTTCGGAGCACGAGTCAAATGGCTTGACCACTTCGCCACAGAGACTCCTATATATATATATATATATATATATATATATATATATATATATATATATATATATATATATATATATATATATATATATATATGCGGCCCGCCAATAGCTTTACATTTGCCAATGCGGCCCACCGCACGAAAAGTTTGCCCACCCCTGACGTAGAGGATCTAACAGAGCTCTCATCATGCGAGTAAACACACTAGGTGCATTGCTGAGTCCAAAAGGCATGACATTAAGCTCATAATGTCCACTGGGTGTACTGAAAGCTAGCAGAGGTCGAACTTCCGGTTTGACCGGAATCTGATAATAACCCCTACTCAGATCCACTTTAGAGAAGTACTTAGCCTTATGGAGCCTGGCGAATACCTGGGTTGGATTCGGCAAAGGTTCCACCTGAAACTGGGTATGACTATTCAAGAGTCTATAGTCAATACACAACCTGTGTTCTCCACTCGGTTTGCGTAACAACACCACTCCGGCATTATATGGGGATGTGGATGGCGCAATCACATCATCCTCCAACAGTTTCTGTATCTCCTCCTCCAAAGCCTTCTCTTTAGAAAATGGCACTGGGTAGACTTTTTGGCGGACCGGCTCTTGCGTGGTTAAGGTCATCTCGAACTCGACCATCTCCGTCCGTCCTGGTTTATCCGTCAGGATGTGCTTATGGGATTTGAGAACCTGGGCAATCTTTTCCCTCTCCTGGAGAGTCAGATGAGGGTTCACCTGGACTTCCCGATAAGTTTCCTGGTGCACTAGAGGATACTCCCTGCCCTCGTCTGGTCCGGTTTCAGTCTCCACTGCTACCGCCATTGCCATGAGATGGGCTGCTCCTTCACCGGTTCTCTCTTCATATTTCCTCAAGAGATTAATATGGAAAATCTTCGACTTTCCCCGGATCCGGATTTGATAGTTGGTTCTGGATACCATCCTTTCCACGGGAAATGGTCCCTGCCATCCTATCTCCAGTTTGTTGGTTCCCGTTGGGAGTAGCAACAAGACTTTGTCCCCCACCTCAAGAGCTCTGTCTCTAGACCTACGGTTGTAGTACTCCGCATGTCTCTTTCTGGCTTTTCTCAAGTTGCGAGTCGCCAGAGCCCATCCCGTGTGAAGTTTTTCCTTCAGTTCCTCCACGTATTTGCACGAGGAGATCACTTCTTCTGACGTCCCTTCCTCCGTCCAACTCCTCAGCAAAGCTTCTAATGGTCCCTTGATTGGTCGACCAAACAGTAGAGTAGCTGGCGGTACTCCTGTTGAGCCATGTGGCACTTCCCTATAGGCAAAAAGGGCTGCCGGGATGTATTCATCCCACCTATCAGGTTTTTCCTGGGCTAGTTTCCTGAGCATAGTCATCAACGTGCCGTTGAAACGCCCTACTTGTTCATTAGCTTGAGGGTGGTAAGGACTGGTATGTATATGGTGGGAGTGGAACACTCCAAAAACCTCCTCCATGAGTTTCCCACAAAACTGGGACCCATTATCCGTCAGAATCTGATTAGGGAAGCCTAATCTTGTAAAAACCTCCATCAATGCATCAGCCATTCGTTTCGAGTCAATGGTTGGCAATGGTATGGCTTCACTCCACATTGAACAGCAATCCACCATTGTGAGGATGTACATATTCCTCTTCTTAGTCCTTGGAAGAGGACCCACTGTGTCAATGGCTACCCTCTCGAAAGGTGAATTCATGATGGGCATCTCACCCAATACAATATATGATACTGGAAATATACCTCATGAGTTATGTAATTCTGTATTTATTGCAATCCCAAAGAAATCAGGAGCCTTGGAATGTGATCAACATCGAACAATTAGTATAATGAGTCACATCACGAAGATTTTGCTAAGAATTATCATGCAAAGAGTTAGGAGGAAAATACAACCTGAAATAGGAGAAGAACAATGTGGGTTTGTGGAAGGCAAGGGTACAGTAAATGCTGTGTATATACTGAGAAACATAATCGAACGTTCTATAGAAGTAAACAAAGATCTACACCTTTGCTTTATTGACTACACAAAGGCTTTTGATAAAGTGAGACATGTCAACATGATAAGGATGCTTGAAGATCTACAAATTGATGGAAAAGATCTTAGACTTGTAAAAAACATATATTGGAAACAACAAGCTGCCATAAGAGTTGATAATGAAGTAAGCCAATATCAGCCTATTAAAAGGGGTGTGAGACAGGGATGTGTAATGTCTCCAGATCTGTTTTCCCTGTACAGTGAAAGTATTTTCAGAAATATTGAAGATATGGAAGGAATCAACATTCGGGGACGATGCATCAATAACATTAGATATGCAGATGATACAGTCTTGATTGCAGACAATGAACAGGACCTGCAACATTTAGTAGATGCGATTGTTACACACAGTGAACAACTAGGGTTAGAATTAAATTGTAAAAAGACACAGATTATGGTCGTCACTAGGAAGGACGAAATACCACAATGTAATATACAAGTAAATGGGAATATTCTTCAACAAGTGAGCAGGTACAATTATCTCGGAACAGTAATAACATCTGATGGGAGATGCCTTGAAGAGATTAGAACAAGAATCGCCATGGCAAAAGTAGCCTTTAGCAAGATGAAAAACATACTGACCAATAAAAAGATGTCAATTGAAACGAGAAAAAGAGTGTTGAGATGCTACATAGAACCTGTACTTTTATATGGATGTGAAGCTTGGACAATGAGCAGCCAGGCTGAAAAACATCTGATGGCTGTAGAAATGTGGTTTCTGAGGAAAATGCAAAGAATACCATGGACAGCCAGAAAGACCAATGAACAAGTCCTTCAAGAAACAAATGAAGATCGTAAACTGATCAGAGACATTAGACGTAGACAGTCACAATTTTTTGGGCATGTTATGAGAAGAAATGATTTGGAGAACTTGGTGACAACTGGTAAGATCGAGGGGAACAGACCAAGGGGAAGACCTAGAAACAAGTATCTGGATGGCTTGGCCTTGTGGCATGGTCGAGACAGAAACACGGAACTGATCCACGACTCTGTTGATCGAGTGAGATGGCAGAACATGACCGCCCACGCTTACCGGCATGGCACATGATGGATGGATGGATGGATCTCACCCAAGACCACCGGCTCTGTCCAGTGTTTCGGTGCCACCCTCTGACACTCAGGGCATGATTTCACATACCGACGCACATCTCCAGTCATTCCTGGCCAATAATAATGGCAGGAAATCCGCTGCATGGTGGCGGCCATACCCATGTGTCCGCTGAACGAAATGGTATGCCCCATCTGAAGAATTTGGGAACGGTATGCCTTCGGGACTACCAATTGACCGTGTACGTTGTCTCCCCTTCCGGCTCTCCGATAGAGCAGCCGATTCTTCATGTAGTATTGTCCTCGTTTGGGTGGAACAGTACTTTTCTGCAGCTTCCTATAGCAAGGACGTAAAGTATCATCCTCACTCTGGGCAGTTCGCAACTCCCCTGGCATTGGGTTTGAGACCATTGTCTCTGCCTGATCCTTTTCCTTCTGAGAGCGTGTCTGCATAGCTCCCATGTGGATTGGTTCCTTGGGAATTCCCAAAAAGACATATCGACAACCGAGGATGACTGGAAATATGGGATCAGTCAATACTGCGGCCTTAATGGTGCCTGTGACATATCTTGACCGAATCTCCACTTTAGCAATAGGTAACTTCATGGCTACAGCACTCTTTGTTGCAGACTGTATCTCCATGGTCTCCCCTGTGAGTTGTTATGGGTATACCAGATCAGCAGAAATCACAGCTTCTCCGTCCAGTCCAGTATCGTATAAACACTGGACTTGTTGGCTATTCACCTCAATCAACTCTACCACCGGTGGTCTCCCTTGGTCCGGAGTATCTTCCACCTCCTCGACCTTTTCCATGGAGTCCTCTTTAGGTTCCCCGAGGCATGTTGTGAAGTGTGAGTCAGGTGACTGGAATCTGCAGTCTTTTTGTATTATGAGTTTTCGACCGGCAGTGTTTGCCCCATTTTCCTGTCCAAGGTTTTTCCCTTCCTGACTTCGGTGCGCTCTCTGGGTTCCGATTTTCTTCGCCGAACTTAGCCTTGTCGGTGACAACCTCCTTAGGAGTCACTTGGCATGCCGCGAAGTGAGAGCTTTTTGGTTTCGATCTGCAGTCTTTTGTGTTGTGAGAGGGTGATTTGCAGAACGAACACCACTTCTCAGACCACGGTCGTGTGGGTTGAGAATTCGAGGTGCTCTTGTTTCCTTCCTTCATCTTCTCCGAACTCTCCGTTGAAGTCTTCACATAAGGTTCCCCTTTCTTGTATTCCGCGTTCTTAGATTTTTTTCGGTCGTGTTTCTCCTGGCCTTTGGTAGTTTGTGTACTTGGTTCCGCCACCTCCCCATGCACCTCCACGAATCTCTCCGCCAGCTTATTCACGACCTCCAGTCGTTCATCCCCTTGTTCTCCCAAGAAGGTTCTGAGAGGTTTCGACATTTGCTTGCGCATCTGGTCGACTACCATCATCTCTTCCAGACTCTCATAGTCCCTCTTGAACTCTGCCAAATCCATCCATTTTTGTAGGTATGATTTCAGCCTTAAACTGTAGGCGGCGAATAGCTCTCCCGGCTCTCTTTTTGCTGATCGAAACTTCTTCCGATACGTTTGTGAGGTGACCTCATAGTGTTTCATCAAAGCGGCTTTTAATTCTTCATAGTTGTTTTCGTGTCCTGGCGGTAGGCGTGAGTAAACCTCGTAACCGGAACCTCTTAATCCCTGGGATACTTTAAGATTCCATTTGCTTCGATCCAGCCCCATAGCGACTGACATGGCCTCGAACCTATTCAAAAACTGGTATATCTTCGCTTTACTTTCATCAAAGACAGCTAAGGGAAACTTCATGGCATGGTAACCATGTCCACTCATGTTGGGTGAACCATGGGAAATGGATCCTCCTTCTGCCCCGTCATTTTCTCCCTTAGTTTGTGTCTTGAGCTCCAGTTCTCGCATGCGGTATTCATGTTCCATTTCCAGTCTCTTGGCGGTCTGTTCTATTTCCAGTCTCTTGGCCTCCTGTTCCATTTCCAGTCTCTTGGCGGTCTGTTTAGCTTCCATTCGTTTGGTCTCCACCTCTATTCTTCTCAATTCCAACTCGGCCTTTCGATCTTCCCTTTCTGCTTGGCGAAGTTCCCTCTCCCTCTCCTTGACGCAATCGGTTAGTGCCGAACCGGACAACCCAATTTCTTCTCATTTTGCCCTTAGTTCTGCCGTATTTAGATTAGGAGTGGCCATAGTAAAAGAAGGTGAGTCAGCAGGTTGAGTAAAGACACCTCAAGGCAGTAATTAATTACTCAATAACTAAAATAAATATCTATCTATATTTTTATTTTATATTATATATCTAAGTCTATATATAACTATGACACCACACAGTACACCACAAACACTCTCTCAACCACAAGAGGAGATTTAGGATAAAGACTTATGTAGACGTGTAAAGTGTGAACAGGTATGTACTGTGTCTGAACACCTATCCACATTCACCCTGTCTGGATCTTTATTTTCCCGACAATAATGTCCCCAACAGCAATATAATGTAGCCCAAATATATAATGCACTATCACTATATATCCCTTGGACCTGCTCACATTTAGTCACTATATATATATCTCCCGGACGAGCCACCATTAATGTCGTTTGTCGTCTCTGAGGGACAGTAGAATCAACAAGCGCACTTCAATTTCCCTTTTTCCACTGTTGGGTCTATTGTCAGACTTTTGTCTACATACCCCCGTTCCAATCTTCTATTCACTCTCTCTCTCTCTCTCTCTCTCTCTCTCTCTCTCTCTCTCTCTCTCTCTCTCTTCTCACAATGCCATATCCCTCTCCACTTTCCTTCAGAACATACCCACACGACATTGTCCTCCACTAAATACTATCATTATTTATTGAATAAACCAAAAGTGTCATGTGTGTATGAGTGTAAGTAAAGACGTTGTTGTTGTGTTCTATCCTGTAGGTGAGATAAGAATGTCACTCTCAGATCCACATCATAGTTGTCATCACTCAACGGCACATATAGTCACCACAGCACAGAATTTGGGTACGCTCACCCGGTATACTGTCTCTTGATGAATGATGTTGATGATGTCTTCATAATATCCTTGACAATTTTAGAATTACACAGTTTGTCACCACAGAGTTTTTGTATTATATATTGTCTCTCCTTGTGGAATATCTGATAACATGAACGATATGATATTTCTAGTAATGTTTATACCTCCGATATCATTGCGTTAGTTATGGTCTCTTATGGATGCATAATTACCAAGACTTTTAAAAAATTACTGATTCACAGTGTTTCTTATTCATTACTGTTCTGTTTATCTGATAATAAGTTCTGGTCTTACGGCTTCTTCATTTAAAAAAAAAACAGTTCAGTTGCACCATAGTGAGCTTTCGATCTATGTTTAGCTGCACTTTATTCTGCTGTAAGTTTCTTAACCATAATGTCTGATAGGTATCCGTTAATGCTAGAACTTGCTGACCTGTATGACTGACATCCGACTTCAATCTGGCCGATTTTTATTACTTTACCAGATTAGAGCCCCTTCCTTCTTTTCAGGAGTGTTGTTATTACTTTGTACATGGGAACCTGTCGAAAAGACAATATCAGGTGCTATCAACCTAACTCAAACTCATTAGCAGTGAGAGTAGGCTTATGGCCGTTATCAGATATATATATATATATATATATATATATATATATATATATATATATATATATATTCTGAGAAATGACCTCTGACATAAGACATAGGAGTATACACATAACTTAAGACTAGGTAAAGAAGGGAATGTCGTAAAAGAGCTCAGAAATCCCAGTAACCATCTATACTAGAATCACTATGTTACTTCTCAGCTAAATTCGGCCGACGCCCATTATTACGGTTTCACACTCAAATACACTATTTTATATTTATACTCTACACCACCACTACCTTATAATTATCATTGGCTGAATTGGGAGTACTAATTGCACAATAAATACAAAACGTTCATCAGTATTATCCGACTTGAAACGTTGTAACTCCCTTTTCATAATCCCTTAAGAATAAACCACCACTTCTCGTGGAAACCAAATATCACACTAAATTCCACTAGAATATCCAGCCTATTAATACTCTGTCTCTGTACGACGATATGGGCTTATTCCACCAGTTTCCCCCCTTCCTCCACATCAGTTTTTTTATCTATACAACAACAGCCGAAATTCTCTTTTGATGCCCCGTCCTGTCGTGACATCAATGATTCTCCATTCGTCTCCTCCGATCACCCATCGTCGCCTTCGTTACTACAAACGACTGTGAAACGCCGTGATCGTGAATCTCCGTTTTCCCACTTCAAAGGTTGTTGAAAATACGATATAGCGATCCACCGGTGTTCAAAGTTTTTGAAATCGCTGTTTTTCCGTCGTCCGTAGACTCCGGTCTCATCTTCACTCGTTCCTATCGTTCAATCAACGCTCTCTCAACAAGCAAAATGCCGCGGCTTAAGATGCCGTACGTTGTTCTAGTAACATATTGGATCGTTGATCTCTAGTGTCGTGACATAGGCCCCCTCTTAAGAGAGTTGACCGCGTCGACTCTTACTCCCTAGAGGTTCGATCCAGATGTTCTCCCTCCACCTATTCCTCTTCCTCAGGATCTGGGTGTCTAGATAGGAAATCAGCTCCTACATTCTCCCTTCCCGGAATATACTCCACTGTGAAGTTGTATGGCTGCAGCAGCAACGACCATCGCATCAACCTGGCGTTGAGCTTCTGAGAGGTAGCTAGGAACATCAAGGGTTGATGATCTGACTGGACCCGAAACTTCACTCCATACAAATATGGCTGAAATTTTTGCACGGCCCATACGAGTGACAAGCATTCTCTCTCGGCTGTAGAATAATTCTTTTCCGCCGGGAGAAGTTTCTTACTGGCGTACGCCACTGGTTTCAAAACCGAAGCGTCATCTCTCCCTTCCTGTAACAAGGCTGCCCCAATTCCAATTCTTAGCACAAAGGGCTTGGAAAGGTCTGGGAGTTGTAGAACTGGCTTGTTCACCAACGCCCCCTTTAATTGACTGTAGGCACCCTCGCATTCTGGCGTCCATACAATTGTATCTGGGAGTCCCTTTTTTAAGGTTTCCGTTAATGGATTTCCCAGTTCGGTAAAATGCGGGATGAACTTCTGATAAAGTCCGCACAACGATAGGAAAGATCTCACATCTTTCTTCGTTTTTGGCCTCGGAGCTCGTCTGACTTTTTCTAGGTTCTTCTCCTCCAGGACAATTTTTCCCGGAGTGATAGTATGACCTAGAAATTCAAGAGTTTGGTAACCAATCATGCACTTGGTTGGGCGCGCGGTAAGCCCTGCTTCCCGGAGCCTCTTGAAAACTCTCTCAAAAGACCATAAATGATCATCCAAGCTGTCACTGGCAATCAGTATATCATCCATGAACGATATAATGGATGGATCACGTAGAGCAGGGGTGGGCAAACTACGGCCCGCGGGCCGCATGCGGCCCGCCAAGTGATATTATGCGGCCTGCGAAGGCATTTAGAAATAAAAAATTTTAATTCGTTTTTAAGTTATTTTGTTGAATTTTACAAAATTTCATGTACCGTTATGATGAGTGTCAATAACAAACGTAATATTGAAGATGAATACCGTATTTGTAATGACGAATGGACAACTAAGTACTGTTTTATAAAAGTTGGTAGCAAATCAGTTTGCTTGTTGTGTCGTGAGTCAGTGGCTGTCTTCATGAAGTACAATTGAAAAAGACATTTCAAACAAAATATTCCGATTTTGGATACAATTTAACGACCGAAGAGAAGGAAAGGAAATGCCTTGAGTTGGTGAAAAATTTGGAGAAACAGCAAACTGCTTTCACTAAACAGTCTTCAATTCAAGATGCTGCAACTGAAGCTAGTCTTGTGCTGTCACACAGAATTGTAAAACAGAACAAGCCATTTTCTGATAGCGAGTTCATCAAGGAATGTTTGCTAGATGCAGCAAACATGTGTCCAGAACAAAAAAACCAGATTTGACAACATTACTTTATCAAGGAGAAATGTGGTCAGACGTGTTGACAAGATCAGTGACAATTTGATGCATAAACTTCAAGATGCAAGTAAACAACCTTTGTGGTACTCTCTTGCATTGGATGAGAGTACCGATGTACATGCTACTGCCCAATTATTGACATTTATACGTGGAATAAACACTTCTTTCAAACTCACTGAAGAGTTACTGAGTGTTGAGTCACTCAGAGACACAACCACAGGCCATGACATATTCAATGCTGTTACTAACTGTATTGAAAGAACTGGGTTGGTTTGGTACAAGATGGCAAGTGTTACAACTGACGGAGATCGTGCTTTGACTGGAAAAATGTAGGTCTGGTAAAGTTGATAAGTGATAAGATTAAAGCAGTATATCCAGATCACACATTATTACCACTTCACTGTGTGATCCATCAATAAAGTCTGTGTAAAACTGTTTTGAATATCAAGCATGTTATTGACCCAGTTGTCAGTGTCATCAACCTCATCAGATCAAGAGGACTTAATCACTGACAGTTCAAGTCATTACTTGACGATTTGGAAACTGAACAGTCCGATGACCTGAACCACACCAATATTCGATTGCTGAGTCTCGGCAAGGTGTTGAGGCGAGTGTGGGAACTCAGAGAAGAAATAGCGATGTTCCTAGAGATGAAGGGCATTGCATGTGACTTTAATACTAACATTGTCAATAAAGAGTGGCAGTTAGACTTTATGTTTGCCATTGAAATTATGGAAAAGTTAAATGAACTGAATGTCAAACTTTAGGGCAATGGTGTGTTTGCACATGAATTGTATGTATATGTAAAATCATTTTTGGCAAAACTCTCACTGTTCTCCAGACAAGCAAGTGAAAAAAGATTTTGTCACTTCCTTTTGCTGAAACAAGAAACCATTTCTGGTGAAATAACTGAAAAATACAAAGCACAATTAGATGCACTGATTGAAGAATTTGGATGGAGATTCCAAGATTTCAAGAAATTAGAGCCATAGTTCAATATTCTCATTTCACATATTAGTGCAGAAGCTGATGCAGCCACAGAGGACATACAGTTGGTGCTGCTTGACTTACAAGCAGATCATGACCTGAAAGAGAAATTCAAGACAGATGGTTTGCTGGATTTCTATGGATATTTATCACAAGAATCATTTCCCAACGTGAAAAACTTTGCAGCTAAACTTTTATCATTATTTGGATCAACATACATTTGCGAACAAGCATTCTCTTGCTTGAAGAGTAACAAATCTAAGAATAGGTCTTTATTGTCTGACTGCAACTTGCAGGCTGTCATGCGAATTTCAACAAGTAAACTTGCTCCAGATTTCAAGAATATTGTCAAAAATTGCAAGCAGTTACATACATCTCATTAGAAATCAACAACTGTAGTGATAATGTAGTCGCTGTGTGTCTAAATTAAAGCCATTGATAGATAATAAATAATATTTGTTATAATAACACGTTGTAAAATCGTGTTAACAAATTAGTAAAAGTTTTTCTCCATATTGTCAAATATAATGTTTAAGTGTATAAGTAAAATAAAATTGCAATAATTAGTTATTTATACTGCTTAATAACCTATAATTAATTAATAATTACTTATTGTGATAGGTTGCTGTAAACAAAATGGATATATATATATATATATATAAAGTCGCTTAAAAGTCGACAGGGTCGACTTCATTGCACTGGGTTTTATCCCATATGGCTCGGTCTCTTCCACAGCACGGAAAGCGTCGCACAAAGCACGAACTCCGTAGCTTTTAGCGACGACCCATAGGAGTCTTTGAAACATTTAACTCGTAAACCGAAGGACGCTGTCCGGAATCGAACCCACAACCTTCGGAGCACGAGTCAAATGGCTTGACCACTTCGCCACAGAGACTCCTATATATATATATATATATATATATATATATATATATATATATATATATATATATATATATATATATATGCGGCCCGCCAATAGCTTTACATTTGCCAGTGCGGCCCACCGCACGAAAAGTTTGCCCACCCCTGACGTAGAGGATCTAACAGAGCTCTCATCATGCGAGTAAACACACTAGGTGCATTGCTGAGTCCAAAAGGCATGACGTTGAGCTCATAATGTCCACTGGGTGTACTGAAAGCTAGCAGAGGTCGAACTTCCGGTTTGACCGGAATCTGATAATAACCCCTACTCAGATCCACTTTAGAGAAGTACTTAGCCTTATGGAGCCTGACGAATACCTGGGTTGGATTCGGCAAAGGTTCCACCTGAAACTGGGTATGACTATCCAAGAGTCTATAGTCAATACACAACCTGTGTTCTCCACTCGGTTTGCGTAACAACACCACTCCGGCATTATATGGGGATGTGGATGGCGCAAACACATCATCCTCCAACAGTTTCTGTATCTCCTCCTCCAAAGCCTTCTCTTTAGAAAATGGCACTGGGTAGACTTTTTGGCGGACCGGCTCTTGCGTGGTTAAGGTCATCTCGAACTCGACCATCTCCGTCCGTCCTGGTTTATCCGTCAGGGTGTGCTTATGGGATTTGAGAACCTGGGCAATCTTTTCCCTCTCCTGGAGAGTCAGATGAGGGTTCACCTGGACTTCCCGATAAGTTTCCTGGTGCACTAGAGGATACTCCCTGCCCTCGTCTGGTCCGGTTTCAGTCTCCACTGCTACCGCCATTGCCATGAGATGGGCTGCTCCTTCACCGGTTCTCTCTTCATATTTCCTCAAGAGATTAATATGGAAAATCTTCGACTTTCCCCGGATCCGGATTTGATAGTTGGTTCTGGATACCATCCTTTCCACGGGAAATGGTCCCTGCCATCCTATCTCCAGTTTGTTGGTTCCCGTTGGGAGTAGCAACAAGACTTTGTCCCCCACCTCAAGAGCTCTGTCTCTAGACCTACGGTTGTAGTACTCCGCATGTCTCTTTCTGGCTTTTCTCAAGTTGCGAGTCGCCAGAGCCCATCCCGTGTGAAGTTTTTCCTTCAGTTCCTCCACGTATTTGCACGAGGAGATCACTTCTTCTGACGTCCCTTCCTCCGTCCAACTCCTCAGCAAAGCTTCTAATGGTCCCTTGATTGGTCGACCAAACAGTAGAGTAGCTGGCGGTACTCCTGTTGAGCCATGTGGCACTTCCCTATAGGCAAAAAGGGCTGCCGGGATGTATTCATCCCACCTATCAGGTTTTTCCTGGGCTAGTTTCCTGAGCATAGTCATCAACGTGCCGTTGAAACGCTCTACTTGTCCATTAGCTTGAGGGTGGTAAGGACTGGTATGTATATGGTGGGAGTGGAACACTCTAAAAACCTCCTCCATGAGTTTCCCACAAAACTGGGACCCATTATCCGTCAGAATCTGATTAGGGAAGCCTAATCTTGTAAAAACCTCCATCAATGCATCAGCCATTCGTTTCGAGTCAATGGTTGGCAATGGTATGGCTTCACTCCACATTGAACAGCAATCCACCATTGTGAGGATGTACATATTCCTCTTCTTAGTCCTTGGAAGAGGACCCACTGTGTCAATGGCTACCCTCTCGAAAGGTGAATTCATGATGGGCATCTCACCCAAGACCACCGGCGCTGTCCAGTGTTTCGGTGCCACCCTCTGACACTCAGGGCATGATTTCACATACCGACGTACATCTCCAGTCATTCCTGGCCAATAATAATGGCAGGAAATCCGCTGCATGGTGGCGGCCATACCCATGTGTCCGCTGAACGAAATGGTATGCCCCATCTGAAGAATTTGGGAACGGTATGCCTTCGGGACTACCAATTGACCGTGTACGTTGTCTCCCCTTCCCGCTCTCCGATAGAGCAGCCGATTCTTCATGTAGTATTGTCCTCGTTTGGGTGGAACAGTACTTTTCTGCAGCTTCCTATAGCAAGGACGTAAAGTATCATCCTCACTCTGGGCAGTTCGCAACCCCCTGGCATTGGGTTTGAGACCATTGTCTCTGCCTGATCCTTTTCCTTCTGAGAGCGTGTCTGCATAGCTCCCATGTGGATTGGTTCCTTGGGCATTCCCAAAAAGACATATCGACAACCGAGGATGACTGGAAATATGGGATCAGTCAATACTGCGGCCTTAATGGTGCCTGTGACATATCTTGACCGAATCTCCACTTTAGCAATAGGTAACTTCATGGCTACAGCACTCTTTGTTGCAGACTGTATCTCCATGGTCTCCCCTGTGAGTTGTTATGGGTATACCAGATCAGCAGAAATCACAGCTTCCCCGTCCAGTCCAGTATCGTATAAACACTGGACTTGTTGGCTATTCACCTCAATCAACTCTACCACCGGTGGTCTCCCTTGGTCCGGAGTATCTTCCACCTCCTCGACATTTTCCATGGAGTCCTCTTTAGGTTCCCCGAGGCATGTTGTGAAGTGTGAGTCAGGTGACTGGAATCTGCAGTCTTTTTGTATTATGAGTTTTCGACCGGCAGTGTTTGCCCCATTTTCCTGTCCAAGGTTTTTCCCTTCCTGACTTCGGTGCGCTCTCTGGGTTCCGATTTTCTTCGCCGAACTTAGCCTTGTCGGTGACAACCTCCTTAGGAGTCACTTGGCATGCCGCGAAGTGAGAGCTTTTTGGTTTCGATCTGCAGTCTTTTGTGTTGTGAGAGGGTGATTTGCAGAACGAACACCACTTCTCAGACCACGGTCGTGTGGGTTGAGAATTCGAGGTGCTCTTGTTTCCTTCCTTCATCTTCTCCGAACTCTCCGTTGAAGTCTTCACATAAGGTTCCCCTTTCTTGTATTCCGCGTTCTTAGATTTTTTTCGGTCGTGTTTCTCCTGGCCTTTGGTAGTTTGTGTACTTGGTTCCGCCACCTCCCCATGCACCTCCACGAATCTCTCCGCCAGCTTATTCACGACCTCCAGTCGTTCATCCCCTTGTTCTCCCAAGAAGGTTCTGAGAGGTTTCGACATTTGCTTGCGCATCTGGTCGACTACCATCATCTCTTCCAGACTCTCATAGTCCCTCTTGAACTCTGCCAAATCCATCCATTTTTGTAGGTATGATTTCAGCCTTAAACTGTAGGCGGCGAATAGCTCTCCCGGCTCTCTTTTTGCTGATCGAAACTTCTTCCGATACGTTTGTGAGGTGACCTCATAGTGTTTCATCAAAGCGGCTTTTAATTCTTCATAGTTGTTTTCGTGTCCTGGCGGTAGGCGTGAGTAAACCTCGTAACCGGAACCTCTTAATCCCTGGGATACTTTAAGATTCCATTTGCTTCGATCCAGCCCCATAGCGACTGACATGGCCTCGAACCTATTCAAAAACTGTTATATCTTCGCTTTACTTTCATCAAAGACAGCTAAGGGAAACTTCATGGCATGGTAACCATGTCCACTCATGTTGGGTGAACCATGGGAAATGGATCCTCCTTCTGCCCCGTCATTTTCTCCCTTAGTTTGTGTCTTGAGCTCCAGTTCTCGCATGCGGTATTCATGTTCCATTTCCAGTCTCTTGGCGGTCTGTTCTATTTCCAGTCTCTTGGCCTCCTGTTCCATTTCCAGTCTCTTGGCGGTCTGTTTAGCTTCCATTCGTTTGGTCTCCACCTCTATTCTTCTCAATTCCAACTCGGCCTTTCGATCTTCCCTTTCTGCTTGGCGAAGTTCCCTCTCCCTTTCCTTGACGCAATCGGTTAGTGCCGAACCGGACAACCCAATTTCTTCTCATTTTGCCCTTAGTTCTGCCGTATTTAGATTAGGAGTGGCCATAGTAAAAGAAGGTGAGTCAGCAGGTTGAGTAAAGACACCTCAAGGCAGTAATTAATTACTCAATAACTAAAATAAATATCTATCTATATTTTTATTTTATATTATATATCTAAGTCTATATATAACTATGACACCACACAGTACACCACAAACACTCTCTCAACCACAAGAGGAGATTTAGGATAAAGACTTATGTAGACGTGTAAAGTGTGAACAGGTATGTACTGTGTCTGAACACCTATCCACATTCACCCTGTCTGGATCTTTATTTTCCCGACAATAATGTCCCCAACAGCAATATAATGTAGCCCAAATATATAATGCACTATCACTATATATCCCTTGGACCTGCTCACATTTAGTCACTATATATATCTCTCCCGGACGAGCCACCATTAATGTCGTTTGTCGTCTCTGGGGGGACAGTAGAATCAACAAGCGCACTTCAATTTCCCTTTTTCCACTGTTGGGTCTATTGTCAGACTTTTGTCTACATACCCCCGTTCCAATCTTCTATTCACTCTCTCTCTCTCTCTCTCTCTCTCTCTCTCTCTCTCTCTCTCTCTCTCTCTCTTCTCACAATGCCATATCCCTCTCCACTTTCCTTCAGAACATACCCACACGACATTGTCCTCCACTAAATACTATCATTATTTATTGAATAAACCAAAAGTGTCATGTATGTATGGAGTGTAAGTAAAGACGTTGTTGTTGTGTTCTATCCTGTAGGTGAGATAAGAATGTCACTCTCAGATCCACATCATAGTTGTCATCACTCAACGGCACATATAGTCACCACAGCACAGAATTTGGGTACGCTCACCCGGTATACTGTCTCTTGATGAATGATGTTGATGATGTCTTCACAATATCCTTGACAATTTTAGAATTACACAGTTTGTCACCACAGAGTTTTTGTATTATATATTGTCTCTCCTTGTGGAATATCTGATAACATGAACGATATGATATTTCTAGTAATGTTTATACCTCCGATATCATTGCGTGAGTTATGGTCTCTTATGGATGCATAATTACCAAGACTGTCTTTTAAAAAAATTACTGATTCACAGTGTTTCTTATTCATTACTGTTCTGTTTATCTGATAATAAGTTCTGGTCTTACGGCTTCTTCATTTAAAAAAAAAACAGTTCAGTTGCACCATAGTGAGCTTTCGATCTATGTTTAGCTGCACTTTATTCTGCTGTAAATTTCTTAACCAGAATGTCTTATATGTATCCGTTAATGCTAGAACTTGCTGACCTGTATGACTGACATCCGACTTCAATCTGGCCGATTTTTATTACTTTGCCAGATTAGAGCCCCTTCCTTCTTTTCAGGAGTGTTGTTATTACTTTGTACATGGGAACCTGTCGAAAAGACAATATCAGGTGCTATCAACCTAACTCAAACTCATTAGCAGTGAGAGTATGCTTATGGCCGTTATCAGATATATATATATATATATATATATATATATATATATATATATATATATATATATATATATATATTTTCTGACAAATGACCTCTGACATAAGACATAGGAGTATACACATAACTTAAGACTAGGTAAAGAAGGGAATGTCATAAAAGAGCTCAGAAATCCCAGTAACCATCTATACTAGAATCACTATGTTACTTCTCAGCTAAATTCGGCCGACGCCCATTATTACGGTTTCACACTCAAATACACTATTTTATATTTATACTCTACACCACCACTACCTTATAATTATCCTTGGCTGAATTGGGAGTACTAATTGCACAATAAATACAAAACGTTCATCAGTATTATCCGACTTGAAACGTTGTAACTCCCTTTTCATAATCCCTTAAGAATAAACCACCACTTCTCGTGGAAACCAAATATCACACTAAATTCCACTAGAATATCCAGCCTATTAATACTCTGTCTCTGTACGACGATATGGGCTTATTCCACCAGTTTCCCCCTTTCCTCCACATCAGTTTTTTGATCTATACAACAATAGCCGAAATTCTCTTTTGATGCCCCGTCCTGTCGTGACATCAATGATTCTCCATTCGTCTCCTCCGATCACCCATCGTCGCCTTCGTTACTACAAACGACTGTGAAACGCCGAGATCGTGAATCTCCGTTTTCCCACTTCAAAGGTTGTTGAAAATACGATATAGCGATCCACCGGTGTTCAAAGGTTTTGAAATCGCTGTTTTTCCGTCGTCCGTAGACTCCGGTCTCATCTTCACTCGTTCCTATCGTTCAATCAACGCTCTCTCAACAAGCAAAATGCCGCGGCTTAAGATGCCGTACGTTGTTCTAGTAACATATTGGATCGTTGATCTCTAGTGTCGTGACACCTCTCTTCATTACCAGTTTATCTAGAACCTCTGTATTTAATTGTATCTGTTTCCATGAAATATGACATATTCTTCTGTATATCCACATCTCCAGGGCATGCATTCGACTTTCTAGTTGCTTGTTCGATGTCCAGGCTTCCGTGCCATACAAGAGTATTGAATAAATATAACATTGTACACCAATCACGTGAAGTTTCTCCTTCTTCATCTTCGTTCTCTGGATGCTTCACAGATCATGGCGCAGTGTTAGAGACACCCAGGGACACGAGGTATCCCCCCCTTTTTGAACCACCGTATCTACTAACTTGTTCCTCATCAAGTACGTCGTGATTCGGCTAGCCATGACTGAGAAGAATATGTTCCCCTCGACGTTCAGGAGAGAGATCAGCCTGAATTGGGCAATACTGGCTGAGTTTTGCTCTTTGGTAATGTAGATTCCATTGGCTTTCTTCTACTCCGTGCTAACGTGCTTGTGAGTCCGCGCGTATCTCAGTATCCGGTGTAGTTTTTTAACGATATTCGGGCACCTCTTTTAGACTGTGTAAGGCACACCGTTGGGTCCCGGTGCCGACTTTCCACGTGCAACCACTGCAACCACCTCTGAGGCTTAACATTGAAATCCACAGCTGGTTTCTCCAGTCATTTGAGCCCTTCAATCTCTCCGTGGGGGACGTCCCGTTGGGCATCGGAATACGTCGTCACGAGGTGGTTCTCATGCTCCTCTTTGCTGATATTGAAAATGCCGGATCGCGCCGTTCGAACAAGTCCCGTGCAAACTTGTATGATTCCAGGAAGAATCTCTCACGTTCCTTCCGTGTTTTCCGTCTGTTCCTGCAGAACCGTTCCGCTCGGGATTCTTAATGCTCCCCCCCCCCCCGTTTTCGAAGGCTCCAAGGGGCATCTATCTGTACTCTGAGTTGACGTGACAGCCCGGCCTGCTGTAGGCCCCACCATTTCACCGATGGAGCCAATTCCACCACTGCGCTGCAGCAGTGCCAGTCTTTCCAGGGCGTCACTCTGTCTTTCCAGTGTCCATCCCACTATCCGGATAATCTGATGGACTTGCCATAAGTTAGTCGTAAAAACTCCGCCAGCGGAGCAAACAGGCAGGGGACTTCTGATCGTCAGAAGCTAACCCCCTTCCCCAAGTGTTTCAGCCCATTATACCCTTAGCACTCTCTAGGGGCGGGCCAGTCAGGGTCATGGCTGTAAGCTGATGACCTGGTTCTTTGGAGCACAAATTATCACGCATCAGTGTCCACCAGATCGCTACAAAGAGCTATAGAAGCACTTGTTGCTTGGGCAAATAGATGATGTGTCAGCATAAACACTGACAAGTGCGGCACCACTCTATTTACCCTCTCATCAAAACAAAAGGCAGGGATCATCCAAATAACTGGAATACCTTTAAGAAAAGATAAAGAACCAACATACCTTGGAATAACATTTGATGACAGGATGACATGGAGAAAGCATATCAACAAAGCAGTAGCAAAAGCCAGAAGGTAAATAGCCATCCTGAGAAAACTAAGTGGAACCACATAGGAAGCCAGTGGGAAAATACTTAACAAATTTTATCAACAGAGCATATGACCAAACCTGGAATGCTGGTCAACTGCGTGGTGTTCAGCATAAAAAACCACACTACAAGAGCTGGACAAGGTGCAAAATCAAGCACTTAGAGTCACCATAGGAGGTATGAGATCAACCCCTATAGTGGAGATGGAGAAGACCGGGAGGACTGACGCAGAATAAACTTGTTAGTTCGATCAATGACAGACTAGACCCGACCTTCTGCAAAAACAGCAACCCTTTGATGTTGTAGGGAATGAGATCAAAGTGAGTCACGTCGCGATGTCTGCACACGGTCGACAATTTGTTGACAGGTTGTTGTTCGAGAGACGTGCACTGGCGTCATCTGTCTGCAGGGCGGGAATCGGCCGTTGAAAGTGATAGACAGAATGTCTGCCGGAGGTCGGAAGGATTTTGTGATATGGGGGAAAGGTCTCTGGCTCACAGACAGCCAGGATCTTTGTTGTATGAGACAAAGAATTTCCCAGATGAAAGTGAACTTGACAGCGAATTGACTCCGGTTAGTCTAGAAACAGGAGGACAAAGCCAGATTCTGGACTGATTGGCGTCTGGACTTTTTGGTGACGTCACTCAAGAACCCATATAAAACCCAGTTGCGGTAAACAGGTGGAGGGAGTCGAGAAAAACATTCTGAAGTGTTAGGATCGGTGCATTATTCCGAGTTGTGTTACATGAGAGAGATTATGATGTCTAAGTGGTGATAGTTATCCGCGGACATAGATCCAGTCTGATTGCATAGTTTCTCGAGTAGCAACTGAAACAGGCATATGGTAGGCTATTTATAATATCTAATTTAAGAGTATGATTAGGAATAGAGTACAGTGCTGTGCGGTGATATAATGTATTATAGGTGCAGTGATATAATGTATTATGATTAGTGATAGAATGTTCTATTAGTGCGGTACTAGAAAGTATCATAGGAGCGTCGGCACTGGTATCCTATTGTGTGGCTTCAACTAGCTTGTGTGATATATCATTTTACTCAGGGAGTTGAGGACAATGTAGTGGAATAATAATTAGAGAGATTAAAGATGGTTGAGAGGGGGAAGAGGTATGTGAAATGGTAGGATCTTCCAGTAGGGCATCTGCTGGGTTTCTACCCGTTCCTTTATTCTTTCCTGGTGTTGCTATGTCTCAGATCATATGATTGAGTTATTTGGCCGTATGACAGAGATCGGATCTCTGTTATAGATCTGAGTGCTGTTATTGGCCTACACTTACCTAATTCCGGCCAGGACTGAGTTGCCCTCACCATAGTATTCTCTATTCTACAGGTTCCATTTACAGGTCCACGTATGTGTGCTCTGATTTTCAACAGTGAAGCTAACACAATTTTAGAAGATGATGGCTCAGAATTTGAAGACAGAAGTTGCTGAGAGGCCGCTACATTGGGCTTATACCCAAGTTGGTTTGCGGGAACCTGGCTTCTGTTGAGCAGGACATGCTGATGAGATTATGATTAGCAAGTGATAGTGGTATCATTGGACAGTCAGATCATTGTAGAGATACACTATTGATACCAGGAACATTCACACCAAAGTTATACTGATACAGAGAACATTTAGACTGTGGTGTTAATATGGGGAATCTTTACAACCAGTGACACCAGATCCATTGAGATTTCCCCAATAACAGTGACAATAGGGTTAGAATTTTCTGATTAACAATGAGTTAAATAACCGAGGAAATTCATAGTGTGAATCAGATTGAAGACTCTCATTGGACAGTATTTGTCATGGGTGTCCAAGCATCCTAGTGGTTCAAGAGACAACGGAGGAAGTCTTCACGTGACCGGAGGAGCATCACCTGGGTGAGGCTACCTGTATGGGATACATGGTGCTGGTGTGTTTTCAGCACAGGGATGAGAATGACTATACTCCTGAACACTGATCTGAGTCTATAGACACTTTAGAGTACACGTCACACATTCTACACCTTATACACACACACACATCCACTTCTCCTACATATACTCTTTGCTGTAATAAATTTCTTGTTTTTATTTGTTGAGGCTAGAGTTGTCAAGTATGTTATGTTGGGGAAGAATGAGAGGGGGCATGATCCAGGGGTGAGTAAGAGTGAGAAGAAGGTGTCTTCAGATTGAAGGAGTGTGTGGGCGGAGTCTGCTGGATATCTCCAGGATAGAGATATTGGAGTAAAAATAATGTGGGTGTTGATTCCCTTCACTCCAGGGACGACACTAAAGTGGTAAAGAAGAACAAGTAACTACTACGACATTCATTCTTTACACACACGACAAGGACACTGAGAGAACGCAGAGATACGAAAACGCTAATACAAACAAAAAAGTTCCTCAGCATGCCAGGCCACCCTATGAAGAACAGATTTGATAACTTAGCTATGGGGCGGTTGAAAAGAAGCAGTTTTATCCACTAGGCCAAACAACTCTGCAGAGAAACCACCGATCTACCCACAGTTGGCATTCCCCTGAAAACTATTCCAGAACGAACTGCGTGGAAAGAGGTACGTAGATTATCACTACAAGTCCAGACAAAAGTGAGAGGGATATTTGACAAGGAAGAACAGTGCAGCCACTCTCAGCTTCCATGGTGAAGAATACCCATCGGACCTCTGGATCCAAGTCTACACAGATGGATCAGCACAAAATGCTGTTCGAAATGGAGGAGAGGGAGTGTACATAGAATATCCAAATAATATTAGGAACACAGCTAGAGTACCAACAAGAAAGTACTGCCATAACTTTGATGTTGAAATCGAGGCAATCAAGATAGCAACAGAGAAATTACTAAATACCAGGCATGATACACAACCTGCGGTGCTGTTGACAGATGCAAAATCAGAACTCGAGGTGCTCCTGTCTTTGAAATTGCCAGTACTACTGTCTGAACTTGGCAGCCAGTGTAAGGTCACCATACAGTGGATACCATCTGACCGTGGAGTAGCCAGAAACGAGAGAGCTGGCGATTAGCTAAGAAAGAAGCAAAAGAATTATAACCTGATGTGGCCGTTACATACCATCAAAAGAAAAGAATGATCAAATCAGTCAGAAAGCCACCAAAACTTGCTCAAGATGACTAGCATGTAATGGAAAGACCAGAACAGGTCATTATTCTGCGCCTAAGAACAGGATGCAATAGATTGCGCAACCACATGTATACAAAACTCAGCCATGTGCACTTGTGGACTGGCATCACAGACAGCAGATCACACACTCCAAGACTGCCCAAAATACAACATATCTAGGCAAACCTTCTGGCCCAGAGTGACGACAGTGGAAGATAAACTCTGATAAACAATTGAGTGAACTAAAAAAGACAGTTAAATTCTATAACTTATATAAATATTTCAAGCGAATGGTAGTAGAAGAAGACTAGATTATTTTGATCCCATATGTTATTTGAGTGTGCATGAGAGCTCACATTTTATAATGCAGCTTCAAGCCCGTGAGTTTAAGCATTAACTAGTCATTAACTTGTTTTCTGTTATTAGCTTTTATTCATGCTTTATTGTTTATAAATCTACTAGGTGTAGCTAAATCGTCTTACTAATTTTGTTTTACTGAAAACATTCTTTTCACATTCTACGAGGGGGCATCAAATGAAAAACTTAAATGTTTTTTATTGTGAATATATTGTGACAAGTAATTTTTCAATGTAGTCATCACAGCATTCAATGCAAGTCCTCCAGCGCAGATAAAGTACTTCGATTCCTGTAGAAAAAAAAATATCTTGGTCGTGTGAGATGTACCTCTTTATCGGACTGAAAAGTCTGTCACAGAAGTCACACCATTTTGAAACTTTCTACTCCACTAGACCACGCGGCACACGCTGGGCACGGCCAAATTATCACAACAGAATATTACAACGTCACCCATAGTAGGCTGTAGCTCAAGATTTGCCCGATCGCCGCGACTGACGTCCGTCAATCGATGTGGACCCGAACGATCAGGTCTTCTCACTGTCAAGGCACACCAGGCCGCCTAAATTCCAGCAAGCAATAATAAGTGTGATATTTTTTAATCAAATGCACTAAAAATGTTAACTTCAATTCTTAAAGGGACCGGCAGACCTGAGGCCATTCCAGGCCAACAGGATGCAACGTTATTCCTCCACTTCTGCTAACTCTTGATTTATTCTTCAATTCTATTGCCTTTGATGAATGCATATCATGCAATAACACCCAGAAATGCTGTAGGGAGTATGTTTATCAATGCAATCTTATGAATTTTTCAAAATGCAAGCTTTTACTATCTTTTTGCTGAGAAGACTTTTTATGTGCTTCATCAATACTTCTCTTTTCCCTGCACTTTCGCCTGGAAAACGCTGTAAGTGTCGCGAAATGAGATCAAATCAGCTGGCTTCGTACAAAGAATCTCCATTGTACGGGAGTATGTCATTCGGGGAGTTCCCCTCTTATATTTAACTCGGGAGACGCCGGTTGATTTGCATAAATTAGTAAGTTCTAGAATTTAAAAGGTTCTCGGTTGAAAGGTCAAAACGCACATTAAATTTGTTTCGTGAGTAAACTAGACGTGGTCACTGGTCAGGACAAATACGTGATTCTCACGTAAAGTGAGTAAAATGTGCAACATGACTTTTCCTAGTTGGAGGCACTTGGAGGGTTTACTTCACAACCGGAGCAAGGCATAGGGACATCACTGCGATCTGAGACTCCACCGGGAGCAGAGCTCAAGAACATCAGCTAATATAGTCAAGAATTGTCAAGCTAGAAGCTTGTTAGCCACAAGACAGTAATTTCAGCTGAGTGGTGTTAGTTCATGGTTTTCAGGTAACACCTCTTTACATTCTTTTATTGTGTAATTCAGCGTAACTTTGCGTTTGAAAAACATCTAATTAGTTATGCGAATACGTAATGAGTTGGCGATCGATAAATGACAGCGTGCAGCTGCCACTCGCTCGTGTTCACATTCGTGTGTTTCGCGAATTGTAACAGATTAGTTTACACAATTGATGACTTGTAAGTCCATTATCATGGCAAACTACAGTGTAGATACAAATATATTACAAGTTGTGAGATCTTGTATTTATTGGTGAAGTTACAATTGTGGTAAAGTACTTTGTTCAAGGCAACGAAGTTACAACATGATGATTACGGCATACTTGCGGAAAAGAGACAACATATTTTTGAAAGAAAGAAAGAAAGAATGACAGAAGACAGAATGAGAGAAAGAATAAAAGAAAGAGTGAAAGAGAGGTTGGAACGAGTAAATATATTAGTCAAACATATATCAGCTCATATTTCGCCACATACATACGACAGATGTTCACACACATTTAGGAAATTATCATGCATTAATTGATAACAACAGTTTGTTACGCATTGTCGGCGATACAATAATTTAGAGACATGATTTCAGATAAACCGGAACAGACATCACTTATCGAACACAATATCACCTTGTTACGGATTTTCCCGTTACATTAAAGCGATTCCCGATTCTTGTTCACTATGCATAATAAAAAGTCATATTGGAAATGTCCAAACTTGAGCAGAGTGATATAATTAAGAAACAGTTTTTGAATAACTAAGACACAAACAATAGATTGCATGATTTATTGCCTGGCATATTTCGCTGCATCTCGTCAGGTACATACTGCAGAAATCACACAACTTACGTGAATTAATTAGATAAATCCTTCAAACTGAAATATACACATGTTCGCACAGTAATGTCGATTGTCTACCACGGTAATTTTAAACTGACTAACATGTCTTTCTGCTTGCACAAGGACGGCTTACGAAGGTTGATTATTATAGCTTCAGCAAACTTTAACAATCTACTACTTTGTGTGTTGAACAACACACGCAAGGCACTGTCTCTTTCAACCACGTGACCGCTCTCGAGCACGTCTCCCGACCGATGAAGCCGGACTGTTCCGGTGTGTCGGCCTGCATAGGCTACCATCTTCTGGGTGTAGTATCTTGTCCACCCAATTCGGAATATGTTCCGAAACCCTGCAATGTAACTGTCGCTCAGTTCTGCCTGTGTAGATGGCCTCGCATCTGCATGTAAATTGGTAAATACAATTTGATTTGGCGTACAAAGCTACAGGTTCTTTTACTGCTGGGACTGGGATCGGTGTGTTTCTGTACCTGATGACTAGAGCTGTAGCACAGAATGTTCGCTCGACTGCTGTGGTGAGCCGGTCCCGCAGACGTTGCATTACGTCATCTCCTCGGAAGGTTAGCTGGATGAATACTTTGAGTAGTTACTGTAGTTACTTCTGATTTCGGTTTGGGCTGTTGGCAGTGGCGCTTTATAAATCCCGTGGAGTACTCATCCAGGTTTAAGGCATTCTTCAGAGTTTCAAATTCCTCTGTCAGTGTGTCCTGGGTGCATATCTTCCTAGCACGGTCAAACAGGGTCCGTACTAAGCCCCGTTTGTACTGGACAGGTGCGAAGCTATGAAAATTTAAGTATTGGCCAGTCCATGTTTCTTTGCGGTACACCGATCTTTGAATTGTGCCGTCTGCTCTACGTCTCATTAGGATATCTAGAAACGGCAACGCTTCGTTGTGTTCGTGTTCCATAGATAAAGAGATGTTTATATGTGTCTCGTTCATTGTGGCCTGGAACGACGTTGCTTGTAGCTCGTCTGTGGTGATAATTAGTATATCGCCCACGTAACGACGGTAAAAGGCCAAGTTATTGATTTCTGAGGATCTTTTCTTCTAAGTGTGCCATGAAGATGTCCGCTAAAATAAGTCCAAGTATGGCCACTCCGTCAATTTGGCGATATGACTTGTTTAGAAAGTTGAATTGTATGTTGGCAGTACATAATTTTAATAGCCTCTCTAGAATAGCTGATGGTATGCCTAGTTTTAGTTGTTTGTCTCTAATGTGTTCGCTTATTATATTCACGGTCTCATCTAATGGAACGTTGGTGAATAAAGAGGCAATATCCATGCATGCCATGTGTCACCACAGACGAGCTACAAGCAACGTCCTTCCAGGCCACAATGAACGAGACACATATAAACATCTCTTTATCTATGGAACACGGACACAACGAAGCGTTGCCGTTTCTATATATCCTAATGAGACGTAGATCAGACGGCACAATTCAAAGATCGGTGTACCGCAAAGAAACATGGACTGGCCAATGCTTAAATTTTCAGAGCTTCGCATCTGTCCAGTACAAACGGGGCTTAGTACGGACCCTGTTTGACCGTGCTAGGAAGATATGCACCCAGGACACACTGACAGAGGAATTTGAAACTCTGAAGAATGCCTTAAACCTGAATGGGTACTCCACAGGATTTATAAAGCGCCACTGCCAACAGCCCAAACCAAAATCAGAAGTAACTACAGTCCCTAAACTCAAAGTATTCATCCAGCTAACCTTCCGAGGAGATGACGTAATGCAACGTCTGCGGGATCGGCTCGCCACAGCAGTCGAGCGAACATTCTGTGCTACAGCTCTAGTCATCAGGTACAGAAACACACCGATCCCAGTCCCAGCAGTAAAAGAACCTGTAGCTTTGTACGCCAAATCAAATTGTATTTACCAATTTACATGCAGATGCGAGGCCATCTACATAGGCAGAACTGGGCGACAGTTACATTGCAGGGTTTCGGAACATATTCCGAATTGGGTGGACAAGATACTACACACAGAAGATGGTAGCCTAGGCAGGCCGACATACCGGAATAGTCCGGCTTCATCGGTCGGGAGACATGTGCTCGAGAGCGGTCACGTGGTTGAAAGAGACAGTGCCTTCCGTGTGTTGTTCAACACACAAAGTAGTAGATTGTTAAAGTTTTCTGAAGCTATAATAATCAACCTTCGTAAGCCGTCCTTGTGCAAGCAGAAAGACATGTTAGTCAGTTTAAAATTACCGTGGTAGACAATCGACATTACTGTGCGAACATGTGTATATTTCAGTTTGAAGGATTTATCTAATTAATTCACGTAAGTTGTGTGATTTCTGCACGAGATGCAGCGAAATATGCCAGGCAATAAATCGTGCAATCTATTGTTTGTGTCTTCGTTATTCAAATTCATCACGGGAAAACATTGTTTTGAAACAGTTTTTCCAAAGATCATATTATCTCAGCAATTCTGTTGCGAATTCATGATAGCAGGTAACATCCTATTTCTATTTGATTACATTCTATTTCTATGTGATTACATCCTATTTCTATGTGATTACTATTCTTAAGACATTGTCTTCAATGGAGAACAGTAACATATTCTCTAGTTATCTGTTGGATAGAGAAAATTCTTGGTTCTATCAGATAATAATCTCTTCTTTTGCAAGATTACGAGTTTGACATTTGTCATATTCTAGGAAAAGACAACAACTTTGCAGATATTCTTAGTAGATTGTAGAAGTAGATGTAAATGTCGTAGATATTTTGTTTTTTTATTGTCTTCGTAATTATAGATAAGGTACAGCAGGCCGAATATCGATTTCTCTTTTACACACCCAATTAGAAGATTCACAAAAACAGTTTATATTTGTAATATATTAATTATGTCAGATATATACACATTTCCTGATTTACTTAATTGACAGATTAAATGAAAGTTAATCAGCATTTTCAGGATAAATGTGATGTGAACGATACTAACTATTTGCATTTCGTGGAACCTTAATTTTACACTGGGAATGCGGTGACTGTGAATTTGTTCTTTCCGTGCTCCGAACATATCGATGTCAAACGAGTTGTCGGTTTCAGAGGAACATAACATAACAGAGTGGAGCCATAATGAAATACGATTATTAATTAAGTATAGTTAATGTATGCAATCATTCAATTTGTTCATGCAATCATTCATTTGTTTATGCAATCATTCAGTTGTTTATGCGATCAGTCATTCATTTGTTTATATATGTCACGACGTGATCAGTCATTCATTTGTTTATACATGTCACGACGTGATCATTCTTTCATTTGTTTACGTACGTCATGATGATGAGGCTTATATCATTCATACGAAACATACATTCATTTACATCATGACGCAATTATCATTCACCTGGACATTGTAAATCATGGTACTCATATAGTTACATAATTTTGTAACATTTCATACATTGTCATGCATAAATCACAGAAAGAAAGGAAATATAACGTGAGTATTTTATTACTAACAATCAACCGATACATAAATGTACACGTGAGACATACAATTACGAATAACAGTACAGACATATACAACGAATGAATAAATTACTTATTATTACTTATTATTGTTTATCTATTTCAGATTAAATTAATTAGATAGAATTGGTTAAGATTTTGTTGGTTTCAAATAATCTTGATAGCAGAATTGGTGTAATTTCTGGTACCCCATTTATATATTATAGATTGAAACAATGGCAAAATAATTAACACCAAGTAAACTAGGCCTCACATGTTGCATTATGGATAAGTATCATTATGGATTATGCGTGACATGGTTTATAATGTGGGTTGTGTAGATATATATCGATCACTAAGAACGGATAAGCGTCACAGCCAGTATAAATAAAAGAAAGCTCACAAAAGAAGAATACAATGCGTTGACTACAAAGGCACAAAAACCTCACCACGTAAAGATGACAAGAAATAAGAGTCAACATAGCACAGAAAGACATAGCAGAATAGTCATAGAGTCAAATATTATATACCAAAACTAATACAGAGAGAATGACTCTATTTAATCACATACGTCCCCTCAATCGGGTTTTGTAAATTTGGTTGGGGAAACTTGCCATTTGGCATTTGAGGGACTAGCTATTGATTATAGTATAGTTAGCACAGTTCACCCATAAACTGGTGCTACACGACGTTTACCCAGGGTGTGTAGACAGGAGGGCGTGCCCGACATATAATAATTGTTTTGTTTTGTATGTGATTGATAGGAAGCCAGACCATCAGATTAGCATAGCAGTAGGAATATAGTGTATACATATGACTCATGGACTCTGAACTGCTACTTGTTAGTCTCATTAAACTGGCTACAGTCTAAAATGGGTGAGCCACTTCAAGGGGAGAGGGCATGCTGCCAGGTCGTAGAGCAGAGTCCATGACGCAAAAGAAAGAGGGAGCAAAACTCCCGAACCAAATGTATACATGGATCTAAGCGACTAATGTAGAACGCAGATCACGTCAGTTTTGTTTGTCAATAGATACGGCATTCACATCATTGAGCTTGACTATGGAAGCAATACGTTATGCCGCCTCTGATTCATGAAGCTAATTACTGGCAGAATAACTTTGTTCATAGCTTATATATAGTTGAAAGTATACCCAGAATCATGCCAGCACTGGCTTATATATAAAGATCAAGATTCTTAGGATAGATGCAGAATCTGGAAAGGAGATTGATAATGTTTCACCAGGAGGACATTTCGGTGACATTGGATGGACAGAAGGAATGAAGGACTGAAGTCCGATGGTGATAATTCGCAAGTAGCAAATAAGATCGCATGTTTAATAATATTTTCTAACGATCGTCTAGTCTGACGTTCACAGACCCGATCGAAATTTGAAAATTCATAAATTTGTTGGTTTGATCTTTGCTCAAGAATGGCTAATAAACGTAGCCACATCAACTCGACTGCCAGCCTTCGAGTGAGTCATTTTTATTGAATGTTCCCCCATGCTGTTTGCTGGATCATTTCTGCCACTCTAGACTTTGCTTTGTTCGAGCCTATTGTTATTTACCTTTATGCCAGAAGTCATTGCCATCGACTTCAAGGCCCATAATTTTACCCAAGGACACAATCTCACCAACTACATTGGCACAAAACAGCAGAGCTAGCCTGCCCTTATTGATTTGTGCCCCGGCAGTGCTTTCTCCTCCTGGGTGATAAAGGCCCTCTTTGACATTTTCTTCCAGAAGAGGTCCGTTTCATCGCAATTAAAGACTTGCTGTAGAACGTAGTTGCCATATGACGGCACGCGCCACCAAACATAAAAAAGGGAAAACAGGATTTTTCCCATACGCTAAAGTGGACGACAACAAGAGAAACCAAGGGGAACGTGGAAAACCTCAGAAGACAGCAACGGGAGACGCTGTGAGACCACAACACCAAAGCGGTTGTATTTTCTGAGAGCTCCGTGTAGAAGGGAATAAGATCTGGACGACGCAATGTTTTGCAAAGATCGGCAAGTGAGCAGCGAAAGGAGAGGAATAATGTGTTAACGTAGATTCATTCAATTAAAAGGACCGGGCCAAGAAAACCTTAGACGATTTTAGGAAAAACGACTAAACTATTTTGAATGAAAGACTGGGAAAAGGGAACAGGGAAAACAGGATTTTTCCCATACACTAAAGTGGACGATAACAAGAGAAACCAAGGGGAACGTGGAAAACGTCAGAAGACAGCAACGGGAGACGCTGTGAGACCACGAAACCAAAGCGGTTGTATTTTCTGAAAGCTCCATGGGAATAAGATCTGGACGACGCAATGTTTTGCAAAAATCGGCAAGTGAGCAGCGAAAGGAGACGAATAATGTGTTAACGTAGATTCATTCAATTAAAAGGACCGGGCCAAGAAAACCTTAGACGATTTTAGGAAAAACGACTAAACTATTTTGAATGAAAGACTGGGCGTCAAGGCTAACGGAATAGTGGAATTGGGAGCTGATTCTTAGATAGATAAATAACCCACGTCCCTGTCTTAAAGGGCAGGTTATGTTCTTGAATAGTATCATATTGATTCTGCAGCGCATTAATAAATGCCTTAAAAAACTGCCGTCAGTTATTTTCGTGTCACGTCAATTAAGGTGAGAAGTTTTTCATTGTTAATTTATTTAACGAGCTTTCTTAAAGCGTTGGATTCCTTTTTAAGTATCCAAGGGAAGACGTGCATTAAGGCAACGTGGGGACTTGTGATCGATCAATCATTGTTTGAAGAATTGTAAACAAACATTCCCGCTAGAATGCTCAGTGAATAACAGAAAAATGCACACCAGGATCCTTCATTATGCACGGTGCAGCGCAGATTACAAGAACGCAAAACTCACTAGGTCAGAGGAAATGGAGGACATCGAAACGGGAGTGTGAATTTTTGACAATTTAGAATACAAGTTATTATCGTATATCAATAGTAAGTAAGAAATTAGACACATCATAAATTTATATGGCAAATAACAGTAACACCTTTGATGACTATGAATAAATACATTAACAAATGCACGTTACGAAAGCAACATGAATACGCACAATGATACACCGTTTTGAACATTCGATTCTGCCAGGAAAGCAATTGTGTATGTCTCCGAACATTTTATAGAATTTAAAGCTAGTTGAATAGCATCAACATTTATTATATCCAGTGCAACAGATACAAACAGGTGTGAGAAACGAAAGAAAGTGTGAGAAATATCATATAAATGAACAAATTGAATACATACTCGACATGATTAACATGAAGTCATATAGTAGGCCTTGCGCAAACACGGCATGGAAAACTATCGGCCGTCAAGAGAAGTTAAGTTATTAGCGCCAATCTAGTGTGGATTAAAACGTGAACGATAGATTATAACGGGAAATGACCACATTCATCACAGCATACGACCAAACATAAGCTGAACAATATATATTGACTGCACTTACACACACATTATACTCACCTCTATTGTAAATTAACTTAAAGGAGAAACAGAGGAACAAGATGAAGTACTCAGATAGTATTAATTATTTAGATATTATGAAGCAGCAGATTCTCTAAGAAGGAGCTAGAAGTCGTCATTTACAGTGAGTACGAATAATTTGTTTCCAAAGTATACGTATCTCGGTCTTGACAGCACAAAAGGACGAATCTTGTTTGGATACTAGTACTTCGCCACTCTACTAACAGTACCAGAGGACAGTGGTAGAACATTTATTATTTTGTCATGCCGGATTGTCCGAGAAGCTTACGAACATACGACCGGATACCAATACGTCTTTGAGCCTAATGTCACTCTATACCACAGCGAGCTACACACTGGGACATACACCATGACTATCAGTTACGGACATTGAAGCAGCATTGCATTATATCGATTGGACATTATACTTCACGTGAAACCTCAACGCACACAAAATACGAGTTTTCTAACGGAATGTCGGACTTTGGAATGTCTGACTGATACACTGCACATGTCATCACGGACAAATTATAACACATCAGTCAACTTTATTATGGATCAAACAAACGCACGTTCATCCAGTCATTCCGGGTATCATACGATCAGATACCTACCTTAAACATTCAGCCAAGATTTATCTCATTAAGGCTGCGACAACTCAAGGTTCTACGTTTACACCGCAACCGATCAAGTATTTTCAGAGGTCGGTCACAGGCCACTTGGTCTAGGATGTTAGTGTAAGTTAATTACACTACCGTTTCAAGACGGACAGGAGCAACAATCACTAAACCACTCTTCACTCGTCGTCACTCTACTAGGATATCCTTGATCAATTGTCAGTTACAAGTGAACACGAGAATTTATTATACCACCGAACATGTCAATACCTTTTGGAAGTTGAGTATAAAGGAATTATACGATAGTTCGATCATTTCAATTGACATTCTACCGTGGGATTCATGGTGGATTATCGATACAGTCATTAAGGCCAGTATCAATTGTCGTTGCTGATTGTTATAACATTGATCGTCTATTAATGAGGTGCTGTTTATCAAGTATGACAAAATTCATTATAAATTAACAGCCGTGGGCGGTTGGAAGGGTCTTTCTTAAATATTGAAGGGTACTTTAGTATTTAAGAAAGCGTTTAGTGTTGGCATTCGTCAGGTCAATACGAAGATATTTATATTGATCTCACGGGTGACAGCACATAATCGTTGTCTTGTGTTATAACTGTAGTAGTAAGCGAGGTATAAGTTGTGTAAAATTTCTGGAATAGTATCAGAAGATATGTATCTACGTCACACGTCAGTCATTGTCTGTGGTTGTTAACTGTCTAGTGTTATATATATATATTAGTGTTATATATATATATATATATATATATATATATATATATATATATATATATATATATATTCTTTATATTAAACATATTTTGCATACTAATTTCTGTAGTTTACATATGTAACGTTAGAATAGTGGTAGTCAATAAGAGTGCTGAATTCTTTTGTAGTCGTCAAATATACACTGTTGATTTTGATTAAGTTGATATTTACTCTACATTGATACTACAGCATATACTATCGACTCTGTTCCTTGATCAACATTATTACAGGTTTGTCGATATTCTTGTCTTGCTTCCTACTTCGCTATTTTATTTCAGCTAGATAGCTTATTGCACAGGTAGAATAAGATGTCTACACTTCAAGATTACATGGAGATGGGGGGAAAAGACTGGATTGACCGGCGCGGCACTTAGAGCGTGGGCAAAACAGGAGTTCAGCGATCATTTAATGCAAATAAAAGAAGAGAAACGACTTCAAGCACAAGAAAGACAAGAAAAGGCAGCAGCGGAAAAAGAAGCAAAGCAACTTCAAGCTGCACGTGAACGAGAAGAACGACAAGAGAGACTAGCTCTTGAGAAGGAGCTGAAGTTAAAGGAGATAGCTCTGAAACGTGAGAAGAAAGCGGCTGAAAAAGAGAGGTTAGCAATGGAAAAAGAGATGAAGAAAAAACAAATAGCTGCAGAAGCAGACATGAAGGCAAAACAAATAGCAGCAGAGGCAGAAATAAACGAAAAACAACTCGCATTTGAAAAAGAAAGGCTTGCGACCGAAACACTCTGGAAGGACAAGGAGGTTGAAGGAAGCTTACAGGTCAAGGCATTGGAAATGGAACGTGAAGCAGAAATAGAACGAGAGAAAATACAATCAAAACAAAGTGATCCAGTGAAGAAGTACCAAGGTCTTTTTCGCAACTTTCAACAAGGCGATTCAGTAAGTTCTTGGATTACTAATTCCGAGGTGTTGGTAAAATTCTATAAGGTACCTGAACAAGACGTACCAATTCTATTTCACAGGCATCTTGCGTTGGAGCCTTTAAAGGTAATTGAGTTAATACCTGAGGACTTGCGTACCAACTACAAATATATGCGAGATCGTGTTCTTGCACACTTCAGTTTAGATGAGTCAGGTTTACGTACTAAGTTTAAAACACTTACTCCTAAATCTAACCAAACTTTCCTTGACTTTGTTTCTGAATTATCCTCATGTTTTGATAAATTGATTAAAGCCGCTGATATTGGATCTGATTTCGAGAAAATTCTAGATCTAATAATAAGAGACAGACTGTTGGCGGCAATACCAGAAGCAATGTCTATATTTCTGGTAGAGAATAAATGCAAAGATCTTAAGGAAGTGGAAGCGAGAGGAGAATCATATTATAATGCACATCGGGATATATTCGCAAACTGTGCACAACCAGAACTTGTTATAGGAGCGAGCGCTAGATTCCAGAAAGGCAATGGTAAATTTAGAAAATTTAGCGGTAATAAGAATAGAAATAGTCCATACCAGTGTTCCAATAGAGAGGGAGACAGACCAAGAAAGGGACACCTATCCAGATGTCAATATTGCAAATTGTCACACGGACATTTGGAAATGTGTGACCGACACCCTGGGTATACAGATTATCTGCGTGACATCACGGCGAAGAAAAGAAGTAAGTATGATTCGTACAAGAGAAGCATCAAATGTTTTTCTTGTTGAGCGTACAGACATACAAGTAGGTTTTGTCCGATGAGAAATTCCTGGAAGGAAGCAAGCACTGCATATATTTTTTCTAGTAGTGACTCTGACGATTTAGAGGAGACACATGCAGCTATCATACAACAGTATGATGACAAGACTGACAAGACTACAACGGACATTCCTAATGACGAATTTGTTGAAACAATTCATGAAGCCAATGCCGTAAATATTCAAAATGGCAAACTAAGAGTTCACCAGGCATGGGTGAATGGTGAACCTACTACCTGTATTCGTGATTCAGGGGCTTCAATTGTTGGAGTTGATAAAAGATTGATAAAGACAGAAGACTATACGGGTGAAACAGTTGCCTGCAGAACTTTTGGTGGCACAATCGAAAGATATAAAGTTGCCACGATTACAATACAGTCGCCATACTTCGAAGGCACAAAAAATGCAGCAGTATTGCCTAACCCTTGTGCTGGACTACTAATTGGGAATATACCCAATGCAAATCAGTACACTCATGAAGAGGCAATGCAATGGGAGATTGAACACACGCGAGCGAATGCAGTCACAAGAGCTCAAGATCGAAGAAAAATAGATCAACCTTCTCAGACAGACATTAAAAATATACAGAATAATATCAGACTGACAACTGATTTACCGACTGAACAAAAACAAGATCCGACATTACAAAAGTGTTTTAAAAACGTACAAGAACCGTCTAAACAAGCTAAACGTGGTAATTGGAAATTTTTCTTGGACAAGAATATTTTATCAAGACGGTACAATAGGGGTACAACACATTACATACAAACAGTACTCCCAACGAAATATCGTGAAGAAGCACTGAAACTGGCACATGATTCACCATTTGCGGGTCATATGGGTATTGCCAAAACCACCAACAGATTATTAACACAATTTTATTGGCCTGGTTTTACCAAAGATATTACCACACATGTACATTGTGTCAAATGACCACACAAAAAAGGAAACATCCTAAAGCACACGTTCAGAAAACTGATTTGGCATCACGACCATTTCAGAAAATTGCTGTGGATATTGTGGGTCCACTAAACACAACTGATCGAGGTAATAGATTTATTTTAACCATGATCGATCTTTGTACTCGTTGGCCGGAAGCTATTCCACTTAAGTACATCACAAGTAGATTCATCTTAGATTCATTGTTAATGATTTTCAGTAGAATAGGATTCCCAAGTTGCATACTATCTGATAGAGGTAGTCAATTCATATCAACAGCTACTCAAGAAGCAATGAAAATACCTGGTATCCCACAAGTCTTTAATTCTCCTTGGCACCCAATGACAAATGGGGTCAACGAAAATTATAATGGAGTCCTTAAGCGAACTCTAGCAAAAGTAGCAGCAGATAGACCCAAAGATTGGGATATTTTATTACCAGCTGTACTATTTGCGTACCGTGAGGTACCACAATCCAGTACAGGATTTTCTCCATTTGAGCTGGTATACGGAGCAAATCCGCGTGGTCCATTGTTATTATACAATGATATGCTTACAAATAAGACATATGATTATCCTAAAAGGGAAGCATACGAAATGATTACGCAGTTGAAAGACAAAATCATTACAGCTTGCCAAATCGCAAAATCGGCACTAGAGAAGCTGGAGAAAAGTACAGACAGTACGACAATAGACACGCCAAGACAATAGTCTTGAAAGAAGAAGAAGAGGTCTGGTTATTACTACCTGATCCTCGAGACTGTTTAGTTACTTCATGGCAAGATCCATTTAAATTGATTAAGAAAATCAGTGATGTAGATTATCGGATCGATGTAAATGGAAAACATAAAATCTTTCACATAAATATGCTGAAACCATATATTCCACGCGATAACAACACATCACAGGTGACACAACAAATCCCACATAGAATAGCAGAAGCTTATTGGGTTATTAACAAACAGCAAGAAGACGCTATTAGACAACAGATTCCAACACCGACAGTTAATAGTGATAGTAGTTGGCAATCTATACAAATAAGTCAAGATTTGTCAACCCAAGACAAAGAAAAACTTATTGCAGCAATAAAAGAGTTTAGCACAATATTTTCTGACAGACCAGGACAAACATCGCTTATCAAACATAAGATAAGTTTACTCTCGAATATCCCGGTTAAAGTGAAACCATATCCTATCCCAATACATTATCTAGAGAAAGTTACTACAGAGATTTCAGAATTAGATAAAACGGGGATTATAAGAAAATCTATTTCAAACTACTGTTTTCCAGTAGTAATTGTGAAGAAAAAAGATGGTTCATTACGTCTATGTGTTGATTATAGAAAAGTAAATGCATTGACACTATTAGATGCAGAACCAATGCCAAACATTGATGAATTGATTGAGGGCATGGCAAACTCGAAACTCTTTTCGAAGATTGACCTCACCAAGGATTATTGGCAAATTCCTATGGATGAAGAGTCGATGCATATCACAGCTTTCAGTACGCCATTAGGTATGTATGAATGTGCATATCTTCCATTTGGTCTACAAAATGCACCAAGCACATTTATGCGCATGATGAGAAGATTACTCCATGGAATTTCTAATGTGGCGACCTATATGGATGACATCTGTGTACATACTTCAGATATTGACACACATGTCAAGATTCTCAAACAGGCATTTCAGAGAATACAGCAACACGGGTTGAAAGCTAAACCAAGTAAAATTGAGATAGGTTTTACTGGAATACAATTCCTTGGTCATAGAATTTCTAATGGATTTAGAAAAACAGATCCAATGGTGGTTACTAAAATTCTTAATATCAAACCTCTAACTACAAAAAAGGAATTAAGAAGTATATTAGGTCTGATTAACTACTATCAAAAGTTCATTCCTAACTTTGCTGATACGACAGCAACATTTTCTGAACTATTAAAGAAAGGTCAGCCTACAAAAATAGTTTGGACAGATGATCATGATAGATTATTACAACAGATAAAAACCCTGTTCAGTACCTATCCTATTCTGAAATTGCCTGATATTTCAAAAGACTTCGTATTACAAACAGATGTTAGTTTACATGCTATTTCAGCTGTATTACTTCAATTACTTGAGGAAAGTTGCATCCCATTCTTTACTTCAGTAAAAAGCTATCAGAGACACAGAGGAATTATGCTATTACTGAATTAGAGGCATTGGCATTAATTGAAAGTATTGAGAAATTCTCGAGATATCTACTTGGTAGCAAATTTCTTGTTCTTTCGGATAACAAACCTTTACATATATTCAAATCTGGTCATCCAAAGAACTCTAGAATTCATAGATGGTCTTTACTCTTACAAGATTATGAGTTTGATATCTGTCACATTCCGGGAAAGGATAATAATCTTGCAGATATTCTCAATCGATTATAGTTAAATAGAAAGACAGATCTATGTTATAAGTTATTCAATTATATTTTAATGTATCTGTTCTTTCATAAATTGTTAGGAAATTTAATAAATATATGTTCAGATAGCACCTGATTAAAGAACAATGTTATTTTACTCTATGTTATCAACTATATAATTCATTACTGTTGCGAATATATAGTTTAGTCAAATGGATACATATTTTGTTGATTTTCCATTATTGGCAGAGTCATCGTGAATTGATGAAATGACTCGGACCACCATAAGTAATACCTACACACTCGATGGGTACTTGGATCGTAGTGATCGTACGTCATGTGCAAAACATTGAGGACATTAAGTATTACTTGTGATTGTATAGTGTTATTCACAAAGACAGGTTGGAACTGAACAAGTATTTCGTGATTTTAGAACATGTGAATTTAATGAACTGACATTGAACATTCATAATTTAATTATATGAAAAGATTGCGTAAATTTCAGTAACGGATGTTCAGTGGTTAGTTGTTATATTGAAATAATTAGAGTTATTAAATAGTTAATTACTAATTAGTTAGTAAAAGTAGTTAATTTTGTGATATTAATTGTTACTTAGATAAGTAATGTTGTTATCTTAATTAATATCATATTAGAATGATTTATATTGCTAATCATTAGTTTATTTCATAGTTAATAAATTTAGAATTAGTCAATGTTCCCTAGATATCCACAATATAAGGGATCTCTAAAGTTTCTCAAGGCATGGAGCGTCTACGTCTACCCTACCCACGGACATATTATGGATAAACAAGGAATATATGTATTATACAGGAACAACAGCAACGATCAACGGCAACTGAGATGGATTACTTGGAAACCCCATTATTACCCTCGTCCGAAACTTATGGTATTACCTAGAGTGAGGACATTTGTCTATTAGAACAAGTTAGGGACTAATATATATTAGTTGGACTGATCCCCCCATAGATCAGCCACACGACGTCCAACGTGGGGTTTGGCCAGGTTGGGCGTGCCCGTCATATAACTTTATTTTTTTAGGGTGGGTAAAGGGGAAAACCAGGAGCTATTCAGCTGTTCTTGTAATTGTTGTAGTAAGCATATGATTACAGAGCATATATATATATATATATATATATATATATATATATATATATATATACATACATATATTTAATAGAGGGAAAAAATGATTAATCATTTTTTATCTGGGAGGGGGCATAATGCCATATGACGGCATGCGCCACCAAACATAAAAAGGGAAAACAGGATTTTTCCCATACGGACACACTAAAGTGGAAGACAACAAGAGAAACCACGGGGAACGTGGAAAACGTCAGAAGACAGCAACGGGAGACTCTGTGAGACCACGACACCAAAGCGGTTGTATTTTCTGAGAGCTCCGTGTAGAAGGGAATCAAATCTGGACGATGGCAATGTTTTGCAAAGATCGGCAAGTGAGCAGCGAAAGGAGAGGAATAATGTGTTAACGAAGATTCATTCAATTAAAAGGACCGGGCCAAGAAAACCTTAGACGATTTTAGGAAAAACGACTAAACAATTTTGAATGAAAGACTGGGCGTCAAGGCTAACGGAATAGTGGAATTGGGAGCTGATTCTTAGATAGATAAATAACCCACGTCCCTGTCTTAAAGGGCAGGTTATGTTCTTGAATAGTATCCTATTGATTCTGCAGCGCATTAATAAATGCCTTAAAAAACTGCCGTCAGTTATTTTCGTGTCAAGTCAATCAAGGTGAGAAGTTTTTCATTGTTAATTTATTTAACGAGCTTTCTTAAAGCGTTGGATTCCTTTTTAAGTATCCAAGGGAAGACGTGCATTAAGGCAGTAGTCTTCCTATTTGATGATCTTATCAAATTCCGCATTGAACGCTTCTGCTTCTTTCTCGTTAGAACTTGCAGGCGCTCTGTGCCTAATTACACTATGAATATCACTACTTTTTTGAACTTTTCAAACCAGCCTTTGCTGGATTTAAAATCGTCAGTCTCAGCACTTGTACCAAGTAATTTCGACAATAAATCACTGTTCAACAGCTTCGCCTTTTCACATATTATTGCCTCCCTAACACCTCCTGCAAGTTGCTTGTCATTGATCCACATCAAGAGAAGATTTTCAACTTTCTCTAAACTTTGAGGTCTTTGCTTCTGCAGCTTAATTACGTCTTTAGCCACATTGACTGATTTGAGTAACTCCTTGTTCTTTATGATGGTGGAAATAGTTGATTTTGCCATGGTGTACTCATTAGCAATGTCACACACACGAACGCCATTTTCATAATTATTTCCTTCTTTACCTCCACTGTTATACGTTTCTGCTTCCTAGCAGCACCACTACCATTCTTCGAACTCATAATTGATGGGGGTTAACAAGGAAAATAATGAAAGATATAAACTGAACACAGTGCCACTGCTAGGAAATCTTTTACTGCTGTGTAGAAAGTGAGGCTGCGCACGCATGCAAAACTAGGCTACTAGGCTAGCGCTAAGTGATGTTAGTACTGTGTGGCCTGCGTTTGTACTGTACGCGATCGTTTGTCTCCAATGTTAAACCTTGGAGTCTCTCTCTCTCTCTGTCTGTCTCTCTCTCTCTCTCTCTCTCTCTCTCTCTCTCTCTCTCTCTCTCTCTCTCTCTCTCTCTCTCTCTCTCTCTCTCTCTCTCGCCTTCGTTTGTAACCTGAGGCACTGCTCGTTACCCGAGACAAAAGTTTTTTTTCAAAATTGTTGTTCGTAACCCAAGGTACCACTGTAGTGTCCTGAGATATATATATATATATATATATATATATATATATATATATATATATATATATATATATATATATATATATATATCATTATTTGTGCCCTTTCCCTTCACAAATCCGCTTTATCATGTGACTCATAAGAGTTATTATGCATTGCTCTTCGCATTCTAAAGCATCTGGTTTCTTTGGCAGAGCTATAAAGATGGATTTTAATAGGTCACTAAGAATGTACCCACTAGTGTAGAATTAATACTGATAAAATGTGGATATATGTATGTCTGTGAGTGCATGTGTTTGCTTGTTTGTATTTGTGTGTGTGTGTGTGTGTGTGTGAATGCATATATATATATATATATGTGTGTGTGTGTGTATCATCGTGTGCACACACACACATACATATGTGTGTGTGTGTACATACATATACATACATTGTGTGTGTGCGCGTGTGCACACAAGCATTGTCTATAACAAGAACTTCAACAAAAGTGAGATTTACTAAAGGTAAGTAAATATTGAGAATACGATCAGCGTTGCCAGTAGTGGGTTGTGCTCAATATTTAAATTTCAAATCCCGAAACAACCAAATAAAGGTAAGTAACTAAACACAATCATAAAACAACAAAGTTATATCTCTTTAATTAGAACTCCAGCAAGACCACACACAAAACAAAAATCTATGCAAGCAGTGCTGAGCCCTACTGTCTACTGTTAATGATGTAATGATCATATAGTGCCAGTGATATTTATTGTGAGCAGCCATGTCGTCTTCCTTAAATTCCCCACGTTTGTAAAGCCATTTCTCGTTCCGTTCTTTGATTCAAGTGTAATTCTGTGTTCCGTAGTATGCCGTGGTGGTGACTTTCCCGTGGGATGCAGGGAGTTGTGTTGTTTAGATTTCTCCATTTTCTGTGGCCGTGTCTTCACGTCAGCCTGATGTGAAGACTTGAGTGGAGTTTTCTCCCCGTCATCCTTGACATGTCTACAGGCAGATTTGATGTCTGTGGATTGGACAGCTGCCGCTGAGATTGTTTTTGTGTGATCATATTATACTGGATCAAGTTGGATCCTATAATATAAGATTGTATGGTGTAGTGGACATGTGTGCTATGCCCGTAAGACCTTTGTTATGGATTTTATCGTATCTTTTTCTTGATGTCGGCGCTTACACATTGCATGTAACTGCACTAATTTTCATTTATTGAGAAAATATTGCAACAGTGTTTTATTGTAATGTATACATACATAAAATCATCAACATCATGTGAAGTGTAGGTATATAATTTTACAACAATGCATTTTCATCACGTTGGGTTCCGTCACCCTGCTATCGAGTGAGACGTGGGCGACACTGTGAGCTGTGAAATTCACGGGGAATGCTTTTACATCTGTCCTGTACAGTGACCTGCATGTTCGGAACAATGGCTACCGGCTGTTGCTGAATTGACTGAGTTGCATTTTGGGTTCACGGGTTGTCACGGAATACTGAGAGTTTAGCGATTCCACGATAAACTAAAATAGAAAAATTACTTGCAATGTACGAGGATGGGAAGTTATTGACCTTTAGTCAGAAAAAACAATCGAGCACTTCAGTCTTGAGTGAGGACAGAGTGACGGTCATTGACCGAATGGTATAGAAGACCGATAAAGTTGTTATAAGGGTCATTGACTGAAGATTTCACCGGACAAACTACGTTGAGCGAGATTGCTACGATAGGTTTGTGGAGAACACGAAGTCCTTGATCAAAGAGTTGGAAATGTTTGATGTACGATGAGTGGGGAAAACGGGGATTAGCGGAGGAAACGGGAATGAGCGGACAAGAGCGAATAAGCGATTTCACAAACCTTTGATGTGAAGTAACGGCAAATTCGATTGTTGATGTATGAACATCAAAAAGAACGGAGAATTGGAACCAAGGTATAAATAGTTGGGAACTTTTTTTTTTTTTTTTTGTCTAGTGTGAGACCAACTATTCCATCTAGAAGGAGAATTGTTCTATGCGTCCTTTATACGTAGAGCAATACTATGTCCCTAATTGTTTAGAGGCGATGGGACAGTAGTGCTTATGTGCTTTTGTATTTCAATTCATGGACTACCATAGATAGTATAAGGTTCTACGAAAAGTCTCCTGACATACCCAGAGAAGATTAAAAAAAGGCACTTCACTTGTGCAGAGATAAATTACCTCACGATAACAGCTAAGATTATATAAATTTACTACTCGTCGGCAGAGATAACTAATCGCAAATAGATGAACTCTGAAAATAAAGAATATCCAGGTTAAGAAAGCAGTGGAAAGGACGTTAATTCTCTGAAGGCAGAGCGACATAAACTACATATATTTGCACTGTGTACTAATATAAAAGAAACAATGGATAATTCACGAACAGTTTCTATGCCTGCAAAAATTGTTAATTAACTAACTGGAGACAGTGTGTCGGACATATATATGTATATTATATAGATACAGTGGTAGACAGTGTTGGTGTGCATTCAGTAAGGGATTTTATTAACTTCCTGAATTAGGAACCTGTAGAATTCATGGACTTACTGTAATCTCATTATTCCGTGGTGATCAGACTGTGAAAAAATTTCAAGATATTGGAATACGGCCAGACTCAGTCGGAGAGGAGCATCCCCGGGTGAGAGCTGTCCACATATGTGTGATGTGTTATCGGATGGCCGTATACGGATGAGAGATGTGATGCAGAACATAGACATACAGAGTCCTATCTCGCATTCACAATAGACTACACCACAAATTACATATACACATTCAATACCTACACCTGACATAGTTCTCAGCATTAAATATTCTATTATTTGTTTGAGGAAACTGTTGTCGGGGTATGTTATGAAGGAATAAGAGATAGAGAGAGAGATGGTGATTAGAAGACATAACGGGGGAGTGTAGACAAAGGTCTGACAATAGTTCCAAAGTATAAGAAGGATTTTAAAGGTGTGCTTGTTGACTCCACTTTCACCCAGGGACCACAAGTGACACGGGTGCATTTTTCAGGAGACTTCTGGGAGTAGGCGTTGAAGCTGCGGAGTTCGTGCTTTATGCGAAACTTTCGGCGGGTTGCCCTGCGATAAAAGACCGAGCCATGTGAGAAAACCCGTGTCAGTTAGGTCTTTCTGGTGACTGCCGAGTCCATCTACGAAAAACTGTAGTTTTCGTGGATTAATTATGTGTTGGCATTCTGGCGGCGGCATTATGGACAGTGTACATGTGCGGGCTGTTGGATTGCCTATCCCACTTTTCACATTGGACAGCGGGGAGCATTTTGTGTGATATTCACTGGCACAGGAACGGAGAAAAATGGGGACGACCCGTTGCCGTGAAGTTGGAACCTCAACTAACTAACTAACTAACTAACTAACTAACTAACTAACTAACTAACTAACTAACTACCTACCTACCTACCTAACTACCTAACTAAACTAAACTAACTAACTAACTAACTAACTAACTAACTAACTAACTAACTAACTAACTAACTAACTAACTAACTAACTAACTAATAAATAAATATTACTATACAACCATGCCAACTCTAGACAATATCGATAAATGCATTAGAACCTACCCGCCCCGGTCAGCGACATCCTACCCGCAGCAGACAGTTCGATACCTCGCAACTGAGACACCCCAACCTCTAGACCTAACACCTATAGCACCTCAACGCCACTGGCCGTAGCTGTGCACCCCGATTCCTATACCACCCCACCACGACGGCCACCACGCCTCTTCTCATTTAATTGTTTGTCTATATATGTTTTATCTTTATTAATTTTTGTTTTGTATATCTTCTTTGAATCGTTTGTTTGTTATTGTTTTATGTTGTACACTAGACGTACCTACAATTTTAGGGGTCACTTGACCACGTCATCGCTCACTTTAACCACCACCGTATCACTACACGTACCCTCCCCTACAATTTAAAGGGTCACTTGACCACCCCTTGACCACGTCTTGACCATCACTTGACCACGTCATCGCACACCCTCACCTATAATTTAAGGAGTCATTTGACTATGTTATATATATATATATATATATATATATATATATATATATATATATATATATATATATATATATATATATATATATACCTGTATATTCCTGTATTTAAAATATATTGTATATCTTCTTTGAATCGTTTGTTTATTTTATTTTTTATGTTGTACCTAAACCACTTGACCACGCCCACTAAAACAAAATAACCAAGGAATTATCGCCCTTTGAGGAGGAGGATTATCGATTCCATTCTAAAATAAAAAAAACGGGCTTTAGCCTGAGTTTTACTACTGTCAATTAACAACTAAGATGGGAAGTTCTGGAACATCCACCTTAGACTTAGCCCCTAGCGATTTCCACCTTTTTGGTCCACTGAAAACCCACCTTGGCAAGAGGCATTTCGCGAATGACGCCGAAGTTGAATATGAAGTGAAAACGTGGTTTAGAAAACAGGGCACGCAGTTCTATGCAGCCGGTTTGGGAGGACTGATAAAACGATGGAATAAGTGCATTAATGTTGGTGGAAATTATGTTGAGAATTAAATGGACAATGTATATATAAAAATAAACTGCTTTCAAGTTGTTATCATATTTAGTTACTTTTTTACAGCCAATTGTGACTTACTTATTGACTCCCTCTCGTAGCTATACCAAAAAAGACCAGGAGCAATTTAATGCGAAGATTTTCGTACAATTAACCTAATAAACTATGTCACTAAGCTAAATAGATAATATGACCATTAAAATAACGGAAACATACAAATACCTGGGTACAATCTTCAACTGCTCCAACATCATAAGGGAAGAAATACAAACTAGAATCAATTCTGGAAATAAGATATACTATGCACTTCAACATCTACTAAAATCAAATGCGCTATCTCGTAACACCAAGATCACAATATACAAAACACTGATCAGACCAGTTGTGCTGTATGGCTCGGAAACCTGGAGTACAACGAAAGGAGACGAAGTCTTGCTACAAACCTTTGAGAACAAAGTTTTAAGACGCATCTTTGGACCCATTAGGGATACACAAAGTGGAGAGTAGAAAAAAAGACGTAACAAAGACATTTATGATCTGTTTAAATCCCCGCTAATCACTGATATCATGAAGACTGCAATGGCTGGGGCATATAGAAAGAATGGAAGATAATAGGGAAACAAAACTCGCTTACACTCAGGAAATAAATGACCGTACACCCCGAGGTAGACCAAGAAGACGGTGGAGAGATAATATATATACAGACCTACAAGCACTTGGAATCAACGACTGGCAAGAGAAGGTCAACCAGAGAGACGAATGGAGACGGATTGTATCTGCAGCAAAGAACCTCAATGGCTCGGAACGCTGAAGAAGAAGAAGACTAAGCTTCTACTCAGAATTATAAAGAGAAGTACAAGAAAGAAAATAAAAATGAAAATTAGTGAAGAACAATATGGCTTTGTGGAAGGAAAGGGTACAAACAGTGTGTGTGTGTGTGTGTGTGTGTGTGTGTGTGTATATATATATATATATATATATATATATATATATATATCTTATATATAAATTAGGATGTCCGTATCTCTGTCTGTATGTCTGTCCGTATGTCTGTCTGTATGTATGTCCTTTATACGCTCGCGAACGGCCCATCCGATTGAGATGAAATTTTCTACACGCCTTCCTTTCAGTCCAGTGCAGCCCACTGTCGTATTTTTTTTTCTTCTTCCTCCTCCTCCCTCCTCCCTCCTCCCCCTCCCAAAATACGTACGTCCAGGAAATGGTCTTCTACATAGACACTTCTCTCTGAGGTCCGCGATAACATATTAACCTGGTGGGATGGCAATCAATCATCCTACTACCTCCTCCCTCCTCCTCCCTTCTCCTCCTCCTCCTCTCCCCTCCTCCTCCTACCCTCTTCCTCTTCCCCTCCTCCCTCTCCCTCCTCTTCCTCCTCCTCCTCCCTCTTCCTCCTCACTCTTCTTCCTCCTCCCTCTACCTCCTCCCTCCTCCTCCTTCTTCCTTCTCCTCCCTCCTCCTCCCTTTTCCTCCCTCCTCATCCT